>JAJSLS010000015.1:600000-1074834 GCA_037042865.1 Epicoccum sp. F181
AATCTGATCTATGCTATTCTTACACCAAGTGGCAACAAGCCCATGAGCAACTTGGCCCACGGAAATGCCACCTCGGTCGCTCAATACCACCTCGGTCGCTCGCTCTTCAGTCTTTGGCTACTCTCTCTCTCTCTCCCCATCATCTACTTCTCTGGTAGCATCGTCTGTATCGACTGCTCTGCCTGTCGCCTACCTACTTCTTGGTCGGCCAGCCAGCCTTGTACATCGTCGACATAACACCATCGACAACCTGACCGGACTTGACCACCGCAGTGCTAGACCTATAGACGGTCGGCTGCGGCAGACGCTTTACTTTGATGAAGCCACCAGTAACCTCGTCCAACACCGACTTGAAATTCTTCGACTTCCTGATCGGACACTTCTGCGTGCTTTCCATATGCGACACCATTCCTGACGCACGTTTGAAGAGCTTCAAGCAGCCGGGACAACGGAACTTGGTTTTGGCGTGCGCGTCCAGAAGGTGACCCGCGATGTCGTGCGGGTGATCGAACGCAGGCATCTCTTCGCATTCGGGGAAAGGGCAGTAATAGTTCTCGAACACGCTGTGGAAGAAGAGTTCAGGATTGTAGTCTTCGCTCTCGGGATCCCACCAGCGAGCATTCATTAAGGGGTTTTCTGTTTCCCTGTTGCGTTTGAGGGCTGACTCGATCTCTTCGGGTTGCGGCTCCGCTTTTCTCCCGCCAAAGAGTGCACGCGATGTGTTTGTGGTGGTCCAGGCAGCCGGGCGTTTGAGGACAATCTCAGGCTGGGCGGTGGAAACAGATGCCGCGTCATCGTCGGTGCCAGCCATTGTGCTCGACTTTCTGGACCGCGACGCAATGGCGTTGCGTTGGAGGGATGGATACGATTCAGTCTGGATCTTGACGCCGCCACGACGACTGGTGATCTGGCTCGCAAATTCACTCGCTGGCATACTGATGATTGATGGCGGCGGCGAACCGATCGACTGGTCCAAGATGTGGTCCGGAACCACCGACTGCATCTGACCGGGTAGACGTGGCCATGCCTCCAGGTTGCTGCGGGTCAGCGGTACTTTCTTGCCACCAAGCTTAATTGCCGCCAGCTTCGCTTCCAATGGCTCAACACCGGATTTCTGCTCCTCGTTCTCCTGGTCCAAGAGCACGCCGCCGTCAGTCTCAGTGTCGGTGCGGTCATTGCTTTGTTCTGGCTCGATTAGGCCTGGGTGTGTCGGCGGTGGCGCAAAAGCAGCGTTGATCGACAATGCCTGTATGAAGTGATCAAGGTTCTTCATGATCTCCTTTCTCACGAATTTGTGCTGCATGTTCGCGTAGAACTTGAAGTCCCTGATCACTTTACATTCGTCGTCTTCCAGGTGAGCGATCATGTCGCCTGCGCGTCCAAAGATCTGGTTGCAGCCTGGGCAAAGGATGGATTGTGCGGCTTGGTGTCTCTGTCAAATGCATGCTTAGTAACGTTCAAACATCTCAAGATGAACAAAAACAATTTGACGTACCTGCTCCCGATGCAGCAACCTCCCGCCCATAGACTTGAAGTCCTCGCCGCAGAACTCACATACAATGTGCGGTGGGCTGCCCTCGGGTCTTCTGTCGGCTCTGCATTCGACCCAAGGCGCCATGCCTTCGACTTTGTGCTCGATGAGAGACTCCCAGTCTTCGCAGTCGACATTGCAACGCCTGCAATAGAAGTGAGTGGGGTCGTCGAGCTTATGGCGCTTCATATCCTTCTCATTGTCGAAGGATTGGAAGCAGCCTTCCTTGTTGCATGGTACGGCTTTTATGGGTTGGAGGGGAACGGCCATTCTGTTGAATTTGATTGTGGGAAGTTTTTGTAGATGGTGTGAGTGGGAAAGGATGTTCGTTTGGGGTGTGGTGTAGGCTGCTTGTCGTGTGTGGTTGATGTAGTTGATGGTGCTAAAGATGGTGAGGGGCGCCGTCAGTGTGAAGGAAGAAGCGTGTCGCCTTCGAGGAGGGTAGCGGTCTGAAGGCCTAAATATATAGCCAGACGAACAATAGGCCTCAGACAGCAATAGCAGCTGGCACATGCTATTGTGGCGAAATGAGGCGATCTCTGTAAATGACTGATTGTGTGAATTGAATTGAGGCGGCCGTGACTTGGCGGGCAGTGTGACGCACAGATGTTAGGCAAGGAAGGTACGACCATGATTCAACAATCAGAAGGGAGATCTTGCATGTGGCATAATGGACATCACGTCGCACTCAGCGCATCTATAGCGCGAACAATAGAGTCAACGTAAGGCATGAATACCAAGTCCCAAATCAGCTAGCCAACTCAGCTCAATTGATCATGGATAGGTCGTACTTAGACTGTAACCAGGCAACCACATGACCACGCTCCTTGTGATCAGCCCATTGCAGTACGGCGATGAGGCTCCACTCACATGGATTTTTCTCACCACAACACCACCTGAACTTCTCACCACACCACTCCTCACTCCTCAACCACCCTTTCCACACGAGTGACTGCGGTTCAAGGATCAAAGCTTCCCAGCAAAACACTCCGCCGCCTTCGCCTTCAGCCTCTCACGCCTTCCCTTCTTCCCCTTCAACCGCTCCTTCTTCTCCCTCTCCTCCCTCTCCCTCATCTCCTTGCGCTTCGCATCCCCGACAATAGTAACCTCATTCCCAAACCCCTTCTCCCGCTGCTCCGCCACTTTCCTCCGAATCGCCTCCTGCCTCTCCTTGATACCCATCGGGCGATCAGGACGGGTAGCCAGTTCCTCCGCAGAGAGGAGTTGGCCGCTTGGAGAACGAACCTGCGTGCCGACGGGGAGATCGTCGAGGTCGAAGAGTTCGCTGTAGGTGTGTTTGCGAGGTGGACGGGCGGGGATGGTGACGTTGGAGTGCCCGGCGACGGGGTCGATGTAGACCTCTCTTGGGTGAGGGATTGGGATGATGGCGTCGACGTCTTCGACTGTTATTGCCGGTCCGTGGATGTGGGGAGGCTGTTCGGTTTCGACGGGGATTGGGGCATCGGCGCTTGAGCGGTTTGGCATGATTGGTAACTCCTTGGTGGATGTGCGGTAGATGTTCTGGTGGAGATGTGCTGTGGCCCAAGGCTGTTCGTCGTAGTTGGTAGCTTCGCTGGCGATGATACTGGGTTTCTTTTTAAGTGTATTTGGTGGTGGTGCGGTGCCGACAGGCTTCCTCTTCAACGAGAAGGGGATTGGCATCTATTTGGTCAGTTGCTGTACTGTACATCTATGTGTCTGCCACACCTGGCTGCTTGCCCGTCTGCCTGCTTGCCTGCCCTTTCGAACTCAACGATCTCTGCCTCTCTGTTCTTACCTTTTGGATGTAGTCGAAGGATTTGTCGCTCTGTTTATGTCTGTCGAGAAAGAGGTTGATGGTGAAAAGGTTGCAGAAAGTACAAACAATTCGTTTCCGCATGTGACAGGCCTCACCGTGGCTCGTAACAGTGAGCATGTGAGCCTGCATGCCGGCGTCAATGAAGACTCTGCACAATAGGAACTCAACTCTGGCAGCCATAACACTCGATCACACGCTTCGTTCAGTCACCACATGATAATGAAAACCAACCTCTACCATATCGGACTTCGCTCTTGCTTTTATGATCAATTTTGATGAAGGATGCGGTTTGGCAACGATTTATACTTGCCTATATACACTCTAGTGAGGTTCACTTTGACGTTCACTCTAGAAGCGAGAGAAGGGAAGCCTGCGATCCAAATTAGCCGACACGTCCTCACTTCATCCAAGCAAACAAGATACACATACCACTTGCCCCTCAAAGTGATCTTGACCCACTCTCCCTTCTCATCAGTCTCCTTCTCCACCTTCGTACTAAACGAAATCGCACTCATAATCCCATCGCCAAACTTCTCGTTGATCACACTCTTGTACGCATATCCGTAGTTCTGCACAATCTCATACAATCTGTACACCAGCGGCTCGCGAGGCGGCATCTCAAGCGAGCGACCACGGTCCGGGAAGTTCATCAACTCGGTCTTGCGCAGCTCGGCTTCGGGGATCTCGAGGATCTCGGCGAGTTTCTTCAAGTCTTCCTCGTTTGCGGGCGTGTGGCCGTAGAACATGGCGGCGGTGGAGACTTCTTCGCGGCCGAGGTGTTTGGCGATGGTCTCGAAGGAGAGGTTCTTGGCTTTCTTTGCGTCGAAGAGGATGCCGCAGTGGGAGGCGAGTCTGGGGGCTACGGATTGCTGTGGTTGGATTTGTTAGCTTTGTGTGGAGGGTTGGTGGATATGTATCATAGGTATCGTACATCGAGCGTTGCGATCGGCTGGCCGCTGGAGGTACCTTGTACAGACATCTTTGCTGCTGTTGTAGCGAAAGTGTTTCTCTGCTGGTTCAAGAAAGATGCGGCAGGTCGGATGGCAGATCGTGAAGAGACTAGAGGTACGGTGCGAGAAGCGATTCGCAAGGAAGAGACAAGAGACGAGGCCATTGTGACTATATCAAGATACTTATACGTATGAAGATTCACAGCTTGGTTGGGCAAGAGAGGAGAAGCTGGGCTAGAATGCAGCGGAGGCTGCAGGAGGAGTAGGATAGGAAAGTGACCGGGGTGTTGTGAGTATCACGGCCGGACGGCAAAAGCATGCACTGCATGTCATGTTGACGATGGGGTCGATTGGACAGATGTGGAGAGAGCTCCCTGGTCGAAGAGCTCAAGCTCGAGATGGCCTCGGCAGTGAGGCATAACGGTGATATCATGGCTATAGCGGCGGCACCTTCTCCGCAATACACCCATGTCGTGGGCGATAAGCCGATAAGAGGTCCAGCGCTTGACTAACTTGAATCGTGCCCTCAATGGGGAAATATACTGCATCTCCGCTCGGTACACCATTATGGTTCTGCATCACCACAGCTCGAATCGAGCACGACGGTGACAAACCCGTTGGACCAGAAGGATGAGCTCTTACCAACAGGAAAGGACATCAAACTGGAGCAGATGCCTACCGCAGCCTCTCGACCATGGGAACTACCTCCTATGATCAAGGAGACATACAAGAGTAATGTGTAGTCGTGCAGTCCTTCTCTGTCGAAACGTCAGGTCACACGGCATTTGGGCATTCAGAAAGCTGTCCGTAGACCACGAAAAATGGCTTACTGAAGAAGTGTGACCAATAGCCTAAATCAGCAGAGGTCACTTGGCAGGTGTAAAGAGCCTCCGAAAAGAGAGGTAGGCTGTCAGGCCGCAAATCGAGCATGCAGAATGTATCCAACATCGCTTAGAAGTGCATTAGCCGGCTGCAACCTCCGCAGTATACAACAATGAGTCCCTCCTCACACCTGGTGTCATGTTAGTGTGCTTCTTGCTCCCACTTCTGCCTAGAAACAATCAGAGATAAAAAGATGCCCGACGCCACAACAACGGAAGCCGAAGCTCTCGATGGCCAGATCTACACATTCGATGATGCCGTGCAAGACATCAAGGATGGAAAACCAACCGACGACACAGTGTCCAAACTTCTCTCACAACTAAGCCAAAAAGAGCAACTGTCCCTCTTAGACGGCGACGAGCCCTTCTGGCAAGGCCTTGGAACCATCCTCTGCGACCGCTACAACCGCATTCCCTTCGTAATGGGCGCAATTCCTCGCCTCAAAATCCCCGGAATCAAATTCACCGACGGCCCACGCGGTATCGTGATGGGCGCTTCCACATGCTTCCCAGTGTCAATGTCGCGTGGAGCGACCTGGGATACGGACCTTGAGAAGAGGATAGGCGACGCTATCGGTCTTGAAGGCAGAGCTCAGGGAGCGAATTACTTTGCTGGGATTTGCATCAATCTTCCTAGACACCCGGCTTGGGGACGCATACAAGAGACGTATGGCGAGGATCCGATTCTCCTTGGTGAATTCGGATTGGCGCTGCATGAGGGCGTGAAGCCGTACCTTATGACTTGCGTGAAGCACTATGCTTTGAATTCGATGGAGATTGCTCGGTTTCGAGTCGATGTGAAAGTCGATGATGCTGCGCTGCATGAAGTGTATCTCCCGCATTTCAGACAGCTTGTGGAAGGTGGAGTGTCGTCGGTGATGTCGAGTTATAATTCTGTGCGTGGGGAGTTTGCGGGACAGAATTATGAGCTTTTGACGGAGATATTGCGTGAGCAGTGGAAGTTTGATGGGTTTGTTCTGTCTGATTTCATTTTTGGGCTGCGGGATGCAGCACTGTCTGTCAAGAATGGATTGGATATCGAGGCACCTTTTGCCCAGCAGCGAGACATGCATCTGCAGAAGGCAATCGAGGCAGGGAACTTGCAGTGGTCGCATGTAAGCACTGCTTGCGCTCGGATTCTTCGCAAACAGCTCCAACATGTCGCCACGACGGGTTACGAAATTTCCAAGGAGTCGGTAATCTTCTGCGACACTCATAGGAAACTGGCTCGGGAGGCAGCAGCAAAAGGCATGGTCTTGTTGAAGAATGATCACGTGGACGGAAAGTCATTGCTTCCTCTCGACAGCAGCCAGATCAAGAAAATCGCCATCATCGGTCGTCTCGCCAACACAAACAACACCGGCGACCGAGGGTCTTCTGCCGTGTTTGCGCCTAAGGTCGTTACTGCGTATGAAGGCATCAAAGCGGCACTGCCAAACGCCGAAGTCCAACTGTCAGATACTGACTCTGTTGAGGAAGCTGAGAAGATCGCGAGCACAGCCGATCTGGCCATTTGTATCGTCGGGTATGACGCTGGCGATGAGGGCGAGTATGTCGTGCCCTCATTTGAGACCGACCCGGTGCTCCTTGATCTGTTCCCACCAACTAAAAGCGAAGAAGATCGTAAGGTGGAGGCTTTACTCAGGGAGAGTCCCGATACCAGCAAACCTGCCACGAAGGACAGCATTTCAGTCGGCGAGGGAGGAGACCGCAAGTCGCTTCGCCTGCGTACAAGGGATGTCGAAATCATCGACGCGGTCTCGAAAGCGAACTCCAACACTGTGGTATCCATCATAGCCGCTGGAGCCGTTATCATGGAAGAATGGATTGATAAAGTTCCAGCTGTGCTGGTGATGTGGTACAGTGGATCAGAGGGAGGCCATGCTTTTGCTGATGTCCTGCTTGGGAATGTCGACGCCAGTGGCAGATTGCCCTTTTCTATACCTAGGAGCGAGGAACACTTACCGTTCCTCGACGTTGAGGCGTCGTCGATCGAATATGGCCGCTGGTTTGGACAGCGCCTTCTTGACAAGCTGGGAGAATCTGCACGTTACCCGCTCGGTTATGGACTGTCGTATACGTCTTTCGAGACATCGGATTTTTCGGTCGACAAAGCTGTGTCACAACAGCATGACGAGAAGTTTACCGTGCGAGCTAAAATCAGCAATGCCGGCACGCGAGCAGGACGATACATCGCACAAGTCTATGGGCTTACGAACGGAGACGATTTCCCATCTCGTGTCCTGCTCGGTTTCAAGCCAATTGACCTCGAACATGGACAACGCAATGTCGTGGAGATTTCCTGCTCAACGCGTCCCCTGCAAAGATGGAAGAATGGAGCATTCGTCTTGGTCGATCAAGAATTTGACATCGAGTTGGCTTCGAGCGCTGGGGATTCAGAAGCGCTCAAGGCTCGAGTACAGCTGTAGATCCGGGCGAAGTTGTTAGGGTGGCTGATAGATTTGAGGCCACGATGTCTCCAAACACACATAATTCGACGAAACCCTGTTTGGCATGATGACTCTCTCGTGACTTCCCTAGATGCATTAACCCACGGAGTCCAGATTCTTGCTATATCATCATGCTTCAAGTACCCTTCGCGATGACCGAGCATATGTGTATGACGACCGTGCTACCGGACCCTTCGATCATGGGCCTGTGCGTGAAGGATCGGCCACCCTAGCCCGCATTGGTGGCGTCATTAGGCCACTCGTCGACGCCCTTGGAAGTGGTGATTTCAACAGCCATGGTTCGAGTGATGAGCTGTCTCGTGTCGCGCGAGAAGGCAGCTCCCTTGGGTTCCTCAGTATGCGATGCATGTCGGCGGCTATGCGCGTCGTATCGCTATGCCGCCATGTCCGGTCGCAGAGGGCAACTGTGCAACATGAGGAATGCAGGCCAGCTCAGCCCTGCCAATTATTGGGCGTCGAAGGCGCAGGGCTAGCATGCTGGCGCCAACATATGCCGGGGGCACGGCATCACGTCGAAAAGCAAAGACGTACGATTCCTCAGATGATTTGCGGCCACGCCTAGAACTGCGACGAGGCGCGAACGGCACCGAAGAGCCGAACCACTGCGGAGCTCCAAAACCATTTTGGCTTGGGTGGTGTTGTCATGAGAAATCGTCCCATTTGACTTTTCCCACTTGGCGGAAACAGACGGCACACCTCGGGCGTGACGTATGATGCTCGACGCAAGCAGCTGCCCGTCATAAGGCGCAGCACATCGCTTTCTTGCGCGGAGCTGTTTCTACTACTACAACAATCTCATCACACCACCGCGCCGTCGACTCACTGTCACTGCATACCATTCGACTACCAAGTACACTCATACCCATCACCACTAACACAACTACCTCTCTACCGCAAATATGAACATCATGGGTGTCGGCCTCCGAGGACTTCAGGTATGCGACCATCCATCATTGCGCATTGAAGCGCGGCGTGAACCACAGCAACAGCGACTAACACATTCACCTCACAGTTCCTCTTCATCCTCATCTGTATGGCACTCATCGGAAACATGCTTGCCATTCAGAGCGGTCCCTCAGTCATCAACTACGACATGTTCGTGGCTGTATTCTGCATGCTCTCGCTCTTTTACCTCACCCTCGTCTCCGTGAAGGAGTCCATGGCCATCCACCCCGTCTTCCCTCTGGTCGTCGACGTCCTCTGCACTCTCTTCACCCTCATTGCTGGTATCGCAACTGCTGCCTACCTCCGCGTGCACAGCTGCAGCAACCGCGTAAGTCGCATCGAGCGTCACCATTCACTCATCCACAGCTAGCTAACAAATTATTCCAGGGCTACCTCAACTCCAACATCGTCACCCGTGGCTCCGCCACTCGCTGCCGCGAAGGCCAGGCCGCGACCGCGTTCTTCTGGTTCGCATTCGCAGCTTTCCTCGCCTCTACCGTCGTCAGCGGCCTTGCGTCCCGTGGTGGTGCTAACACCCGCCCCGGTGGCGTCCGCCGTGGCCCGGCTATGAGCCAGGTGTAAGAGGTTGACTCCAAGGCTTCACTACACCATGATGCTCTCGCGATGCGTCTTCGATGGCGTTGCAGCGTATGCGCTGCACAACATGCTCATGATTATACGATCATGTCATGACGACGGATGACGTCTATTTCGTATTTTGGGCTTGGGATTGGGAGATTTCTTCTCTTTCTTGATGTACAATGATATCACGGCACGTTCAGCGAATATCCAGGCTGGAAATGGGCGTTGCTTGGTTTTTGGTTTTTGGTCTTTTTTGGTTTTGATGTACTAGAGTTCAAAATACTTAATGTGTACAATGGATAATTACCACATGCGATGGATGTCTACCTGTGGCAATCAATTACATCGTGTACTCGAGATAAAATTACTACGGACAGCTACCGTGGCATTCAGATCGCGTTCGCATGCGACATGGCGAGGAGGCCTTGATTTGTCTCGACAACGCCAGATTGTCCAGATGACCCTTGTCTCCGCTCTGCGTGGTATTTCCCCATCCATGCTCCATGGCCCTCGCTTTATGACCGTTGCTGTATATTGGAGTATGTAAACTAAATCACGCGAAGCGAACCACGTAGGCCTTCGGGGACAAGAGCACGTGGACCGCATTGTGATATATACAAGGGTCCCGATCGGGTAGGGCTCAAGTGCGCCCTCTTCTTGATCCTTCGTACCTTATTCTTGTACTGTGCCCTCCTACGAGGTCATGCCTGTGACGACATGCCTCTCTACTGACAATGAACAGAACCGGTTCGTGCAGCCATGCTCTCCTCAATATATCGAGCCTCGGAGCCTGTATAGTAAATGTCCGTGACCCAATCTCGCAGGCGAAATTACACATAACGGGTAGCCACGTGCCAATGTGTCTCGCCACAACAATGCCAAATAAGCCAAGCGCATAAACTCGCAAGTAATTTGTATTCACGCGGTCATATTACCTCTAGCGAAGCGTACAAAACCTGCTCTCTGCATCTCTTTTTCTTTCGCTAAGCGAACGGTGACCGACCAGCAATGCGTTGTCGATGACAGCGTCACGCTCTTGTCAATCTCCTAAAGAATGATAGGCCGGCCCGCGTGCTTCCGCTGGCCCTACTTGAGGCTACTTCACGGCTAAGGAGGCTTTTCACGTCATCGTGACATTGGATTCGGATCTATCTTGCAGACTTGGGCTTCAGATCGCGCGGATGTTGGCCCAGGCCAATTGCTGGGCTCTTTCAGCCTTGGTGAATAATGGCGGACAGGCGTCACGATGGGCTGCGGTAGGTAAGGTGTGCATCTCTCCTCTTCTTTGTCTGCGCCAACGAGCGAGCGCGTGCGGTCATTCATCCACGCTGCAGCAGGAAAGTCCTTTTCTGCCCGCTCCAGTCTGCAGGTTCCAATCCCCTGCCGTTCCTGTACCTGCGAACCGCATAGCCACTTCCCTGCTTTTTCGACGCGACGATCTCGGTGGCTCAACTCGCTTTAACCTGTAACACCCCTGCTGCTACAAGGTACGGGTTGCTATTTGAAACCTGGACACGCATAATCTTGAAATACTACTGTAGCGAAACAGGCAGTGCTTTTGCTTGGTAGCTAGATAGGCTCGGCGCGCCGATGGATAGCCATGCTTCCAATCCCAGTTCCTCCGCGGATGTCACATCGACAAAAGCCAGCGACGCGACTATGGCTTACTGGAGAGGGAACGCGCCAGATGCGGTAGTATCGCCAGTGCATGACAATGCTGGACTCGCTGTACAACCACAGATTGAGGCGGTTGAGAGCAGGAGGGCTAGCGACTCTTCTTTTGTGTCTGCTGTGAGTGGACAGGCAAACATAGGTACACAAGAGTCTACGACTTTCGAACCGATCAAGAAGAGCGTATCGGATCCATTGGGAGGCAAGCACAACCAGGATGGAGAGGCGGTACCGGATCGAAGTGGTAGTGCGACTACGGCTCAGGGACGACCTTCCCTAGCCAAGGATTCTTCAAGAAATAGGACTGAGAGGCCGGCATATACCCAACGATCCAGCACCCTGATGAATGGACTGAGGCGAGGAGCGACATTCTCACAACTGCAAAGCACCCGCAGCCAGTACTCTTACACTTTCGACCCTATGTCATCGGACAGCGAATCATCGAGCTCTTCGGAGGACGAGGCACATGTCAAGAGGCGGAAAGCGACAAAGAAAGAGAAGAATAAGGACGACTTTGGCTGGGATGGCTCAGAGAAGCAAAGAAAGGCGGATGCGAAGGCAGGAAAATCATACTCGCGCTTCAAGCTCAGCAATCCGAACGTCAAGACCAGAGGCCGGATTTCTAAGAATGATGGTCGATTGAAGATCTCGATCAACGAGACGGAGAACAGCGGATACGTTGCGAAGGCGCTCGGGAAGAGTCTTAGAAACCATCTGGACATCCCTCACAAACATGGACACCGGTACGAGGACGACCATCCCGACCTTCAACAAGCACAACGCATTGAATCCCAGGCGGAAAGCGTTGCATCTGCCTTGCGGCCCAAGGTCCCTCGACCACGCTTAAACATTGTCATCATGGTGATTGGAAGCAGAGGCGATATCCAGCCCTTTATCCGCATTGGCAAGCTCCTCCAGGAACAAGGCAACCACCGTGTAAGACTGGCGACTCATCCAGCTTTTAAGGACTTCGTCTCGGACTCTGGCCTTGAATTTTTCTCTGTCGGCGGAAACCCTTCTGAGCTCATGGCATTCATGGTGAAGAACCCCGGCCTGATTCCGAACATGTCTACCATTGTGGAAGGTGAGATCGGTCGTCGCCGTGACCAGATGGCTGAAATGTTCGAGGGATTCTGGCGTGCTTGTGTCAACTCTACGGATGACGAGCATGATCCCAATAACGTGCACCTGATGAACGACAAGAATCCTTTCATCGCCGACGCTATAATCGCGAACCCACCATCCTTTGCGCATGTCCATATTGCAGAGCGTTTGGGCATTCCCTTGCACATGATGTTCACATTCCCATACTCGCCCACTCAGGCTTTCCCGCACCCTCTGGCAAACATCAAGCCGCAAAAAAGCAATGTCAACGAGTCGTACATCAACTTCATGTCTTACCCACTTGTCGAGATGATGACTTTCCAAGGACTGGGCGATCTGGTGAACAACTTCCGAGAGAAGACCTTGGGCCTTGAACCAGTCAGCCAGATCTGGGCGCCTGGTGCGTTGTACCGCATGAAAGTGCCTTATACCTACATGTGGAGCCCTTCACTAGTACCCAAGCCCAAGGATTGGGGTCCAGAAATAGACATTGGCGGTTTTGTCTTCCTGGATCTCGCCAGTGACTACAAGCCACCACAAGACCTGCAAGATTTCCTCGACGCTGGTGATCAGCCAGTCTACATTGGCTTCGGCAGTATCGTTGTCGACGATGCGGACGCTTTCACGAAAATGATCTTCAAGGCTGTCGAGTTGGCTGGCGTGCGTGCTCTTGTCAACAAAGGCTGGGGCGGACTCGGTGGCGAGGGTAACGACACCCCTGACAACGTCTTCATGCTGGGCAACACACCTCATGATTGGCTCTTCCCACGCGTCAAAGCTGTGATCCATCATGGTGGCGCTGGCACCACTGCTATGGGTCTGAAATGCGGCAAGCCAACGATGATCGTACCTTTCTTCGGAGATCAGCCTTTCTGGGGCGCCATGGTCGCCGAAGCCAAAGCCGGCGCGCACGAGTGCATTCCGTATAAGAAGCTGAATGCAGAGCGCCTGGCTGAAGGCATCAAGCAATGCTTGCTCGAAGAATCGCAGGTCAACGTCCAGAAAATCGCGGACTCCATCGCTGCTGAAGGCGACGGCGCTGAAAATGCCGTCAGATCGTTCCATCGCAGTCTGCCTGTGTCTGGGCCGTACAATATGCGCTGCAGCATTTTGGAAGATCGCGCTGCTGTCTGGGTCGTGAGAGGCTCGTCGCTGAGATTGTCGGCTATGGCTGCTCAGATTCTGGTTGAGAAGGGCAAGCTCAAGTGGCAGGATCTTAAGATTCTCAGGCACTACGAGTGGAATGACTTTGATGGACCTGGTGAGCCGATCACTGGAAGTGGGAGTGCCCTCATGAGCTCCCTGTTTGACATAGGAGAGGGAATTGGCACGGTACCGGTGCATATCGCCAAGCATGTGAAGAAGCGCGAGGAGCACGAACGACGTAAAGAAGCAGTTGCAAAGAAGAAAGCGCAGAAAAAGCAGATGAAAGATACAAAGGCTGCGTCCAAGACCAACCCACTGGACAAGACTCCAGGCGCTGCCGAACCGCCCAAGTCTAAGTACGAAGACAATGGTGGAGGACGCCCTAAGGCTCGCCGTGACGGTACGAATAACACTGTGGCTTCTACCATATCAGCAGATCCCGAAGAGCCCTTGGCTCAAGAGGTCGTTGAAGACATCGGACGCGGTTTCAAATCATCAGGCGCAGCTCTGCTCACGATGCCAATGGACTTGCACATGGCCATTGCACAAGGTTTCCACAACGCACCTCGTCTATGGGGCGACGCTACAGTCCGTAAGCCAGTGCGAATCACAGGCGTCAAGTCTGGCTGGACTGCAGCACGCAGAGAATTCGGCTACGGCATATACGACGCTTGGACCGGACTTGCTACGCAGCCTGCTCAAGGCTGGAAAGATGAGTCGACTGTTCCGGCCAAATTCGGCGGTCTCGGTGTCGGCGTGGCGAAGGGAGTCGGTGGTTTCGTGGTGAAGAACATCTCTGCCCTTGTCTCGCCGCCTGCTTACCTTGTTACTGGCGTGAGGAAGTACGTGTCGAAGCGCATTGGTGGGCCTAGTGCGAATTTGTTTATCAGACGTGCACACATGGTGCAGGGTTTCAAAGACGTTCGTGACCTGGGCGGAGAGAGCGGTGGCGATACGCACAACCCGAAGCTCGAAGAGACGATCAACGAGGTGGAAGAAGGTTGGAAGGTGTACGAGGAACTATGGGCAGAAGTCGCCAACCTTCACCACGCTACTGGACACGGCCCGATCGCAAAGATGAAGGTTGCAAAGGAGAAGAAACGCTGGGACGAGATGGGCGCTCTTGAGAGCGTCCGCACTGCACGCGAGGCTTTGCGCGCGTACCGCGAGCACGAGGATGTGGATGCGCTGTTCAAGGAGAAGAGGAAGGAGACTTTGGTCGCGCAGATGCCTCGTGCTCCGGCCATGGCGAGGAAAGCGACGTACGGTGATGATGGAGTGTTGACCAACGGACGAAAAGTCGGCGAAGAGGATCTGGACACTCTCGAGGCTGTAAAGGAGCACATTGATGATGATCCGGACGGTCAAGAGCGCGAGGAGATCATGGATACTGTGGCTCCTGCTGCGGGGAGAAAGGACTCCGAAGCGACCGCTGTTCCTAGCGACACCAATGATGGTGAAGATGAAAAGCGCAAGCAGACTGCGCATGAGGAGCGCAAGGCTAGCAAAGCTGCTGGCGGGGATGACTACTTCAGCAAGCCGGCAGACTTGCATGTGAAAGATGCCAGCAACGATCTGAGCAAGAAGGGCGGACCTGAAGTGCACGACATGGCGATGGCCAACGGCGTGGCCACCGCTTGAACACCAACTTGAAAACTTCTCTTTTGTGTTATCGATGGATTGTTTACACGAGGCGAGTTACATTTTCATTGGGAGCGATCTTGGGCATTTATGTTTGGACGAGCGTTCTGTTTATTCTGTTCAGAGATATCCTTTACGCATGACCTCGGGCGTTCCTGTTGCTACAACGAATACACATACAAACTATAACTTGTAATATAATTCGATATATCTTCATAGCAGTCACATGGTATATCCTATCTCAGCGAGGCAAACATGAGGTCGGCGAGACGGATCAGGCTCCGAGGTCCCTTCAACTTGGTCGTGGTTGTGAGTGGTGATGTGCCGGCGCCACCAAAACTTACTCCACTTCGATCTACCATCATATATGAGGGGTCTCTCTACAACAGCTACCATAAAATGGAGGTACTTGCGGCCGAGTCAGTGAACACTTCACATCCCAGCTTCACCATCTCACCTAAACAATAATTCATAATCAACCAACCAGAGAACATCAATGTCGTCCTTCAGCGACCTCCCTTCAGGCGCTTCCCTCAAACCCAAACCCTTCAAAGCCCACGTCTCCGACCAAGACCTCTCCGACTTCAAACAGCTCCTCAAGCTCTCCAAAATCGGGCCCAAGACTTACGAGAACTCCATCGCGGACGTCAAGGACTTCACTTCCTTCGGCATCACCCGCGACTGGCTGGCCCAGACCAAGCAGTACTGGGAGACCAAATACGACTGGCGCAAGACCGAAGACAGAATCAACGGCTATCCCAATTTCACCGTCCCGATCAAAGACGATGATACAGGGTTCACGTTCGACATCCACTTCATCGCCCTTTTCTCGAAGAAAGCGGACGCTGTGCCGGTGGTTCTTTTGCACGGATGGCCGGGCTCGCCGCTGGAGTTCTTGGAAGCGTTGAGTGTGCTTATGGGCAAGTATACGCCTGAGACGCTGCCTTATCATGTTGTTGTGCCGTCGCTGCCGGGGTATGCTTATAGCTCTACACCGCCGCTGGATCAGAACTTCGATATCGAGGGTATTGCTAGAGTGGTGGATAAGCTTATGATTGGACTTGGGTTCGAGAAGGGTTACATCACGCAGGGCGGCGATATTGGCAGTTTTGTTTCGAGGGTGTTGGCTGTTACTGCGAAGAGTTGTTTGGCGGCGCATAGTGAGTTTCTTCTTCTCTTCTGTTCTTCTGAGTTGAGTTGATGGATTGGTTGATTGGTGGCGCTGACTTTATTTTTTAGTAAACCTTTTCGTTGGTATCCAAGGTGAAGTGGAAGGTTTGAGTGAGACGGAACTGCGTGGCTTGGAACGATACACCCAATTCGGCGACGTGGGCAATGCTTATGCTCGCATGCATGGCACGCGGCCTGGAACGATTGGGCTTGTTCTGTCGTCGAGTCCTGTGGCGTTACTGGCTTGGTGGGTAATACTTTTGTCAGTCCCATTGCCAATACTGATCTTTGCTGTAGGGTCGGAGAAAAGCTCCAAGCCTGGACGGCCGAGACTCCCTCCGTGGAGGAACTGCTGGATTCCGTCACGCTTTACTGGTTGACAGAGTCGTTCCCACGCGCCATCTTCCCTTACCGCCAGTTCTTTGGAGCGAAGCCGACCTTCTTCCACAACGAGCCATCGCTTTACATCAAGAAGCCAATGGGTTACTCGTGGCATCCGAAGGAGCTTGCTCCAGTCCCGAAAGCATGGGTTGAGACCTCTGGTAACCTTGTGTGGTATAAGGAGCATTCGCAGGGTGGACATTTCGCGGCCTGGGAGGTGCCGAAGGTGTTTGTGGATGACTTGGAGTCTTTTGTGAAGGAGGTCTGGCCGACTGTGGCTCCGAAGTTGTAAAGTTTGGTTAATGTCGGTTGAAATTGGTGGCGTCAAATTGATCGTTTGATATGTCTTATCTTGTCTTGCGGTGTGCCAAAGGATATCGTGTCAGTCAAACATATGCTCATATACCTACTCCCACATCTACACCCTCCAACAGCGAATAGCCAGTATTACGCTCCGGGCACATGTTACACGTGTGAACCTGCGATTCTGTCAATTGGGGATTGCCCTCAACCCCTAACCCTTGCGTACAGGACCAACAATGTTAAAGCACATTTGCCACCAACGTCTTGAAGAAGTGGACCTGGACTGTCTGACTTGATCCAAGGCTCAAACCTCGCCAATGGCTGCATGGCAGATAGCAGACCAATGAAGATACAGACATATCGTTCTCTTCAGACATGTTTCTACACACATGTAGGCGCGCGGCTTCAGCAGCGCCGGAAGAAGTACGTGGTGCGCGGACGTGGCACTTCCAGAAACAAGATCTATTCTCGGCAACGGCAAAAGCTTGTTGGGATTAGTGTGCGCAGCGGCCGTTCCTGCATCCGATCGTCACGAGGGAGAGACGGCTTCAACGATGAACCCTCCGCGCAGCCACTCGGGTGCGTCATGTCGTATGCCGGAAAGCCGTCAGACGCGTGTTGCGAAATAACTGTCACCCGATTTTGTCACCAATTCTTACCCCTAATCCGGAGAGCGAGTGGTGATTCCTCCCACTTCCGCCCACTGCGACTGCCCGTGGAGGATGGGCACGAGGGGGCGGCGTCTGCCCTCCCACTACCTCCGCCACCAGTGGGTCCAGGGTGAGGTGGTCGGTTGTGAGGCAGAGATGCTGTCGTCAACGCGTACGCCAGGGTGTTGTCTGGTAGGCCCGCACTAGTCTTGCGCTTCGTGTTTCTTGTTGCCATCCAAGCTTTCCTCTCCCTTCGCGCCCAGTCTCTCTATCCTCTTTCTGTCTGTCCTTACATCTCTCATTCTTATCGATTGGGACAGTATGAGATCACCCTTGAAGTGGGCCAGCACGGCCTTGCTGGCCAGCCATGCTGCTGGTCTTACCGTCAACGTCGATGACCCGAATTCGATCAAGGAAGTCACAAGCACGATTGCGTATGGCATGATGAAATACTATACCGGAAACCACACTGGCGATGTCCCTGGAAACTTGCCCGATCCATACTACTGGTGGGAAGCTGGCGCTATGTTCATGAACATGATTGAGTATTGGTTTTGTAAGTTTCGCCTGGCAGCGGTTGAACAATCACATCGCAAGTAGCCCGGCTAACGCATTATGCCGCAGACACTGGAGATACAACATACAACGATGAGACGATACAAGCCATTGTCCACCAAGCTGGTCCCAAAGGTGGCGAGAGTTTCGTTCCTTCAAATCAAAGTAAAAGCGAAGGAAACGACGATCAGATCTTCTGGGCCTTTTCCGCAATGAACGCCGCAGAGCTCAACTTCCCAGCTCCACCGGATGATGCTCCTTCATGGGCCGCCATGGCACAGTCAGTATTCAATGGACAGGCGAACCGCTGGGACGACCAGTGCGCCGGTGGTCTCAGATGGCAAATGTTTGCTTTCAACAACGGTTACAACTACAAGAACGTTGCCGCGAACGGCGGTTTCTTCCTTCTCACCTCGAAACTGGCCAGATACACTGGCAACACCACTTTCGTCGATTGGGCAGAGAAGCAATGGGATTGGTTCAGCAGTTCAGTGCTCTACCAGGCCGACGGTTTCCAAGTCAATGACGGCACGGATATTTCGAACAACTGCACCGTCGCAAACGATCAGCAGTGGTCCTACAACTATGGCTTCTACATCGCAGGACTGGCATACATGTACAACCACGTAAGTTGATCCAACTCGTCAAGAAATCTATCCAAAGCTGACCCAATTTCTTAGACCGAGGACGCGAAATGGCTCACTCCACTGAAAGGCCTCGTCACCCGTGTATTCACCGAATTCTTCCCCACGAACGACATCATCGTCGAAGAGGCCTGCGAACCCATCGGAAACTGCGACACCAACGGCTTCACCTTCAAAGGCTACACCGTCCGCTGGCTCGGCATCACAGCCCAACTCGTCCCCGAACTCGCAGACCAAATTTGGCCATACCTCGAAGCCAGCGGCGTCGGCGCAGCCGGCCAATGCAGCGGCGGAACAGACGGAAACACATGCGGCATGAAATGGACACAGACAACATGGGACGGATCGTACGGCGTGGGCCAGCAAATGAGCGCGCTCTCGGCGGTCGGAGTGAATATGCTCAGGATCGGGAATTTGAAAGCGCCGTACACGCGCGACACTGGAGGAGAGAGTATTGGCGATCCGAACGCTGGTACGGATCCCAGTGGTAGCACGGAGGACGTTTCGCATGTTCTCACGGATCCTATCACGGCGGGGGATAAGGCTGGTGCTGGGATTTTGACGGCGTTGGTGCTTGCTTTTACGCTGGGGGGAGCGTATTATCTCATTGCTGGATAGAACGGTACATGCATGGGATTGGCGTTTGGGGCGGTCATATTTCCTTCGAATTTTATTCATATTTCTACTTTCAGCCTTGCAGTCCAGCAAGAGACTGTGTCATCGAACAAAACGATGTTTGTGGCGTCGCAGAGGCGATAAGTGGCCGGGGTCGATTTCACGGTGCTGACATTTGCAGACTCTGGCTACGACACGGAACAAGTATCACTAGTCTTTATTCAACGCATCCTCCGATACTCATGCGAGATGGCCTTGGCTGAATTGCTGCTCACAAACTAGCTAGCCACTGACACCCACCGGCTGCTCCGCAAGCGTCGTCAAGCGAACGCCATGTCGAAGCCCTTCGTCAGGATTATGCACATTGTAATCGCTGATTGCTGTATGGGCTGTAACTCTGTTATCCCAGATGCTCACGGTACGATCATCCCATTTGACGCGGACTTGCAGATCGGCCGACACGGAGATGTGCTATGATTGGAAACATTGTCAGCGTTTGGCTACTTTGGACTGGACCTGGGACCGTACCTTGAACAATAGTTGGAGAAGCGCGTCGGATTCTTCATCTTTCAAGCCGATGATGCGGCGTGTGAAGCCTGGGTTGATGTATAAGGCTTTCTCGCCGGTCGCCTGGAAATGATCAGTCAGATGCCGGAACACACAGCTATAACAACGACCACGACATGTGGGAAGAAACTTACAGGATGCACCCGCACGATCGGATGATTATTCTTCACCGGCTCTCTGCGAACGAACTTGCCATCTCGCCTCGCGTTCTCGGCTTGTCTAAAGCCATCGTGCTCGGCTTCCAGTCCGTCGAGCAGGCGCTTGATCGGTTCCGAAAGGCGTTCGTACGCAGCGACCTGCGAGACCCATGCTGTGTCGCCGCCGCTTGCAGGCACGCTGAGCAACGTGAGTAGTGTCAATCCGGGTGGCTGACGTTCGTATGAGACGTCTGAATGGTAGCCGACCGTGGAAAGCTTGGTGGAGTGGAATTGGGCGCGGTAGAGATTGTCACTGCCGAGGTAGATGTTGTGGTACTCGAGGTGGCCTTTGACATGGGCTCCTGTGGGCTATGCTGGGTCAGCTTAGGATATTGCAAGCTGGATTCTACAATGCTCACGTGAACGTGCAGACGACCGAAGTATTGCGCGAACGCCTTCTGCCTCTCGGCACCAATGTCTTTGAAGTCTTGATCGCGGAAGACAACGACTCCTCGCTCTGCGACCAGCAGAGCAAGCTCGTTCTTCTGAGCATCTGATAGCTCAGACAGCTGGGCGCCACTGATCTCTGTTCCGATGCGAGGCGTGAGACGTGTCAATGAGATGCCGGGATGGTTCAAGAGGTTGGGTTTAGCTTTGTCTGCGTCTAGGCCACGGTCGTGGAAATCGAATGGTTCGACTTTTGGAAAGGTTGTGGTTTCATCGTGTACTGGCAAGTATTCTGCGTATTTGTACTTTGATCGTTGTCGGTGACAAATCTAGTCTTTGAGGTTATTTGAAACGTACGCCTTCGTGTGACTTGTCATCATATGCCGCTGCCAAGCGAATCGTTTCGCTTGGCTGGTTCGTCTCCGAGATTGTGGTCGTCGTGCTGGTCATGTTTGCAGGATCCTGTCTACAGTGTGCATGATTTGACAAAAGCGATACCGACCGGTTCATATAAACCACGTCTAGGCACCCTCACGGCTGCATTAACCGAGTGCCAAGTGGTGTTCGCAGATCCCAAGACGTCCCACCATATATCACCGCTATGGCACCATCAAGCTTCAACGCTACTTCACCTCTGCGATCGACATCAATACATGAGCCAGAATGGCGAATTAGGTATGTATCGAAAAGCAAGAGCCAATGGAGAGGACTTTATTAATCTACACTGCCCGCTCCTGATGCTTAGTGTTTGGTCTCACGCCATATAGCTCATGCATCACGTTCCACGTGGAGCTTGCCATCTCGCATCATACACGTGGGACTGCATGCTAGTTTGCAGTCGAGCGTGGAGCTGCGACATCTGATACTCGCTAAAGCGGGTTACCAGGCCATTTCTGTGGGCATGAAGACTCGCTTACACAATCGCAAGGAAGGTTTCCATGCACGAATATGACCTGGGACGGCTGAACCCACCAACAGTGACCCGATCGACGTCGGGCAGAAGAATCAGTCCATCATTATCGGATTGATAGTATGTCCGCGAGATACCTGCAATATACCTGGCATCTTAGATTGAGCACAAGAATGCCGCACATGGGTCGGGTGTGCAACTTCTCCGCGGGATCTCACCAGATCTGGCCGTGAGACCAAGAGCTTAGGATTGACCACACATGCGAAACCTCGAGACTGCTTGGTGATTTCTACTCAGATGTACCCTCCATGGGAAGGATCTCGATATCTTTCCAACCGTCCCGAGTCCTTGGCTGTCTCCGCTACACATCGCGCCATATGCTGTTGCTCTGATGGCACATAGATAGCAGGCGTTGTCTGACCTGAAAGCGATGTGCATATAGTGGGTAAAGGTGTCACGATCTGTTGCTGTCTTCCGAAAAGTTAGCTAGATTTTCTGACAACCTTGTTACTGTGTTGAACATGGGAAAAATAACAGAGACAGACGTCTCTCAAACCAATATCCACCCGAGCTCGACTCCAAGCTCGACCGAAAAGCACTCGCTGGATCGAAGTCAGACTCCCAGCGACCTCGTATACATTGAAGGAGAAAGGAATGACCCTGGTCCTGTTGGACCAGCTTACGCGACATTGTGGAAAAGAAGAAATCACGGGTTCAGCCTCGATGACATCGCCACACAGCCCTTTGTCTTTGACGACGAACGACTCGCTGCACTGCACCGACCGCATCCCAAATATGAAAACCTCAACCGTTTCGACCCCAGCGAGCGCTGGACGTGGCGAGAAGAGCTCCCAATCATCCGCAAGCTTGACTGGAGAGTTACTGCGTGGGCTGCTATAGCTTTTTTCGCGCTTGATCTGCCGCGTGGGAATATTAGTCAAGCTAACACTGATAATTTCTTGGATGACCTTGGTCTTGACACAAATGACTTCAACACAGGACAGACTCTGTTCCGCGTCGCTTTCCTTTTTGCGGAGTTGCCGTCCCAACTTGTGAGCAAAAAGATTGGCCCCGATGTGTGGATACCAGGTGAGCGTAGTCATGATTATGCTCATGTCTAGCGATGCTAATTAAAGACAAGCCCAAATGATCATGTGGTCACTTGTGTCCGGCGGACAGTTTTGGCTCAGTGGTAGAGCATCTTTCTTCGTCTGCCGTCTGCTCATCGGTCTTTTGCAAGGTGGCTTGTGAGTCGACTGAATAAACATATCTCTCAACGAAGAGACTTCAGACAAGAGGCTTAGTATTCCCGACCTGATTCTGTACATGTCGTACTTCTTCAAAGGAACCGAGCTTCCGTTCCGCCTCGCAACGTTCTGGATGGCCAACCGCTTGACGGATGTTATCGCTCCGTTGTTGGCGTTTGGCCTCCTTCGCTTGCGCGGAGTTCATGGAAGAGAAGGGTGGCGATGGTATAACTTCCTCACTATGAGATTATGAATGCTTGCTAACCACTGATCTTCTTAGGCTGTTTCTTGTTGTAAGACCTTTTTACTATGTTCGATCAATGTTGCAGCTGACAATTGACAGGAAGGTATCCTCACATTTGCGATCGGAGTATGGTCGTGCTTTGCCATGGCACCGTCGCCCACCCAGACCAAAGCTTGGTTTCGCGCAAAAGGGTGGTTCACTGAGCGACAAGAAAGTTCGTTCACCACTACCTTGCTTAAGTAAAATATAATGTGACCATTGCTGATGATGACTAGAAATCATGGTCAACCGCATCCTTCGCGATGATCCTTCGAAGTCGGACATGCACAATCGCCAGGGCATCACTTTGGATCTGATGTGGAAGGCGATGAAAGACTATGACATGTGATTCCTCCTACGACCTGATACCTACTCAAAACGTGCTGACATAGACTCAAGTGGCCGATCTATTTGCTGGGTCTGACTTTCGGAATCGTAAGGCCATGTACTATGAGATCTCGTTCGAGCATCAAACTAACATCTTCCAGCCCGCCGGACCTCCAGACCAATACCTCACCCTAACGCTCCGCCGCCTAGGCTTCGATACCTTCGACAGCAACCTCCTCTCCATACCCGCACAAGTTCTAACCACCATCAACGTCTGTACCCCCAACCACACCCCTATCCGTCCAAAGCTAACCCCAACCCACCAGATGATGATAATGACCTACGTCTCCGAGAAAATCAACCAGCGCGCCTACATGGGCATCTTCTCCCAGATCTGGTTCCTCCCCTGTCTAATAGCCCTCCTCTTACTCCCAATTTCGACATCCAATCCATGGACCACGTACGCTATTTTGACCACGCTTTTGTCGTATCCGACGCCGCATCCGATCCAAGTCGGCTGGTGCAGTCGTATAAGCAACAGCACACGTACGAGAACTGTGTCAGCCGCTCTTTACAACATGTTTGTGCAGGTTCAGAGTATTGTTAGTAGTAATATTTATCGGCAGGATGATATTCCTGACTATAGTAAGCCGCCTGCCTATCCGAGATTCTCACAGCAGATGAATGATTGCTGACACCTACTCTCAACAGAGAAAGGAAACAGCGCCTTGGTCGCTATCTCGGTTCTCAACATTGTACTGTACATCGCAGTGAAGCAGTACTACATCTGGCGCAACAAGAGCAAAGAAAGGAAGTGGGCGCAGTTCTCGGCGGAGGAGAAAGCTAATTATTTGGAGACCGCGACTGTTGAGGGAAACAAGCGATTGGACTTCCGATTTGTGCACTGAAACAATCGAAGAAGGTCATTCATAGTTGGGTATGGGCGATGAGCGGCAAGTAAGATAGTGTCAGAATGGATATACGTTATCCCGAATTCCCATATGTGCTTGTTCATCATTATGAATCCATACTCCACCATGCCCAAACCACCATCTGTCGTAACACAAAGGGGAAAAGAAACGTAATAATACACTTATTCACTTGAACGCCTTCATCAGCGATCCAAAGAAAGAAGACTTCTTCTCCTTCTCCTTCACCGTGGGCCTCCTATCCCTTCTCTCGCTCTCGCGGCGGCTCCTGTGTGGGCGCTCCCGCTGCTCCTCCGGCGTGCTGCTGTCTGCGTGGCGGCGTGAGGAGTGTCGAGAACCGGTGCCTTCTGTACCAGCGTCCCGTGGTGATGATGGTACATCTGAGCGCTCACGTAGTTTATCCCCACTCCTGTGCGAACGTCGAGGACGCTCACCCTTGCTGGAGCCGGAGGCCTCGTAGAGCAGAGGGGAGCTGGTCGGCTGTGTTTCTCTTCGAGGCCTGCGTGGAGACTCGGCAGACGGCCTGCGAGCATCGCTGGAGGTCCGCACGAGCAGTCCGGCGCGGGTGACAGACTCGCCGTTCGTATCTATGAGGACTTTGGGAATGCGGTGTAGCTTCGGAGAGCCAACATCAACTGCCTGCTCAGACTCGACTCTGCGCAAGGGAATATTCTCGCTTTCCCTGACAACAACACTGTCTCTTCGGCGACGTCGCTTCTTCTCATCTTCTTTCTCTCTGACCAACTTCCGGGCCTCTTCAGCGGCGGCTTTGGCAGCAGCTTTGACAGAAGCCTTCTCGATCTTCTCTCTGAGTTTCTTCTCGCGGTCTTCCTCTGCTCTCCTACGTTCCCTCTCTTCTTCTTCTTTAGCCTTCCTTTCACGACGACGCCGACGCCTCTCAGCGTCTTCTTCCGCAGTCATGGAATATCGGCGCGAACGGTGTCGTTCTTCTCGCGCTCCGGTTTCGGCACGGCTGGGCCGATGGCTTCTTTTACTATCGGGATGATCAGTAGCCTTTGATCCATCTTTATGGTGACGTGTCCACCCTTCTTGTTTGCGTTTCGAGGCGTCTTTACTCAGCGTAGGTGAAGGTGGCGCTGCGGGCTCGTCTTTCGGCGCTTCTTCTTCGGCTGTCTCGCTTTTGACCGCATCTTCAACCTTCGGTGCTGGTGGATCTTCAGAAGCTGGCTGAGGTGCGTCAGTCTCAACAGCCGCAGCTGGAGGGCTGTCTTCCGCTGCCTCAACCTGAGGTTCTGGTGCCGTAGGCTCGACGTCTTTGGCATCGTCTTTCTGCTCATCGAGCGGAGGTGTTTCAGTCACGATTTCGACTGGGTCGGGCTCGGGAGCCGCCTTGCTGGCTTCATCCTCCTTCGCGCCACTGTCTTCCACAGCATCTGCAGCTGGCTCAGAGGATGCTTCTTCCTGCGGGGCGACGTCTTCAGCAATGGTGGCCGGCTCAACAGGCTCATCGGGCTGGGCGGGGGCATCCTCAGCTTTACTCTCCGCATTGTCGGGTTGAGGTTCTGGAACGGGATCGGCTGCGACTTCTGCCTCTTTGGTGTCTTCTGCAGCGACTTTAGCGTCACCTTCGGGCTCGTCGACAAGAAGAGGTGCCGCTGTCTCGATGACAGGCTCCTCAGGATCATCGTCCGCCTTTTCGACCTCGACGTTTGGCGCTCGATCTTCTTGAGGTTGTTCGCCGTCGTCAGGAGATGGAATGGGCTCTGCTGTGACTGCCTCTGGTGCTGCTTCTTCTGACTTGCTTTCTGGCTTTTCTTTTGCCTCATCCTTGGACTCATCCTCTGCCTCGCCCTTTGAAGTATCATCTGCCTCGTTTTCTGCCTCCACAACTGGAGTGTCGGCTTCGACAACATCATCTTCTGTCGTCGCGTCAGTCGTTGCTTCTTGCACAGCACTCTCGTCCTCAGCAATGCCAGGTGGCTCTGGTGCCTGTTTAGTAGTCGCAGGTTCTGGCTCTTTCTCGAGCTCTTCAACCTCAGCAGGAGCGTCCTCTGTTGCTGCACTCGGTGTAGGCTCAGACAAGTCATCTTGGACTTCTGATGGACTAGGTTGATCGGGCGTTTCTTCCACTGCTGCGGTTTCTGGCTCTGCTTCTTCAGCTGCGACTTGAGCAGGAGTGTCATCAGGGGCTGCATCGGTCGTGGCCTCTTCCTCTTTGTCGTCTTGATCAGTGACAGCCTGCTCTGGTTCGGCTTGCGCCACACTGGTGTCGACCACAGCTTCTTGAGTTTCTGCAGGCTTCTCTGCTGGAATGGCTGCTGGAGCGTCTGCTTCGACCTCTTTCGGGACGACTTCTTCTGGAGCTGCGGTGGGTGTCTCATCATCGACGGCAGGCTCGGGCTCAGCGGACTTTTCAGCCTCACTTACGTCAGCAGGAGGCTGCTCGAGCATTGCAACTCTTTCTTTGACGCTCAATTGTGCAGGCTTTTCGACGCTCTCGTCTGTTGGAGTTGCTTGATCTTCAGGCTCTGCCTCTGTTGACACTTCGGTAGGTGCAGTCGATGCTGGGTCATCATCAGGTGCTGGATCACTAGTTGTGGCTTCTGTCGCTTCTGATGTCTCTGCTACATCAGTGCTCTTCTCCCCCTCTACTGGTGGTGTGGCTCCAGCATCATCCGCGGTTGGTTTCGATTCCTCGGTTGCGCCAGCATCCGCTTCGACGGGAGTCTCGTCAGGAGCATCTACCGGATCTGGGACAGGCGCAGGCTCGTCTGCTTGTGGTGGCGGCGGTGGCAGCGGTGGTGCAACGACTTCAGCCTCGACTGGTTGGCTAGACTCTTCTTCGACAACAACAACGATGTCGTCCGGCGAGGGTGGACTTGCTTCAGCTGGCTGGCCAGGCCCTTCGTCAACGACAGCTACAATATCGTCTGGCGAAGGTGAACTGGCTTCAGCTGGTTGTGCTGGGGCTTCATCGACAATTGCTACGATGTCATCCGGCAATGGCTTCGGGGTCTTCTTTTTCTTTTTTCCTTTGCCAGTCGGGACCTTCTTCTTCCGCGGCGTCGGCGGAGGGTCAGCCGTGTCTGCTGCAAAGCTCACTTTCTTATCGATTTGGGGAGATGCAGGCGCAGTTGGCTCAGCAGGTACATCCACGGCACTATCGACGGGCAAGACAGTATCATCGGAAGGTGCAGTGGGAGGCTCGGGCGCAGGAGGAGGTGGTAGCGGAAGTGTTTCGGGTTCTTCTTGAGTTGCGTCCGGTACGTCGACGACTGCGTCCGTAGAAGTGTCGGATGGCTGCTCTACTGGTGCAGGTGATTCCTCAGGTTCCGGGGCCTTGCCATCCACAGGAGACTCTTCTGATGCGTTGTCGGGTGCATCGATTGAACTTTCTGCGGTAGCTTCTGCAACAACTACGGCCACGGCTTCAGTCTCGACGACTGCTGAAGCATCTTCTTGCTTCGATTGGTCCTCATCTGGTAGAGCCTCTGGTGTAGTTGGGGAATCTCCCCCTGGTGGAACATCGTCTTGCTTCGGGGCATCATCGGCTGTCTGTGTCTCTTCTTGTTGAGGAGTCTCCTCAACCTCGGCTTCGACTGAAGGAGCTGCAGCTTGCTCGGGAGCCGTCTCTGCGTCGTCTTGAGGCGCAGGATCCTCAACCGGGGCATCATCTTCGACTGTCGGTGGTGGAGCGTCGTTTGGTTCTTCATCATTTGCTGGTGGAGGTTGTTCTTCGGAAATTGCAGCCTCTTCTGCAATGGGTGGTGTGTCGTTTTCGGGTGGCGATGCTGCCTCCTCAGGTTGTGTGGCGATGGGTTCTTCCAGCACAAGATCAGCATAAATCGGAATAAAAGAAATGGTCAATGCATACCATCTTTGTCATCATCTTCATTTGCACTGTCCGAGTCCTCATCGTCGGTTGGTTCCGGAGGCTTTGGACGATTGATAGAATACCTGTACACCGGAGTATATGCCTTCGACATAGCCTGCGGTGACACCGTGTACTTGCCGCCACCCCGATAAGGCAGCACGCTTGCCTGTGGGTCTTGCCATTGTGTTGTGGCGACTGACGCGAAGTTGTATCGCTTTATGATATCTTGCAGGCTTTCTGGCATCTTGATTGCGGAGTGCAAGTAAACCGACTAGTCAGTGTTACTTATCTGTTCAGTGGTTGATCGAGAATATATGGATTGGGTCATGTTGCGATGGTGTCCGCCATCGTTGGCTATATGGTGAAGTCAGATGAGTAAGAAGCAGCTCAGGCATGCACTCCGTGTATCAAAGCAATGAGTCTTGGATGCCTGTGTCTGTGCGTGCACTGGAGAAGGAGATATGCTGCTCACAGACGCATATGGGCAGTAACGCGATCTGACGGCGGGTAATCTCGAGAAGCTACGATGACAACACACGGCGATGCTGCCGCTCGGGTCGCACTGATGCATGAGTACGTGAAGTATAGACCCGAAATGGAGCCCTCAATTTACCGACTCGCCGGAGTTGCACACGCACGGCGCCGAGTGGATGGAAGAGGCAGGCCGGGACCACTGTGTCTGGAGCACACCCTTGTCATTTGCGCCACGTCGAAGGTCACGAAAGAAGACCCGAAGGTGTCGACAGCCTGGCACACAAAGATAGCACGGACGAATACGACTTGTCCGCCAGGGCAAGGTTGGGTTTACCTGCATGAGCGCATAGATGGAGATGCAGTATGCATCGCTGGCCAGTGAGGAAATATGAGAAGGCGTGAGAGTGTATAGGATCGTCTGGAGTCTCCACGATGTTCCCCGAGCTCTACGATCGGCTCAAGGAAGTGTCGGGCAGCCAATGAGGCCGTTGATGGCATTGGCGTCGCCGTTCCCATGGGGCGCTGCAGGAAGCGTAAAGTGAGGTGTCTCTTGGATTGACGTGGCCCACGGTGAGACGTCCATTCTGCGTCTACACGCCCGAGGGATCCGCAGTCGGATTGCGGGCTATGCGGGCCGGGATGCAGAAGAACGGACGAACTGCAGTAGTCTGGGAGGAGGCGTGCTTAAGTGCTTGGGCGGATGGAGGTGACAGCCCAGCGGATCGAGGCTAGAGAGGCGTCGTCGAGAGTCGAGCAGACTGCCACGTACTCGCTCGAGTCACTGAGTGATGGAAGATGAGGACGGTGAAGCGTCGATGCAGACTCAGTGTGTTGTCCTTGTCACTTTGATTGTCGTCTCGTGTCTGCCTTTCTCGCGCTCCGTCGGAGCCGGCCATCAAGGTCAATGCACGTGATGTCATCGACGAAGAGGGCAACTCCGACGCGGTGAGGGCAGAGCAGAGCACAGAGGAACCTTGACGGTGACCGCGTGCCAGGCCTCTGTATACCTTACTGTCTCACCACTTCCCGTGACGAGCGCTCTGGCTTACTGTTAGGTAGACGCGCACGCTGACGATGGCTGTCTCTGTAAGGTAGTCTCAAGAACAACTACACCCGGCAGCCTCCACGATGCCACGAGCGCCCATCTTCGCCATTCTGGCCGCTGGCCTGCTTCTCGTCCTCACAGCCATTGTGTTGACCGTAAACATCGGAGATAATGCTGCCTACACCACAAGCCGTCAGGGCTCGCCACTGGACAACTTGAAGGCATGGCTGGGCACAAGTGTGCCGCAAGGCCCAATCAGGAAGAGCAATGGAGATCAGTATCTGGTGGGCGTCGGAAAGGCGGACATTACAGGACCTGTCGTCGAGATAAATTTCATGGGCTATGCAGACCCGGCGCAGCTGGGTACCGGAGTCAGACAACGACTGTACTCTCGTGCCTTCATCGTCGGAGATGTCGACAAGCCATCTGACCGCTTCGCCTACCTTGTCCTTGACACTCAGTCGGGCGATACTGCCGTAAGATATGGAATACTACAGGCACTCGCTGAGCTCGGCGGTGAATACGCGTTATATGGCCCTCAGAATGTGGCTGTCACCGGCACGCATTCACACAGCGGACCCGGCGCATGGCTAAACTACTTGTTGCCTCAAATCACGAGCAAGGGTTTCAACAAGCCTTCCTACCAAGCCATCGTCGATGGCGCAGTCTTGTCCATTAAACGTGCTCACGAAGGTCTTGCACCGGGCTACCTTGAAGTAGGCACTACCGAAATCGAAGACGCCAACATCAATCGCAGCCCATACTCATATCTCGCCAACCCTGCAGAGGAGCGTGCTCAATATCAGCACGATGTTGAAAAGACCATGACCCTGCTGCGTCTTGCACATGCTACGGAAGGCGGCTCGAAAGATATTGGCGTGTTCACCTGGTTCCCTGTCCATGGCACTAGCATGCTCGGCAACAATACACTCGTCACTGGAGACAACAAAGGCCTGGCAGCCTACCTCTTCGAGAGATCTGTAGATGACTCGAGCTTTGTTGCCGGCTTCAGCCAGGCCAACGTGGGTGACACGTCACCAAACGTTCTCGGTGCGTATTGCGAGTACGGCGAACACGCTGGTGAGATGTGCGACTTCAAGACCAGTCTATGTGGCAACATCACACAGCCATGCCACGGCCGTGGGCCCTACTGGGGACGAAACGACGCCGGTACAGCATCAAACTACGAGATTGGCAGGCGCCAGTTCGTGGGGGCTCGTGGGCTTTGGGAGAACCGTACGGCATTCACGCCTATCAGTGGCAAAGTCGTGAAGCCATTCCACCAGTTTGTCGACTTCAGCAACCAGGAAATCGTGTTGCCGAACGGAACACTAGCCAGGACCTGCCCAGCAGCAATGGGCTACTCCTTCGCCGCTGGCACCACCGATGGGCCTGGTGCGTTTGACTTCAAACAAGCGCAACCCGGCGATCCTCATGCCAACCCACTCTGGTCTGCGATTGGCAACCGAGTGCATACTCCGAACGATACTCAGAAAGCATGTCAAGCACCCAAGCCGATACTCTTAGATGTCGGCGAGAGCGACAGTCCGTACGCATGGAGCCCCAACATCGTCGATGTCCAGCTTCTGAGAGTCGGCCAAATGTTCATTATCGTCTCGCCAGGCGAGGCAACTACTATGTCTGGACGCCGTTGGAAAGATGCCGTCAAACACGAAGCGAAGAGAATATTCTCCGACCTTGGAACTAGCGAACCTGTAGCCGTGCTTGGTGGCCCAGCAAACACCTACAGCCATTACATCACAACATTCGAAGAATACCAAATCCAACGCTACGAAGGTGCTTCAACTCTGTATGGACCGCACACCCTTAGCGCGTACATCAACCGCACTATTGCCTTCTTACCCCAGCTGGATGCAAGTGCTTCCAACCCACCATCCGCAGAATACGGACCCTTGCCTCCCATAAACATCAACAACAGCCTCACCTTCATCACACCCGTCGTCGTCGACACCGCGCCTCTCTTCAAATCCTTCGGCGACGTAGCCGTAGACGTCAAGCCCAGGTATCTCAGCGGCCAGACGATAACCGCACGCTTCGTCGGCGCCAACCCGCGGAACGATTTCAGACTTGGCGGCACTTTTGCTGCTGTGGAGAAGTACGACGCAGATACTTCTGTCTGGGCGCAAGTGCGAGATGATGAGGACTGGAGTCTTGTATTTGAGTGGACGCGCACGAGCACGGTGTTGGGCACGAGTGAGGTCACGATTAGCTGGGAGACGAAGTGGGAGACTGGAGCTTGGAAGGAGCCTGGTAATTCTGGTGCTTCGCAGGACGATCCTCACGGCGAGCTTATGACGAGAAGTGGCGATCTGGCGGGTCGGTATAGGCTGAAGTATTATGGTGATGCTAAGGGACTTGGCGGAAGCTTGACGCCTTTCGAAGGCGTCAGTGGGGAGTTTGAGCTTTTGTGAGATATGAGTTTGTGCTGATGACTGTGTCTATATTGTTTGTAGTAAACTACGCTGCTGGTTTTGATATGTACTATACAAAAAGCGCAAGAGAATTGCAAATCCTGGAATGGAAATTGTGCACGACATCTTCATGAACACTCGTCCTTGTTTCCGACGACTGTGTCGAATAACCGAGCTCGGCATCCATCAGTCATTGGGACGAAAAGCAAACGCCAAATCACGACGCCATGCCGGTTTTTTACTCCTTGGTACCTCCCGCGCCCGCTCTAGCGGCCACAGCTTTGGAGTTCTTAACAGCAGGCCTTCTGGGGCGGCAGACGCTTTTCGGAGACTCCTTACCCGTGCTTGGAGCGGGTTTCGGCGAGGCGCCTTTGCGATCGACTGTTGCAGTCTTTCTTGCCGGGGCATCCGATGGTACAGCAGCCCGAGATGCAGGTCGGCTGCAGCTCGACGAGACTGTTGCTCTCTTCTTTGCGCGACCGGTCTCGGCGTCCTTGGGTTTCGGCGAAGGACTGCTGTTTGCTTTCGGCTGGCGTTGCGGTTTCTTCGCATTCGACGAAGATACATTATTGCTGTGGGTCAGCTGTTCGCGAGCAGACGGCGGTGCATGCATCGAAGCCATCAGTCCAGACTTGACCTCTGGGCACTTGGGGATCTTAGTGGGCGTTGTTGATGAATGCCTCTCGGTATTGGGGTTCGCAGCTTTGCACTGCTTCGTCTCGATGTGGTCTTTCGGCTCGACTTTCTGGGTTTGGGCGTGTTTGCGAGCGTCTGCGACGTGAAACTCTGTTGACTCGCCAGCTGGGACGAAGACTTTGCGAGATGAGGTTGTGGGTTGCTTGCTCGCAACGGCTGGGAGGGAGGGGTTTGGTGGTGCATCGGGGCATGGCTTGATGGACTTGGTGGGCTCCAGGGTGTTGGTACCATCCGCTTGGCATGTCCTTGACACGGTGGGGGTGACGGGACTGAGATCAATCAAGTCGCCGTCGGACAGCTTCCGATGAGGCTCACTGACGGTCTCAGTCGGTGCAGCGACTACGGTTTGTGCGGCAGCTTTGTCGGAAGATTGGTCGATGTTCTCGAGCTCCGGAGTAGCAGCAGCCTGCTCGTCCTTTTCCTCCGCCGGATCCAGCACGATCGCAGAGTCCGGCGAAACACTCGTCGTCGCAGCCTCCACGTCCGAATCTTGCTCATCTCCAGTTTCAGAACCCTGTTCGCTTCCAGACTCTTCATCGCTCTGACTGTCCTGGCTTCCTCTTCTCTGCTTCAGCCACTCCTCCGGCTTCATCACCGGCCCAACAGTCGGAATAGCGCTGTGTCCCAACTGAATCGCGACTTTCTCTTGCCACCAACGCGGCACGGTCCTGAACCCAATGCTAGCCAGCGTGGCCTTGTCCGGCATCTCGTGCTTGTAACGGCAGCCTTGCTGCGTATAATCGCATTCACCGCTTCTTATCCAGTATGAGCAGTAGATCTTGTCTTTTTGCTCGAAGGAGTTCCTGGGGGACGATGAAGGGGTTCGGGAGAGTTTAGTGGCGGTCTCGGGTCTGTGGGTAGGAGAGGATGAGCCTTGAGCGATGATGTTGTCGATGACTTCTTGCGGTTTTGCTGAGGCGGCGTCGTCGATTCTGCGCCAGGTTGTCGCTGTTGCGGAGATGGGGAGATGCTGGGGAGTGGACTGCTCTGATCTTGGAGGAGATCTTGTAGCTGGTCTGCTTTGCTCGTTGGGGTATAGAATGGGCTCTGATGCAGAAGGACGCTGATTCGGGCTAATGGGGTTGATGCGACAGTTGTTGATGCGGTCTATAACATGCTGCGCGGCATCGACAGGCTCCAGCTGGAAGAGTTGGCCAGTGAAAGCATGTGTGCCAACATGGCTCATTCCACAGGAGTGCTCGATCTTCATGGCGCGTGGAACTCCTGTTAACCGGACGCTGAATGGGAGCTCATCGGCAGGAATGAGCGGGACAAAGGTGCCATTGCTTCGCGAGATGAAGTAAGAGAGGCGCGGCGACTGGGAGGGTATAGTGGTAAGCGGAGGTGTGAACCGTTCGTATCCTTTGGTGGACAGCATGGTAGGCCGTGGTCGAGATGGAAAGGTGGTGCTGGCTACCGTTTGTTCAAGTCAGACGAGATATCGTGATTTCGTTTAGGCCTCCATATATATATCGTGCTGAGCTGTAATTGTAGTCACAGTTCGAGCGTCCAGTTCCGCTTGCTTCTGAACAAATAATTTCTGCATTCGCGGTCAAACAAATCATACTTGTGCATGCTGCATAACCGCAAGGCAGTTGCATTGACGGTCTCGTTTGCCGGCAGAGACACGCATGCAAAGTTTCCTACCGTTTCACAGAGCGGCAAATCTGCAGGGCCATCCATGAAAGATGTTGTGCGCCGACGTAGATAGCCGTGACTTGTATGCACGTATCCGTCAGACGTTGTGCACGGTTTGTTTCCTGTGCCACAGAACGACATCAATGAGCCAGTGGACCGAAAGCACACACGCTCATCAAGATCATACTCACAAGTAGTGATCAATCCGATATTGGACTCCCTACATCGTGCATAGTACCACGACAAAACACCATGTCTTCATCAAAGCTTGAATATGTTTCCGCGATCAATAGGGTTCGTCCTTAGGTTTGCCGGAGCTTTTGGCAGCGTTGTGTTTGCGTTTGCAGCCCGCTCTCGTCTTGCATCCAACCACAGATGCAGCCTCTCCAAGATCTCTCCGCCCTGGAAAGCCAAGAAGATCGAAGCACCTAGAACTCCAGCCGTGACGCAAATCGCTACTAGCCAGAACAAAGACTGTGTAGCAGTCATGTCTCTGATATCGCTCGTGTTCATGCCGAAGAAAGAGGTGACGAAGTTGAGAGGCAGGAAGATGATCGTGACGACGGTAAAGACTAGGATTGCTTTCCCGTGGTCTTCTAAGCGGATGTTGACTAGCTGGATGGTTCTTGAGACGAGAGTGTTGGCGTTGTCACGTAGGTCTTGAAGATCGGAAAGCTCCCTTTGTAAGTTGTCTTCGAGCTTGGCAATGGGGTCGTTGAAGTTGGATGCGGTCAAATGTCGATATGTGGCTCTGTGTCGAGGAGCCGTATGTTCTGCAGGATCACCTGGGAGAGCAACACTTGGCGTCGTACGGCTCGCCGTATTCGCTACCATAGACTGCCTGCTGCGAGGCCGAATGTCAAGATCTTCGGTCATTGCCCGTATCTGTGCTATCATATCAAGCTGCTGCTGCGTGATCTGGATAACGATATTGAGTTCTTCTTGACACGCAAGGAGGTCCATGACAAGCTTGGTGCTTGGTGCACGATGCAGCCTGTACTGTAGATGTCCGAGATGCCCAGCGTATCTATCAGCAACGCAGAGGGGGAAATCCTGCCAGAAGCTGCGGTGCATCATGCCCATCGCACCAGATAGCGAGGTAATGATGTGTGTCATGGCCGTGTATTCCTGCGAATTTTGCTGTTGCGAGCGGTAGAACATGTTTCTTATGTCTCTGAAAGCAACATCACTTATGCGAGAAGACAGCTGCAAAGGCGGCCAACGAGCCTTCCATGTCTGATTGGATGAGAATGTGACGATGTGCTCAGCGTCTATTGCCAGCAACCATAGTTCGTCCACATTCAAGGCTGTAGGATAGTGCCCATACCACTGTCTGATCTTTAGGTCAATTTCACGATTGGTAGTCCACGGCTTGTGTTTTGTAAACACCTGCGATCGATCTCTTTCCCGGGTATCCTCAAGTCGAAAGTAGTATGCAAGGAGAGATCTCAATGGGTGGCTGGCAGACCGAGAAGATCGATAGGCTTCTTTACGATCAACCTGAAATCTCAATTGCGGTGTTTGTCCGTTGATTGACCAGTCGAGCCACGGCGTAGAAATGAGCATTGGGTACGATGGCGCGCCATTGCTCGAAGGCCGAGACGTCAACGGAGCAACGAAAGGCACAAAGTGTTTCCCATGCTTGGAGAAGCGCTGGTTCTGCTGCACAGCAATCTCGAGCAGTTGCATGCTCTCAGAAACAGTCTTGACATCTTCAGTCAGAGCAAAGAGAAAACCACCCAGATACTCAGGAAACTTCGACGAGCAATGAATCCAGCGGCACTTGGCGAAATGCTCAGGGTCGTTTGCAGTTTTCTGTATGTCCTTGAGGCGAAGAAGTCTCATCCACCCGAAGTCATCCTCTAGCCGCCGAAACCTGCGTTCCTCGATGGGATTGACTGCTGCTTCAGACGCTCTCGCGATCCCGAAAGCCGTCGGTTGCGATGCACTATCTGGGACGAGCAAAGATGGCGACTTTTCATTGACTTCCAGCATTGGCCCCTGCTCTGCTCTTCGGGACTCCAAGCGGATGTCGTGAACCAGGACATGATTAGGGGTCAGCGGTTTTGCGCGCCATTGTGGATTCGCTTCATAATCGTGCAGCGGACGGTCGACATTGGCAGGCTGAGCCCGCCGGTCCGGAGGCATTGTATTTATGATGAGACGACATCTTACAGTAGCTGCTCAGCGACATTTGTGGATGATGGTGGACAGGCTTGCAGCTGATCTCAGCTCGGACAGCATGCTGACCAGAGCACCGCATGTGGCGGCCCATTCTGCAACTAAAATCTGTCTCTTTCGCTGACTGCCAAGGAGACAGATAATGCGACTGGCCGGCAATATAGCCACTATATGAATTTGTCCGGATCATGTTCGACGGTTTCACTATCAGTCACATTGAAGTAAGGGACCGCGATGACGCCACGATCAACGACGAATTGGATGCCAACACTGAATAGCAAGTACATGTTAAGACTCGCATTTGTGTCCTTTCCTTTGAAAGGCCGACTCTTCACATCGTCAACCATGCAAGCATATGACTTCTACAACATCGACTTCAATCGCTTGCCAATTTCGAAGAAAAAGAGCTCCATGAAACGCGTTATTCGCGCAAGTCCAATCGAGTTCCACCGAAGGATTCGGTCTCGCCCCAATCAGGCTGCAGCTTCGACTTTCGATTGGATACCAGATCTTTTACCCTCATTTATCATAAACGGAACGGCACAACATGCCGAATAGCTCAGGCATACTTCACCCTTACTTTCCAGGACGACGATCTTCCAAGAGAGTCCATGTGAGACGTCTGTAGGATTCCGAGACGCGATGGCAAACGTCCAAGGGGTTCAACCAGTGACTTTTCCATGAGTACGTGCCACCAACCAACCAACGCGTATAAATCAAATAATAAACGGCATCTATACCTACAAAGATCAAATCGTTCATCCATCTCGCAACAGCAATACACGAATAATATACCAAGAACAATGTCCGACGCCAAGCTCGTCAACACAGAAGCCTACGACCACCTCGCAGACTGGTACCTCTCCTGGGTCAGCGCGCAAACAAGCTCGCCGCGAGAACGCTATGCCGCCAAAGTGCTCGAGAAATACAACAAGGATAACGATAAGAACGAACATGAAAAGGTCTCAAAAGCGTCAACACCAACATCATCAGAATCATCACCACCGGTATCATCATCGCCACAGACATCACCAAAAATCCTAGAACTAGGCTGCGGCCCCGGCCTAACAACCCACCAACTCCTCCTCTCCGGCGCCCACGTCCTCGCAAACGACATTTCACCCGCCCAAATTGCCATGGCCAAAACCCGCTGCCACGACTATCCTTCCCAAGCAACATTCTCCACAACCGACATGACCCTCCTCACCCTCCCTCCCCTCTCCCTCTCCGGCGTCGTCTGCTTCTTCACCCTCTTCCACCTCCCGCGCGCCGAGCAGTTACCCATGCTCTCGAAAATTCACGGATGGTTGAAAGTCGGGGGACTGCTGGTTTGCAATTTCGCTACGTTTGACGAGGAGGAGATTTATGGGGAGATGATGGGTCGAGGGATTTTTTGGAGTGGGTTTGGGGTTGAGGGGAATAGGGCTATGTTGTTGGAGGCGGGGTTTGAGATTGAGGGGGAGGAGGTGTTGGAGAGTGAGGCGGATGGGGGGAATGAGTTTTTGTGGGTGGCGGCGAGGAAGAGGGGTTGATTTATGGTGATGATTTGATGGTGGTGATTTGATGGTGGTGAATTGATGGTGGTGATGAGAGTGGTAGGAGATTTGAAACGATCATGTTTATGATCACGATCCGGGGCGATCTATAGTTTCTGTTCTATAAGAGGACGGCTTTTTTTTTTTTTGGAAAATGCCAACATACTCGCTTTAACGCCAATAGCCTATCATGACCCGCTTTTCTCCAGCGGCCAAGGCCTTGGTATCTAGGTGAAGGCCAGAAGGTAAGATCGGGAAGTAGTCCTACTTCCTTCGAGCGTCGTTCTTGCCAGCCCTCAACTCCTTTTCACGCGCCAGTTGTTCGTCGCTCAGGCATCCGATGCGGTTGAGGATATCCTTGTGTTCGCCCAAGTGCAGTCCGGATGAGATTCCGCCCTTGCCTTTGCGCTTGCTGCCAGTCTTGGATGAGCTGGACGAAATGAATTTCAGGTCTTCCGAGCTGGCAGTCACTTCGATGAACTTGCGTTCGGCGCCTGCAGTAGCCTGCGAATCCGCGCGGAGCTTGTAGGGAACGCCAACCTCGTGTTGAGTTGATGTCACTTGCATCTCATCATCGAACTCGATGTCCTCTTCCGCTTCCTCATCCTCGCCCTCGTCGTCGGAGCGCGAGTCGTCAGCAGGGTGTCCCTGCAACACCTTCGCAACCACGCGGATGATCATGACGAACCACGCAATTGTGATAACTTGCAAGCCTCCAAGCAATCCAAGGAACAAGTTTCTGATCTCAGGGTTGAAAGAGACGGTCTTTGCAGTCGGGTTCAACAGCGGCTGAAGCAAGTTGTCAATCATTCCGTGGCCGCCGTCAGTGCTCAGGCGAGAAGAGTCCAGCGTGCTGTAAGTACCATAGGGCATGGTAACCGTAGCGACATGCGCGTAAATGCTCCAGCAGATGGACAGGTATCCGACGTGTCGTGCCGCAAACCATGTAACAACGAAGAGAGCGAAAGCTGCATCGCAGGCTTGCTGGCATCCAACGTATTTGAGCATCTTGGCGAGCTATCGAATTGAGTCAGCAAGATTCAGCGATTCCTTCATCTGGTAAAACATACCGGGAAAATAAGATCCACAATATCCATGAGCACCAACACAGCGTTGCCAGCGCGCATTTGTCTGTATCCATAGGAGAATACGAGCAATGCCACAGTGACAATGTGGTGTGTGAACATCTGCCAGTGATCCTTGCGACGCTCTTCAATGTTGATAACGAAGATCTGCTGTACCCAGAAGGCGGTTTGTGAAAGGTAGTAAAGCTTGAGCGAGGGTCCAAGCAGCAGACGCGGGTACTCGCGCCAGAGCGAGATCAATAGATCGTTGGCTTGACCGAGGTAAGTGGTTGCTGTCGATTCGGGAGTGTCTTGAATGAAGACCATCAGGCCCCAGCTCCAGTAGGCGATGTAGTAGAGCAAGAGGTATGCTTGTTCCGCGAATCTAGTGTATCGTTAGCGCTGAGAAGTCTCAGACGGGTGCTTTCAAAATCCAACATACCTCACTTTCGTCTTCTTCTGCTTGATTCCAAGCATGCCAGTGAGGGGCAGCAGCACATAATCCAAGCAAGCCGCTCTCATGGCTGTGAACAGCACCACGTATCCCGCTACAATGTAGATATCTCGCGGTCCGGTCGAAAATTCGCCGGGAACAACTGTTGGATACTGCAGCGTGAAGAAAGCGCCTACGCGCTCCCTCAAGGTTGGGAAAAGCAGGTATGTCAGGGCGCCCAAGAGGAGGAGATTAAGGGAGATGCCCAGCTGATGTTCCACCATAGCTTTGCAAAGCATGCCGCCAATGCTCTCCTTCTCAGGTGTCTGTCTTTTGTGCTTGCGCGCCTGGAATCCCGCAGGACTTGCGCACAGGGCTATATCCTCAACTCCACCGTTTGCTTTTGAGTTCCTCAACATCTTGCTCGACGCATGTTGTCTTGCGGGGTTGTATGTGATTTCTTTCTCGGGCGCGTAACCATTGGTGCCGTTGGCATGGCCATTGGCAGGCGAGTGAACCGCTGGAACGTCTTGCAGGCCACAGCCTGCTTGTGCTTGTTCCATGGTGTGGATGTGAATGGACTGTCGAGCGACTCGAGTCGTCGAGTCGTAGTCCTCGTGAGGTCAAGTAAATCGAAGCGCGACTGCGCGACAGTGTTTGTTCCTGATCAGTGCCAGTACTCAGGGATATCGGGAGTGACCTAGTCTCCAAACAGACGCAGGCCGAAGATGTTCACCGCCGAAGATGTTGCGCCGATGCTCGGGTACTGCACGGCTGCTCTTCTGACTGGCCGAGCGAATGGATGAGGTGGTGGTGAGTGAGGGTGCGTGTAAAGGAGGAGGAGCACAACCGGGCGAGGACAACAGACGACTGCGTGAGGAAGCGAGCGAGCGAGGGGGTGCTTTAGTCGGTTGTCGTGCTCAATACCATTTTCCCCAATCGAGGCCACTTGGCGGGCAGTCTAGCGAGACCCAGGAGACCCTTGTTTGAAACACCCTGGTTGAGTGGCTGCATCTAGAATGTCGACTGAGCCTATTATATCAAATTCCTTTAATTGGCCTCCTTCTATCTCAAATCCCACTTGCCGCCGCTCCTTCCCTCAGCAAAGTATTGCGCACCGTTACGATCGCCGTTGCCGCGCTAGGCGTTTGATAGGTGGGCTCGTTCATACTGTTTTCTCTCACCTTCACGTTTCACCACCACTTCCTCTCGCCAGCCTCCCATGTCCATATCAGGCACATCTCACTCTCGCCAAATGCTTGTCATCTCTGAATATCATCTTTGAAGACCATATGACGAGCATGTGTCGCACACTCCGTCATGGCAATAATCTTACACACCGATAGCCTTTTTACTGCGACACTGATACCAGGCCTCCTTCCACTTTCATCGCACGATTGAAGACTGCATCTTTCGATATCGTCTCGGTCAGTGAGTAAGACACAAAGTGTCCATGTCATGTGACAACCATCCTGTGACGTTGACTCCTCTGCATGTGCTGGAAATAGCATTGAAGCACTCACCGATGAGACATCCTCCAAAACATCAGTCACTCCGCTGTAACTGACTGCCACCGTCAACAACTCCTAGCGCGCGCTCGATATTTGATCCCACCAAGTGCGCCTGGTCCAAATGTAACTTTCTAGTCGCGCTTGATTGATTCCTCATCCATAGACACACACCAGCAACAATTCTGCGCCACGTTCAACGCAGGCACAGCTCTTGCTTGACAAACCACGCGAGCAGACGACTGTACTGTTCTCTACCCACGCGTTGTCTCATTGCCCGTCAATCTCATTGGATTGGTCTCTGCGTGGAACCCATCAGCCGGTTTGTGGACGCTTGTCATTCCACCTCCTCCCTGCAGCTATCCGCGTTCTGTGACCTCGGGTCGCGCTTTCCATCTGCGACTATCCTGTGGCTTGCCTCGCTCTCCAGCGAGATACTCCTTTTCGACGGTGGGTGATCTCTCATATTTCTGCTCAACTTTCCGCACTCAGTGGACTTCACTCGAGGCCACTGCTGTGCTTGTCAAACTCACTACCACTGACTTGCCAAACCCGCTCCTACCATGGACGAGGCACGCCAGCAAAGACCCCATTCTGATGCCCCGTCAATACCCCTCGAAGTCTTATCCGGCCTGGGGATTGACATAAGCTCTGCCAACATGTCGTCTCAGGAGATGGACGACGACATTACCCTACACCGCAAGACCACCCCAGACTCACCACAACATTTTGTCTCGCCACCTTCGACTGGCGGACTTTCTGGCTCTACGCAGGCCGGACAGTCGCCCGCAAACTTCTTCAGCCCGGATGCCAACAAGCCCTTTTCGAGGCATTCGACTTCTTACTCGGCCTCCTTGGCCCAACAGTCGCTGCCCGAAGACTCCGAGGCCAGTCTTCTGCGCAAGCACCACAGCGCCTCACTCTATTCTGCTTACGGAGACTTTGCCGCGAATCACAAGTGTGAGAGCGTCAAAGGCGTGAAAGGAAGCCGCAGGAGTTGGCTTTCAATCGTAACTATTCTCTTGGCAGTGTACTCGGCGATTCTTTCTGGCATGTTCGTCATCATTGCTCTGAGAAGACCCAGATGGGAGACGATAGGAACTCATGGAAGACTCACTCCATCCTCGGCCGCTTTGCTTACTACCATACTCGCCAAGACCATCGAGATGTCATTCGTCACAGTGATCATCGCAATGATCGGACAGGACCTGTCGAGAAGAGCATCGAGCACACGTCGCCACTCAGGCGTCACTCTAGCGGAGCTCAATCTCAGGAACTGGATCATGCAGCCGGGAACAATGATATCACGTTGGGAAAGTGTCCGTTACGCAGGCATCAGCTTTCTAGGCTTGGTTTCCTTTGCAGCCGCCGTCTTTGCGATGCTGTACACCCCAGCGTGTTCTGCTCTGGTGCAGCCACAATTGAGGTCCTCATCCTGGGAGCAGCGTAACATGTCGGGGCTGGTGCAGACCAAATTCGCCAACCCACACCACATTCAAAAGCAGTGTTTCACTCCGCTCCCTGAAGGCGAGGATGAAGCCGAGCGTTGGTCCACTTGCTTGTCGATTGAACATGCTGCCATGGCTTACAAGAACTATTTCACCTACCTCGGAATGTGGTCTGAAAAGGAAGCTAGATCCAACTTCACTGGCAGACCAAACGGCACTGCTTGGTTCAGCAATGACACCACAGTCATTGCACCATGGGTAGGCCTAGAGCACGATGCAGCGTTCCTCTATCCAGGCACAGATATCATTGTCAACAATGTGAGCATCGCCTTTCCTCACACCGGTGTAGCTATAGCCGCAAGAGACCCGAACAATAACATCGCACAGCCTGAAGATCTGGATGGGGTTGGAAGGTACACCATCAACGCGTCGGTCGCATCTCCGCTTCTTCACTCACTCTGCGCTACTGTTTCCGAGAACCATCTTGCTCCCCTTATCTTCGAAAAGTGGCGTTTGACCAATGAGACGCTCAATCACACCTCATGGCCGGATCAACTTCAATTCTCCAATACTCACCCATCTCCATATCTCGGCGGCACAGCTCTCGACGACATCTTCGAGTGGGGTGACAAGTACGGCGATTACTCTTGGCCGCCCGTCTTTATGAGACTCCCCCAAGCGTTCAACACTATGGTCAACGGGACGGGCGGCAACGAGCAGTTGTACGGTCGCAGTTCTGTATACGTTCTCGGCAAAGGAAACAGCACTGACTCTGAAGAAGACCCAGCCACCCGTCTTGACTACTTCCTGTGTCAGTTGCAAGTCAGTCAGACACCCTACTGCTACACCAGTTACCAGGCAAGTGGTCAGGGCGCAGTCCTTGAGGCAGCTTGCGACGATTCTCCTCCATCGGGCCACACCATGCGATACACCGAGGGCGAGAAGAACGCCCCCAGCAGCCGCGTCTTCGCAGACAGGGATTGGGCAAATGTTGCCAGTGAGATGGCTCTCGCGCTCTCCCTCAACGATGGCTCTTTCGAAGGCAAGAGCTCCAATGCCAGGCTACTGTCTCAACTCCTCCTCCGTCAACCGACACTCGACCCAGAGAGACCATCTCTAGCCGAAGCATTGGCCGTAATGTCAGGCTGCACACTCCTGCAATCAACCCTAGACGCGCCCTTCATCCACTACTGGAAGTACAACGAGTCAACACTCGGCGAACTCCACCCAGGCGTCGTCGAGCACTTCAACGCTTCCATCAGCGCGCAGAACTACGCTTCCGGAGGCACGTCCAAGTACCAAAATGTCTTCCACCTTGTCCTCCTCGGCGTTTTCGCCCTCAACGTACTCGCCCTGGTGTACTTCGCCACGCACAAGACGTGGTACGTTGATCTTTCAGAGCCGCCGAATCTCTTCTCGCTCGCCGTCAACTCGCCGCCCAGCGGGGCGTTCTCGGGATGCTACGGCACTGGTCCCACGGGCAAGGATTATGGAGTGCCGTGGACGCTGGGACAGGACCAGGGACATGTGTTTGTGCACAGCGGGCCTAGGCGCGAGGCAGAGGGAAGTGTCGCCGAGGGCTCTGCACTGACGAAGCGAAAGGTTTGGAAGAGCGTGTCGGACAGTCGTTTGACGAGGGGCATTGGGACGGTGAGGAGCTGGGGCAAGAAGACTTGAAATCGACATTGCTACGGTGCGCTTGTTCGATGAGATTTTTACCTTTCGCGTTTGTTGATGCTCGCGTGCGAAAGGCGTGCGGGTAGCTGACCTAAGGTAGATAGCTACTACTGCTGTCGCTAACCGTGTGTTTCTCCTCATTCCCCTTTTTTTTGTTTTCTTGTACAATCATAAGTATCATGTTCCAAGGCCTGGCTCTCTACCTCGACGCAGAAGTGCATGTAGGTAATGTTTTGCGCACACAGATAACGAAAAGGCAAGAGCAACACTCCTAAATATGTCACAACAAACAGACAATCAATCACAGTCCATTCTCCTCTCAGAGTCCGTGTATGGCTTGCGATCTCAACGGGAAAGCAAAGGCGGGTTTCAAGTACCCATAGATAGCAATGGAGCAGTTGGTTTGGTTTGAGGGGAAGAATTACAAGAAGCACATACACGTCTCACGTAAATGGGAAAAGAAGGGGAAATGAGAACGCCAGGCAGCCAATACTTTTCGATTCTCACTTCCATGTTCATGCAAAGAACGCTTAGAAAACAAGGCTATGCTTCCTCATGCTCTCTGTGGCCAGGTGTTATATTCCCTGAACCCGGGCCGACCGCTGAACCGCAATAAAATCCACCAACAACCCCTCGTGAGAGAAACCAAAAGTAACCCAAGTCAGCAGAGCGTCCCAGCGCTACTGCTCGACCATATATATGCATGCATGCAATTCCCGTCCCCTCTAAACCTCACCTCATCTCATCTCGTCTCATCTCGTCACTAGTAATCCCTCTCCCCTCTCGCAGACGAAGAAGGAGCATAAGCGCTCTCACGTTCGCGCTCCCTCCTCTCTCTATCATGGCGAATGAAGTCTGCATCCGACGAAGCGCCGCCCTGCGACGGCGCCGAAGGCCCTTCGAGCATCATGGGTTTTCTGGGCGCGTACTCGTCCTCGGAGTTTTCGTCTTCGTATTCGTCGCGGTCCTTGCGTTCACGGTTGCGGTCGCGACGGCGGGACGCACGGCGTTCGTGCTTTTCTTCTTGGGCGCGGGCTTCGGCTGTGGAGGCATTAGTAAGAAGATTTCAAGTCATTGGTTGCTGTCAGTCTTACCTCTGATGTCGCGGGTGCGGTCGGCGAGCTTTTGAATCTCTTCTTTGGTGAGGACACGAAGGACGATGACGAAGTCTTGACGCTCTTCGAAACGTTCGTTGGCCTTTTCGAGGGCTTCTGGGTTGACCAGACGGCGATCGATCTTGGTCCAGCGCGCTCCTGGTGGGATGCCTTTCTTATGCGCCTGTGAGGTGAGTTGTCAGCAAGAGTTATGTGGGATGTTCTCGGAAACTGTCATTACATACATCCTTCAACGGAGCTACGCCTTCACGTACAGCGTCCGGATTCTCAGGGAACTTCTCGGTCGGCTTCTTCAAGATGCCCTTTGGTTTCTTGTCGTCCTCCTCCGATGGTGGGTCAACGATGCGAACACGGTTCTCACGCTTCTCGCTCTGACTGTTGTCAATCACTTGTGCCATGAGACCGGCATCCATTGACGAGTCAAGAATGCTAGGACGACGTCGAAGCTCTTGCTGGCCATTGTTCGTAGGTGCCGACGACCAAGTACTTTGGCTTGGAACTTGGCTGGCATCGTCCTCGAAACTGGTACGAAGGCCGGCGGACGGTGGAGCTTGATCGTAGTGGCTAGGTGCCTCGCTGTGGTTGCCATTCATCTTACGACTTTGACGCTCTGCCTGACGAAGCTCACGCTCTCGGCGGCGGCGTTCACGATCTGGGTCTGAATCCGAGCTAGGCTCTTGAACAGGGAGACCAAGCTCGCGCTGTACTTGCTCCATGCGTCGACGGTAATCCTCGTCCGCGTCGTTGGTGGGCGGCGGCGCGTGCGCTTGGCTGGGCTTGCTTTCGTAAGCTCGATCGGAATCGCGGTCGGAAGTTGGCTCGCGGTCATGAGCTCGAGGCTGAGGGCGTGGCGGTTGAGGAGGAGCGGGCTGGTCGTATGGTGCGCCAGGTGCAGCAGGCTTGTTTCCCTCGCCTCCTTCAAAGGCAAACCCAAGTCCACGGTCCTGGTCAACGTATGGGTCGCGGCGGTCGAGGGGAGGCTCGTCCTCGTTTGAACCTCCTCCGCGTCGTCTCTTTTCTGGCTCAACAATCTCACGCTCCCTGCGGTCATCGTGGCGGTGCTCATGTTCACGAGGTCTTTCGTGCTCCCGCTGCCGTTGCCGCTCTTGCTCCTCTCTTTCTTCGCGCTCGCGCTCTTCCTTCTTTCCCTTCTCCCTGTTGAGACCAAATAGCGTCGCAGCTGCACCAAGACCACCAGCAGCGATCTTCGCCGCGCCCGAGAAACTGTTGTCGCTGTCTTTCTTGTCGTCACGCTCGCTCTCGCGGCGGCGGTGGTGCCTTTCTCGGTATGGGCGATCACGGTCGCTGTCACGGTCGTGGTCTTCGTAGCTCCTGCCGTGCTCTTTCCGCTTCGGCTCTTGCGTGTACTTGCGCTCGCGATCAGGATACTGAGAGTCAACTGTCACGTCCCTGGCAAAGCCAGAGTCTCTGTTGCGAGTCTCGAAGCTGTCGTCACTTCCACGAGCACCATATCGGTCTGTGCTTTCAGCTCGGACTCCGAAGCCTCGCCTTGACACACTGCGGTCTTTGTGTCTAGTCACGCTGTGTCGACGTTCGTGGTGTCGAGGCTCACGGCGCTCTTCGTAATCTGAATCATATCGTTCAGTGGGGCGGTCTTGGTGGACAGCCTGAGTCCTGCTCCGATCGGCTGAGCTCTTCCGAGGTGCAATGTAGTATGGGTCCCTGTTGTCGGTGTATCTTCCACGAGACTCGTCTCGATCCCTTCCACCGCGAGAAGGAGAGTGTGGCACAGGGTCTCGTGTGCTACGACTGCGTCCCAGGTCCTGGATCTTATCCCAGCCCCGCTGACTTGGTGGAGGTCCAATGTCACGTGTAGATCTCCTTGGATCGCCATAGGGCTCGATCATGCTGACTGGACGTTCTCGACTGGCACCGCCACGATCGACGCTACCGCGCCGTGGTCTGGCTTCTCGCCATCTTGGTTCAGTGTCCTTGTACATGCTCGCGGGATCGGTGTACGAAAAGGCATTGTCGTCGTCCAGTGTCTTTCCACTCTTGCCGCTCGTGTGGTACAGCTTCCGACCACGATCGTGTCCAGAGCTCCTGTAGCCGCCGCTTTCCCTTCGTCTGTGATGCCTCTCACCGCTTGAACCCACGTCGATATCTGCTACCAACTTTGCGCTGCCATCGTCGACGCTGTAGACTTTCTTGTGCTCGAACTGTCGCTTTGGCTCCTTGGATGATGCAGGTTGAATGTAATAGTCTGGCCTGTCTCGCCTCGGTGGACTGGACGGGCGAATATCGCCTTGGACAACAGTAGGACGGTTGCGAGGCGGCGCAGGGTTGGTGGAGCCGTTGCGGGTGTTCTCAAGCATGGAAGAGCGTCGGGGCCGGCCAGAGTATGCATCGTAGCCTGGTGTGAGGCGGCTGGTGCTCGCACTCGCACTGGACGGTGGGTTGAGGTAGGTCTGCGAGGAGATGGGAATGACTCGGTCTGTGCTGGCACGCGGCGAGGCGTAGACACTGTGTCGTTGGGAGTAGTAGGGATCGAAGTTGCTGTCAGATGCTCGAGCCGGGTTGGTCAGCCTACGACCGCCCGGCGAGAGAGTGCGGTTGTAAGACATGTCGTTCTTCTTGGAGTGGTAGGCTAGAGGAATAAGGCGGGGAGACCGCTTCTGCTCATTGGGATAGGTCAGCACATTGCTCTTGGAGTGGTAACCCCACGAGCCAGACGATGAGCGAAGCGACGGGAAGCCGATGGCGCTGCTGCTTCGCTCTCCCATGATTGCTGCTAGCCAGGGTATGAAGTGGATGTGAGGGCCAGGTTTGGTGGTGAAGAGGTCAGCAGCACATGGCAGGACGACATGATGCTGGCGAGGAAGGTCGCGGATAGCACATACGTTCCACGGGCCTACCTAGCAGTGGGTCTGGGAAAAAAGAGCCGACGCCAGTAGAGCACGAGGATGATGGAGCGCGCGGGCCGTGAGGGCAGTATGGAGTCGTTTGGTGGGCGATGGAAGTGGAAGAGTGCAAGTGGCAGTGGGGTGGAGCAGCTTACCGGGCTTGATGCCTGACGGGCGTTGGAGTTTTGTGTCCAGGATCCCTTGGTGAAGCGCGGGTGCCGAGCGAAATGTTTCGAGTCGCGCGCTGCAGCCAGCAAAAGGCTTCGAGAAGGGAAGTTACTAGAGGCCGATTTGCGTGCAGAGTGCAGTAGTTCGGCGGGCGGACGACGGAAGACAGTAATATCGCCGCGGTGGTGCGGTGGGTGTTGCGCAGGGCTCGGTCGATGGTGGCGGTGTCGGGGCGTGGCAGTGGAGGTGGAGGTGGAGGTGGAGGTGGAAGAAGAGAGGCGGTGTTTTGAACACGAAGAGGTGTTCGTGTGAGGTGGCAGGAGATATGGCTGCAGATGTATGCCGGCTCACGTGCAGGAAGGCTATTCAGTTATATGCCGGTTGGGTATTGCTAATGCAAGAAACAGAGTGCGAGGGTGCAGCAGAGGTGCAGAGTGGAGGGAAGGTGCGATGCTGCAGTACTGGCTTGCAGGAAGGTGCGATGCAGGGTGCGAGATGGATGTTTGCTTGCTCGAGTCGGGCAGCGCATGCGATTATGCAACTCGAACGAACAGGGCGTGAACAGGTGAACAGGCTAAGGAGATGCGATGCGATGCGATGCGAGTTGATGCCGCCCTGCCCAGCGACGACGACGATCCTCTTGATGCTCTACTCTCACACACGAGACACCCTCGAGTCACTCCCGTCACTTACAACGGCCACTGCTACGTACTGTCCCTGCACTCAACTCACACACACACAAGCCGGTGATGACGAGCATGACGTCGCCGCCCTCCCTCGCCCGGGATGAGACAAGTGACAGTAATCAATTGCGATGCGCACGTGGATACCACCAATCACAAACCAACCACTCCCACCAAGACCAGTCCAGCCAACAGAGCGGCCCGCCGGCATTAACATTCAGGGGGACGAGCGTTGTCTTCGCCTTTGCCCTTTTCAATCCTTTCAACGCCTTTCGCGGCCCAGAGTCGAGCCAGTCAAGCCAGTCTCGCAAACGACATCATCGTGCCCAAAGCGAGCGCCTCCGCGAGAAGCGAGCAGACCACTATCCGCCCCCAGGGATATGCCCTGTCGTCTGGTGCCTGCGTCTGCTCAACTGCCCGATACCATCACACTTGACAAGCCGAACTATATCACCTTTCTTGCAGATCGGGGCGTCGTTTCAGAAGCACAAGCACGCATGCACTAGCAGCTGCTGCAAAACCCTCGTGACAAAAAAAGCCAATTCTTACAATTGCCACATATTGCTCATGCCCAGCAGCCCAAAGAAGTGTCAAGACCCCCACCTCGAAAACGAAGTGCCCTTCCCAAGCCCGTCCCTTCCACCGTTTCCAACTCTCTCCGGCCCGTTCGCCTCCTCCGTCCTCGACCGGAGGACCCAAGAACCTTCGCCCATTCCCTCGTGAGCTTGGCCCGCATACTCGCGTGCATAATCCGCCTCACAAGGCTGAAAACAACCGAACTCTCCACATGATGCCGCAATGCACTACTGCCTACTCTCGATCTTCAAGACCTCTCTCTTGGCCCGCTTACATACTTTCTTCCGCGACAAGGTCCTCCCTAGCACTCGCTATTGCACAACGTTCGTTGACGCCCTAATTTTGTGTGCCCGTGTCCATCATCGCGTCGGCTTGGGCGATCCGAAAGTCGTGACCCTGCTCTGCTCTACCCTTCCACTGTAAAATTAGACTTTCGATGCCCAAAGACTGCCCAAAACCTCCGCCGATCAACCACACAAAAGCACGTCCAACGGTGCATCTCTACAAAATGCCTTATCCCCAACGTCCACGCGAGCAAAATCAGACCATCAACCACCCCGGGGAGAGCTTCCGAGCGCGCCCAGACCGGTTGGTCGTCGAATCCACATGCCTTCGTCTTCCTTCCATTTCCGATTCCCATTTCATGCGCGTGGCCTCGCATGAACTACTGAACCGGTGTCGCTTGGCTTAGCTAGCTCTTCGGAGATGCAAAAATGCAACGCACATCTGCAGCGCAGCACGGCAGCGGCGGCATCTCCTTCCTTCTTGTCTCTCTCGCATGCGCATGTGTGTTTTCGGGGCGGGACTGTGGATCAGCAGGGCGTACATATGTATGCATCTGTGTGTGTATACCTTCTAGCAGTTCTTGGCTGGGTAGGTACTTGGCTGAAGGCGCAGCCGGTGTCTTCATGCATGTACGACAAGCAGTACGACGAGACGTCTCGGTCTTGATCGGTCTTTGCCTGACTGCGACGATTACCGCTCGTGACTGTGGATGGGTAGAGAGACCTCGATGGCGTCGGCAAACGGCCAAGCAATCTCTGTGTGCAATTCATCACCAAAGGTGGTGAGCCATGTTTCTGTAAACTTGTTTGGCTTCGACAACGGTCGACATGCTTACGTGCAAAAGAAACCTCCGTGGGAGAAGATTGATTCTAAGCAATACCACACACACAAAGCTATAGCGTCCAAACTTTGTTTACGGACTGACTCTCAATGGGTAAGTAGATTCGTTACTAGCGCCAGGATCACTTATATTAGCATACTAGCTTTCTAAGATCAAGATGCGATGCGGACATGATATTATCTCGATAGTAAGTAACATCGGCCCAGTCACGAGCGTCGATGGTACGAGCACACCAGGCTTCTGCAAGACGGAAATGTGATGCGGAAAAGTATCTCAACGGCCAGCATACTCCTGGGTATGCTTACAGCCTATGGTACTGCCACACAGAAACAGTAACAAAGCTCTGTAGATGGGTGTTTTAATGCTGCGCATAGAAGCTGTGCTTGTCTACTAGAAGAAGCTTTTGTTTCCCCCACTTGTGCCGCCGAGATGCGCTTTTTTGTTAACGATGGTATTGGCATTGATTCGTGTACTCCATCAGAACGATCGATGGTGTACCGCGCTGGTTCATACTTCGTCTATGTACACACATATCTCCACCAAGCTTATCAACAACCCCAATCCTTCCATCCCAAAACGCCATATGATATCAAAAATCGATCTGATATATTAACAACAATACATTTTCCGCCCACCATCTCTTTCCTGTAAATCAATAAGGCTTATCCACCGTCTTCCCCCCACAATCCGGAATCACCAACCCATCCTTCACATTCCGATTCTCATCCATCAATCCCCACTTAGACTCCCACTTCTGCGTGTCTGTATCGAAAGACTTCTTCCACGGCTCGTCGTACGCTTCGAACCTATATTGAAAAGAAGTAAACGTTAGCAATCACTCCAGAGACAATACCCATCAAACCAACCAACGATATTGATCGCAGAAAGAAGGAAAAAAAACTCACCAGAAAAACGTCGTCCCATTTTCCATAGACGGACAAACCCACCCCTCCATAAACTCATTCAACTCCTCAATCCCCGCCACCGCGCCCTCCTCCCCACTCGCACAACTCCCATCCGTCCCACCGCAATTCGCACCCCCCTCGCTCGGCCATCCGACTTCAGCGATAATACTCCCTGGCCAACCTTTCCCCTCGGACGACGGAGCAGTTTTCAACCCGACGTTGTGGTTCTGCCAGAAATCCCACGTCCAGCCGGGCGCCGCCGCGGGAGTAACGCCGGCGAAGAAAGGGTGCACGTTCGCGAGGACGATGTCCGAGTCAGCGGCGAGCGCGGCGGTCCAGTCATCGCCTAGGTCTGACGTCGCGACGGGCAAGTCGATGGAGAGGTCTGAGAGGGTTTGGCGGACGGAGGAGAGGTTAGCGGCGAGAGCGGCTTCGGAGAGGTCTTCGCGGAAGAGGACTTCGTTGCCGACGATGATGCCTGCGAAGTGTTTCGCAGGGTAGGTTTGGAGGAGGCTCTCCATTTGGGAGAGTTGGCGGGCGTTGGTGGTGGCGTTGTTGCCGAGCCAGACGCCGAGCCAGAGCTGGAGGGTGTCGTTGTAGCCTAGGCGGTCGATGGCGGAGAGGACTAGTTCCGTTTGGTTGCAGTCTGTGCCGTAGAGGCGGACGGCGGGTGTGAGTTGGGCGAGCTGGGCGATATCGAGGGTGATGTTGTTTTGGGAGGGCGGGTTGTGGAGGCAGTCTGGGTATTGGGCGTTGAGGGGCGTGTAGTCCATTCCGGGGAAGACTTTGTGGAAGGCTTTGTTGTTGAGGAGGGACTTGACTTCGGGGGAGTGGATGTCGTAGAGGCCTTTTTTGTCGGTGGATGCTGAGGAAGATGGGGATATTGTTGAGCCGTTGGAGTTGGAGTTCTTCATGCCGAGGATGCCACCTGTGGTTCCGCCAACGACTGCTGCTATTACAACGAGGAGGATAATCGATCCGACGATCCATTTCAGCCGCTTGCTGCCGTTGCGCTGCTTGTCGAGCCACTCGCTTTTTTCTGGATCTGATCTCGCTCGAGGTGGGAAATTGCCATAGCCATCTCCCTCTTCGTTCCCGCGTCGAACATCAAAGACCTTGAAGCTTCCATTGCCAGCTTCTGCAGCTGCGATACCACCACCAGCCGCAGCAGCAGACAATCCCTTGCGACTCCTCTTGCTCCTGGGTCGTGACTCGATGCCATCATCACCATCGTCTGCAATATCGCTGGGATTAAAGCTGGAGTAGTCCTCGCCCTGCCATCTCCTTGGCACATCGTTTCTGAAGTGCTCTGCACCACCTACAGCTGCACCACCAGCGCCAGCGGCAATGTCGGCTGCACCTGTTGGTGGTACGAACTGGCTACGCCTTGTTGGTGAAGGCGGTCCGCGACTCGATGTCGATACTGAACTCTCCATCAGTGGCGCGTTGGACGATGCAGAGTCTGTGTGTCGGTGCATATTTGGTCTCGACCCTTGTCTTGGTGGCGAAGCAGGGTATTCGTATTGCTCATACGGTGAAGGTTCTTGAGGTTGAACATAAGACCTTCTCGACTCTGCAGCTACAGCTGGAGGTGCACCACGATAACCTCTGGATGGGGAAGGTGCTTCATCTGGTGGGGTGGGCTGAGTGGTCACGATCAGCGGCACCGTGGATGATGCAGAGTTGCCGTGTTGCTTGGCTTTCGGTCTTCGCTTCTGTGCTGGTGGTGTTGAAGGATACTGTGGCGCAGCGTATGATCTCTGTTCTTCTGGCTCTGGGGACGGTGACATGAGATCTCGTGGACCGAAGATGTTATCGATGTCGTTCAAGGCCCGCCTCTCTGGATCTGGCGGTGAGAAATCAGACGCAGTCGGCATGTATGGCGCTTGTGATGCTCGCCTGGGATACATGGTTGGTGGTGTCTGCGGTCTACCGCCATTTTGCACTGGTGGCGGCATCTGCGAATAGTATCGAGGTTTGTCCTTGATGGGCGAGACGCTGCGGTTTGGGACTCGTACTTGGCCAGCTTCGACCTGCCGCCCGTACTGTGCCTGACGAAGAGAGCTCAGAGAAGCACTCGCAGAAACTGGAGACACAGGCGGTCCAAGGTCGTCACGCCAGTCCTGTTCTGGGCGGTACGAATGTATTGTGTCGTAAGAGTGATGGTAGGACATGTCGACTTTCCACACGCAAGGCTGCGTGGATGCTCGGGTTGCTTTGGCGACTACGCTTCAACGTCGTACAGGCTTTGTCTCACAGTGTAGGCGTGTCTGTCTTGAAATCAGTCAGTGCGAAATTGAGTGACGTCTGTAGATGCTAGGTTGTAGAGCACTTCTAACCGCTGTGTCTCACTAGCCGCCGTAGTCAACAAAAGCTGTGAGGACGATTCTTAGTGGCGGGCAGGATGGTATAACTTGGAGGCTTGGAAGCTCGATCAACAAAATAATACTGCCACGAAACCGCGCGTCAAACCTCTCTGGAAAGGCTACTAAATGCAATGCAGGCTTTGTGTAGTGCTGACTACCAAGATACGAATGGTGACCCTAGCAACGCAGTTATAGAGTTCAGCGTGGCGGTCGATCGCGTGTGGGGAAGATGTCAGGTCAGGCCAGCAGCAGTGGAAGCAAGCAGCTGGAAATAGGCCGACTGAATGCCTTGACAGGGCGATACAGCATGAGATCGCATGTTTGCTTGCGTGGAAGCACACACAGACAGACCTCGCGGAGTATGTCCAAATGTAGCACAGGCTTGCTGCGTTGTTCGTTGTCTCTGTGTGCTGGACGGAAGCTGTGGGTGTTGGTTCAACTTGGCAGATCGGATCTTTGCAAATCCCGACCACAGGTCCACAGCACAGCACGCCGCAAGCCGCATTTCTGACTCCTTCCGAAGGGAATACGACAGGGCCGGCGAGAGACGATTATATAGAATTGCGGCTCTAGCATTGAGGAGGCGCAATGCTGAGTAGGATCTTGGAAGGCTGCCTGAGCTGCCTGAGTACACGTAAGGCAGTGCTCACGAGATACGCGGCTCTTGGTCGTGTCCGGTCGTGAAGAGTCGTTACAGCATCCCGGCCATTGTATTATTGTATGCACTGTCCAAGACATATGAACACCCAACATCCAAAGTGTCACGCAGACCATCCAGTTTCCTTGCGCATGATTTCATGTTGTGCCACCAACAGAATATCATACAGTCCAAGTCCTCTCAACAATGCCCGCCCGCCAAGCAAGCTCTCCGCGGGAGCTTGCCGTGCTCAGTCGCCGCTTGAAGGGGAGCCGCCGCTGCCTCGTCGCATGAAGCCCGACGCCTCGCCATCTGAACACGACGACGACAAACATCCATAATCGTGTGCAAGGAAGGCGAAAAGAGAAAAGGGTCCTGCGACTTATTCTTACTGACGCGAATTGTGGAACGCGCCGACTCGCACGAAAAATGGACGCCGACAGCCACTCCGAGGCCGAGGATGTCAAGGGCAATTTGAAGAGAGAAAAACGCACTTCGCGCGCGTGTCTAACGTGCCGCAAGAGGAAGAGCGCTTGCGATTTGTGAGTATCGCCTCAACCCCTTTCTCATCACCACCAGGCCGACGTGAAGTATCCCGCGCGGTCGGCGATCGAACAGCGTCCTGTCAAGTCAAGGCCTTCGAAAATGCCTGCGCGCTTGGAAACCTCGGGTCGGTCTTTGCCAGGCTTGAGATTTGGCTGATCGTGTTGCAGGCCTGTGGTCGACGGCGTGGTCACCACACCTTGCAAACGCTGCAAGGCGACTGGTCTGGAGTGTGTTATCGGCTCTAGCAATCGTGGTGGCCGACGTGTGCGGCGAAAGACCACGCACTCCGTTGACGACTCGGTTGATGGCGGCAATCGCGAGCCTTCTATGCTCTCCACCCTAGGCGAAGACACCACTCGACCGGGCGCGTTCAGAGGAGAGTACGACGGCCTAGATCGTGCTCCGACAGACAGTATCGGCATTCACAATCAAAGCTCAACCACGGGCATGGTCCTGGACCCGGCGCTGCAGAATACCGATCCCACGTTCACCGTCGACCCACCGCAGGGCTCGGGCGGCATGATGAACGCTCAGACTACGCGAGAGTCCTCTACGACTTCCAACATGTTTGGTGGCCATGAGCTGCAGAACCCTAGCGATGCTCTCGGCATACTGGCACAGATTGCTAGTAACAGTAATGGTGACAACTCTCATTCGTACAGCATGATGACACACCCCATGAAAGAGTACCAGCACTCTTCCAACTACGGGCAAAACTCGCTCGATTATCCACTTGTTCGTGATGGTCGGCTTTCTGTCTCCAAAGTCATACAGCTTCTTCAACGGTACAAGATGTACTACCACCCGTATTTTCCGCTCGTGCCAGCGGCAACCCTGGATGCTGGCAACCTCACAAAGACAGCTCGTGAGGAGCCACACCTGCTCACCGCCGTTTTGGTGATTGCATCTCGAGACCTCGTGGACGATCCGAATGTGTTCACCGCTTGCACTGAATACATGCGATCGTTAGTATCGACTCTGTCTGCTGGTGGTCCGAACAGTGTGTCATCTGTTGAGGCACTGCTTTTGCTTGCTGAATGGACACCTTACACTTCACGCTCAGATGCTGGTAGCATTGGTCGTGGCGAAGAGGACCGTGAAGCATGGATGCACATCGGCATCGCTCTCCGCATAGGATACTTCCTAGGCCTCGACAGATATTCATTCCACGTTCGTGGCGACGATGTCAAAGATCCTCAGTGGCAACGCAAGCGTCTTGTGTGGACCGCCTGCTACATCAGCGATCGCCAAATCAGCATCCGACTTGGCCGCGCTTTCTGGTCTCGTGGTCCTGGACCGCTTACCACACTTCGCAAAGAGGACTTCCCAATGCTAGCACCTGCTGGACCAGGAGATGAAGACTTTGCCAGCATCTTCCAGGCCACACTCGAGCTGACTCTTCTTTTTTCTAACGTACATGACGTATTGTATTCAAATCCTGGGAACAGCATGCGCAACCACCTTGCTGGGGGATACATCAAGTACATTGATGACTTCAGAAGCGCAATTGTATGTTCCCAAAAATCCAACCTTCAGGAATATAACCACTAAAACATTTTAGTACGGCTGGAAGTCTGTCTGGGGAACACTGACTTGCTCTCCCGCGCTCAAGGCAACGCTATTGATGTCGTATGACTACCTCAGACTGTACACGAACGCCTTTGCATTCCATGCCACAATCAAGCGAGCGCTACCCCAGATGCAAGAACAGAACGAGAACCGCAAGTCTAGCAACCCAGCGCCGAGTAGAGTTTTCTACAACAATGTTGGCGCTGTCGGTGATGCACGATTCATCTACGAAGGCCTAGACGCCGCCAAAAGCTTGCTCAGCATGGTCAACACATTTGTAAACCCTGAGCAGTCTCTCAGATTCATGCCGATACGCTTCTACCTCTACTCCATCTACAGTGGAGTCTTCCTGTATCGCGCCCGCTGTGTTGGCGTGCTTTCACACGAGGAAGAACATTCGGTTCGGGCCATGGTCCAGGAGACTATCAATAGACTTGAGAGATCTGGACTGGGCAACCAACACCCAGGAAGCCGCTACTCACGCCTTCTGAGGCTGTTGTGGGACAAGGTTGAACGAAAAGAACGCAAAGGAGACCTTCGAACTTCCGCGACTCTCAAGAACCCATACCGACCAGGATCCGTGAGTGGGGGACCTACACCGGGTTCTGTCGGCTCGGCGATCTCTCAGGATTCACCAGCTGTGACTGAGATGATGGGAGATTTCTCGTGGACCGACCTCGATGCGATTGGAGATTTCGTGGTCAACGGCAACGCGAACGCGAATGATGCCGAATGGTGGTCTGGGTTCCTGCCAGCAGACAGCAACAACTTTATGTTTGATGGGCTGCCAGGAATGGATGACATGAGCTTTGGGCTGACTGGGGTGTAATTTGAAAGATGTTCTCAAGGCTTCAACATTTGTAATATTCTTTGTTGTCTGCGGCAACTTCAAACTCGATTCCGAGCTGAGCTCGCCCAACAGTCGAAGCTGGCATCCCAATGGCAGGCGATAGTGTGGAGCATAGTGGAGAATTGCGTACTTCGGCATTTGAAGCTTTGAACTTCGGCATAATGTAGTTCCGCAAAACTTGGGACTTGCACTTCGCGAGATACTCAAATCTGTCGCAATCAACAACTTCGCTCCTTGTAAATTGCCCTAACGTGACGTTCAGCATGTCTAATAGAGCGGCTCTGTTAATCGGAAAGATCACCCACGCCCGCAAGGAGTGGGAGTCTCTCAGCTCGCTCCTCCAGCTAAAGGTAGGATTTATCGTAGTCAATTACCCTCCACTTTGGCTGATTCATGCTACAGGAGTACGGAACAGGCTCTAGACAGGACTTCATCTCCAAGCTGAAGGGTGGAGAATATAATGATGTGGTCGCAATATACCGCTCGAACGACTCAACGAAGGTCACCGGGCCTTTCGACAAAGAGCTCGTATCCTCATTACCTGCTAGCCTGAAATACATAACTCACAACGGAGCCGGCTACGACAACATCGACATCCCAGCTTGCTCAGAGAGAAACATCGGCGTGAGCAGCACGCCGCTCGCCGTCAATGACTCCACCGCAGATAGTACGTCCCGCCCTCAACCACTCTTCAACCCACTTACCAACAAGAAACACAGCCGCCCTCTTCCTCATGCTCGGCGCCCTCCGCAGAATCACCATCCCCTTCCAGAACCTCCGCAAAGGCGACTGGCGCGGTAAAAACTTCGACCTCGGCCACGACCCCAAGAACAAAGTCCTCGGCATCCTAGGCATGGGCGGGATCGGCCAGGCCGTGGCGCTAAGAGCCAGGGCGTTTGGCATGAGCATACAATATCATAACCGCAATCGCCTCCCGGAGAGCGAAGAGCAAGGAGCTAAATACGTTTCGTTCGACGACTTGATGAAGACCTCCGACGTCCTCAGCTTGAACCTCGCGCTGAACGCTTCCACGCGGCATATCATTTCAAAACCACAGTTCGATTTGATGAAGGAAGGCGTTATCATCGTCAATACTGCGCGCGGTCCGATTATTGATGAGGCGGCTCTCGTGGACGCGCTGGATTCTGGGAAGGTTTTCTCGGCGGGGCTAGATGTGTTTGAGGAGGAGCCGAAGATTCACCCGGGGCTGATGGGGAATGAGAATGTGGTTCTGCTGCCGCATGTGGGGACAAGTACGTGGGAGACGCAGAGGGATATGGAGCTGCTGGTGCTGGAGAATTTGAGGAGTGCGGTGGAGGGGAGGGGGTTGGTTACGCCGGTTGCTGAGCAGAAGGAGAAATAGACATTGGTTTTACTGTCTTTGTGTGAAATCTGGTTGTTGAATCTTGCGAGTCGGTTCGCTGAATGCATCCGTTGCTTGTAAGCCTCATGCGTTCCCAGAGCCTAGTAGTGTACACTTGGAAGAACTGCCCGGCGCAACGGACAATTTCAAGTTCAAGTACCGCTCAGAGCGTCAATTACTCCGTCGTAAGCACAATTGCAACAAACTTCGCCGCTGATGATACTACCACAGTGCCCATTGGGACAGACCATATGATACATCGAGTACTACTCATGTTTCTAGATCTGCATGCTTGACAATCTCGCCACATCGGCCTTTGCACTCTCAACTAAGGTGCTCATAAATTTGTCATCCAGTGTTGTAGCTCGCGATCTAGCTTCAGAGTCCAGATTTTTTGTTCTGCCAGTGAGATACTGTGTAAGCCCACATTTCCTAGAGTGTTTAGTGCGCTGTTATCGTCGACTAGCGGATTATGATGCGCTCGTGGTTACCATTGAGATACCACATGAACCGCACTTTTACGCAGTATACAATGCACCAATGCCAACATACGTCGAAGGATGATACGCTATCTTGCCGCTGAGATGCGGAGCTAGACTGCGAGTGTACATAAGGTATTTGTAACTCGAATCTTCCAAGCGTTGGCAGTCGTCAGTCGTCGAGAATAGTGCGGCCATCTAAGATCGATTGATGAACCAGCCTTGACAAGAGGGAAGCTGTTTGTGAGAACCACATCAAAGGACGGACTGTCGGCAACTAACTTGCCTGTCACTCATCGGTTGTGCTAGGTTGCTCGTGCCCTAGCATTGATATCGAGTGCTTCGATATCCATGCATATACCGACTTCATCGTCACGTGGCAAGACACCATGCTCGTCGGCTTCTTGTGTCGATCAATTATCATCAAAGGCCGAAACATTTCTCCTCCGCATATCTCCACTGCTCCACAATGAGACGGGGTATGGGGTTGATGGCGATCGTCGGTCACAAGCCGTTCGGCTGGACGGCCGGCAGTCGCCTGGCTCGTGTTCGTGCGCTGGTACAGACCAGCACGGCTTTCGTCACTCGTGAAGGGCGCGAGGGCGGGTTTTGAAAAACCTGGCGAGCCTTGGCTGCATCGTCTTTTGACTCCATCACTCCAGCATTCTCTATGCCCGACAGGTGTTGGTAACGCTAACAGGCGGAAGATATATATCTCGTGAGCCCGTCGCTGCTTTTTCACCACTGCATCTTTAGTTCAACGACCCCAGCTTCTCGTCCCCAACGCGTTATTGCACACGCACTTGCCCTCCTCCACCTTCCGGCGCAAGCAAGCATTCTGCGCTACGCCACGCTACGCCACGCCAATATCTACTTCACTGGACTCGAAGCTTGTGCACTTTGCTTGAGCATACACTCTCAATCGCGACCATCGAGATAGTCGACGAAACTCCAACGACACAATGAAGGGCCCCGGCATGTCGAAGATATGGGCAGACATCGTCCAATATCGACGAGCCTACTTCCTGACCGCAGTCGCCAGTTTCGGCGGCATGCTGTTCGGTTGGGACACCGGTCTCATCGGCGGAGTCCTCACGATGCAGTCCTTCAACAACAGTTTCGGCCTGGATCCCAAGAGCCCCGGTCACGCCAGCTTGGAGGGAAACATTGTTTCTGTCCTTCAGGCTGGATGTTTCTTTGGAGCTGCGAGTTCTTTCTACTTGAGCGACAAATTGGGTCGTAGGAAGGCCCTGATGCTTGCTGATTTGATCTTCATTATCGGCAGTATTGTGCAGACCACTTGCGCGATGGGCCAGGGTCACGATCTTGCGCAGCTTTATGTTGGCAGAGTTATTGGTGGTTTCGGTGTTGGGTTGGTTAGTGCTGTTGTTCCGACGTATATTGGTGAGAATGCCAATAAGGAGATCAGAGGTGTAAGTTGTTGCTGTTGCCATCACATCTATCACGCTGAAATCTATGCTAACACTTCCCACAGCGATGCATCGGCTGCATGCAATTGTTCAAGTAAGTTCACATTCTCCGATCTGCAGTCACTGTTCATACTGACCAATCTCAAAGCGTCACCGGTATCTGTCTATCCTTCTTCGTCAACTACGGCGCCGTCCAGAATATGAGCAGCTCCGATGACGGTCAATGGCGCATGCCCTTCGCTCTCCAAATCCTCCCTGGTGCTATCCTCCTCACCGGACTCTTCTTCACCAATGAGAGCCCCCGCTGGCTCGTCGAGAAGGGCCGCATCGAAGAAGCCCGCCAGGCTCTCTCGACTGTTCGCTCAAAGCCTATCGACGATGTCGAAGTCTCCAAGGAGCTCGAGGACATTGTTACCGACTTCCGCGGACACGAAAAGCTGCCGCTTGTTAAGCAGGTCAAGATGACTTTCTCGGATTCGAAGACTTTGTACACTTTCACCATGGCTATTACGTTGATGTTCTGGCAGCAGTGGACTGGCACTAACAGGTAAGTCGCTATGCTGCTGGTTATATGCAACATCACTAACAAAGATCAGCATCAACTACTACGCCCCTCAAATCTTCAAGTCCGTCGGTCTTACTGGCGGCTCTGCTGGCCTTTTCGCAACAGGTATCTACGGCATCGTGAAGATCGTCGTTACCGCAGTCGGTCTCATGGTCGCCACCGAGCAACTTGGCCGCAAATGGTCGCTCATCATCGGCGGCTCTGGACAAGCTTTCGCCATGTTCTACATCGGCATCAACCAGGCAGTTCACCCCGTCGTTCCAGGCCAGTCACTCAACGGAAACTCGACGTTCGCAATCGTGTGTGTCTACCTGTTCGTGGTGTTCTACTCATTCGGGTGGGGACCCATTCCTTTCGTTCTGAGTGCGGAGTGCGCTGTAAGTGTCGAGCATCTAATCTCATCAACAACGGAATAGCAGACTGACAGATAATAGCCCAACCACGTTCGTTCCCTCACAATGGCAGCTGCTTTGATGACCCAGTGGCTGTTCAACTTCGTGATTGCGAAGCTCACGCCTATCATGCTGGCTAAGATCACTTACGGCACGTTCCTGGTCTTCGGCTGTGCTTGTATCGTCATGGTCGTGTACGCCGTTCTGTGCGTTCCGGAAACCAAAGGTAAAATCACTCTCAAACATAAACCGACATGGACCCGAACTAATTATATTTCCAGGTGTACCGCTCGAGTCCATTCACGTGCTCTTCCAAGGCAACATCGTTGCCGGTGCCACCCGCGATACCATCCCTCGCTTCTCGCGCGCAAAGCACTTGTCGCAAGGTGGTGGCGGCGAGTCTGATGAGCACTACGACGATGAGGAGGGTTCGATTGGCAAGAAGCACAGTGTGAGCTCGCACGTCGAGAGGGTCGATAACAGGGCGAAGGACGCAGCTTACGGGGCCAACAATGCGGGCGCCTCATAAATCACACCCAGAGCATTGCAATATACGAGGAGTCTACGATGATACGACGTTCTGGTGTTGGAGAATTATAGTACATAATCTCATCACGCTTTAGATTCTATTTCTACACTTCACTGCACTTTGCTATGCTATCACCATTACATATAAGTGCTTTGAACTGAAAAGATCGTTGAGGCCGTAGAAGTCTGGTACCAGTATGTTCGTGAATCTTGTGGTACTGCTATAAAGCGTAGATCAAGAATGCTTAACTCTTGCCGCTGAGATACTGATCATGTCTCGCACGCGACCTTATGATGCCAGTGTGCTATATTTCTCACCACACGAATTGAGGTATTGGTTTTGAAGGAGAAAAGGCAGGCCCAATAAGTTACACCTTCTATTTCACATACAGACGACAAATCCTAGGAAAACACCATAGTACAGGCTGCACAAGTCCAATAAGCGGCTGCATGGCCACGACCAGCACAAACAAGTATCAGCTCACCAGTTCAAACAATCCCCCCAACAACGTCCTACCTCACTCCCCAACAGAGCCTTCAAAATGCCAATCGCGATCACTCCCCACAAACCCTTGACTCCAAGCCCCATGGCTCGCCGCCCCCTTCGTAACCTCAAACACAAAGTCTCCCATCGTAATCCCCTCTTCCCGCTCAATAGCAACCATCGGATTGCGCCGCCAACGCCGCACAAGGTGCAACTGTTTGCAAGGCGGCTGGCTCAGGTACATGCGCCGCCAAGACGCATTCGGGTACGCCGTGGCCGGGCTCGTCGAAGGCGGGAGCAGAGATTCGGGAGAAGACGATGGCGAGCTGCCGATTGGATTCGCCGGGAACGAAATGCAAAGGTCCCAACTCCAGGACTCTGGGCCGGGGCGGCCGAGGTTGACGTCTTCGCGCGAAGGCGGCATGTTGACTAGCACTGGGGAGACGGTTGGATAGACTCCTGGGAAAGCGCGCAGCAGGAGGCGGTTGTTCTGCGGTCTGCTGTGCGCGGACGTGGCGCCGGTGGCAGGGTTGAGGTAGGTTATTGGCGAGGAGGGGAGGAAGGGGTCTGGCGAGAAGAACAGGGCGCGTTGGAGTTTGGGGGAGGCGGAGATTGTTTGGTGGAATGCTTGGGAGACTCGTTGGGCGAGGAGGAGTTCGCGTTGCGAGAGGTTGATGAGGATTTGTTCGAGGAGTTCGGGGAGGTTGAAGGTGCGGATTGCGGCGGTTGGTTCGAGGTCGGACATCTTTCTCAAAGGTGGTGTTGGCAATGATGCCAGAGTGTTGGGTTCAGTAGCGTTCGATGGTGTTGTTCAATCGATTGCTCTTCCAGTCTTCTCAATCGCGTTCCAGCGAGTAGGCAGTATCTCTCAAGCACAGCGACATGAACAAAGAGACACAGCGCTCAGGAGGAGAAAAGCAACAGAACATGACAGCAAACCCAACAAAGAGGACACCAAGAAGTAAAAAGGGAAAACAAACCAGGTCCACGTGAGCAACCGCTCCAATGGAACGTTATCAAAGCTACCGCAACAGGAAAACCCTCTCGGCCCACGCGGACCAGCAGAAAGGAGGGAAGAGGAATGCAAAAAAGACGAGCTTGGATCTCGATGCCAGCCCAGGTCCAGTACCAAGGGGCAGGTATCAGCCGGGTGATTGGCCTGTTTGGTTTTGCGTGCTTTCGCGTGCCAAAGAAAGTTGGTTGGAGGCCCTTAAGGACGAAGAAAGATTGAAGCTAGAGCAACGAGCAGTGACGTTTGCGGGGAGCTTCTTCTCCTGGGGAGCAAGAAGAAGAAAGCAAGGGAGAGCTTGATGGCGGGGCAGCGGAGGGCATCGGCATGTCTCAGTTTCAGATCTGTTTTATCGGCTCTTCAAGGATGGGCGTTTTGCTGATAACGGCAGCAACACTGCTGATAGAAGACGGTCAACAATTCTGTTCCTACGAGCGATGCATAAGGACCGCTTCTATTGTTGAGTGGACTAACAGTGCTCGATTCAGTATCTTATCGGCAATTTCTCGGGTTCGTATTCTCGACAAATGCTATGACGGGCCGATGGCGTCGTTCCAGGCCAACTGCACGTCAGCTGGGCGATTATGGTTCGCATGACGATGCTGAGCCACGAGGAGTTCTCCTGCGCAGATAAGCGACCCAGCACCCAAAGATAAGACAACAGGACCCCACGGCGCAGGGCATAGCGCGACGCGAGTGCCATCATCGTTTATGTGGATGTCGCAACGTGAGGAATAGATCGGATGTTGTGGTATGTCCATGAAATTGCTACTTTATTATTACTGCTTGTACCACAAGCTTGCCCATTGGCATATTCAGCAGGATCTCGCAGTTCGAGTACCTGCCGTTCGCGAAAAAGAACAGCCATGCCACACGCGCTCGTAGTTCTATATCTCTGGTCGTGCTCTTGACCTATACGCCCTTTGCATCGGTGGGCATCGTTCAAGTTCTCCGTATGATCTAATGCTGTCATATCGCTATGTCTGACGGTTGACAATTCAACACGTTTGATTCCGATGCTCGTCGGTCCAATGCTCGTATTCGGTGACCCAAGAATGATGATGGCCATGGCTGACAGAGCCGCTTATCTTCATGACTTCGTGGGAGTACGTTGCGCTTTCGTTCCTCGTTATCGACGTGTCAATTGGCCGTGTCGATGAATAGTGAACTGTTCGAATCCAGAATTATTCATATCGAAACGCGATCAAGGCGAGTCTTCACCACGTCTGTCGCGCTTGGTCCTCTCGAGCCACTTTCTCTTGCCAGTGCGAGTCTCAAAGTGTGGTGCGATGGAAGCGACGTCTTGGCCGCCTGCGACCATGGTACTGCGCATCTTGTTGCGGTAGGCGTCAACTGCAATGTTGTTAGCTTTCGTTTTGTCAGTCGATATATTTGGGTCCAAACTTACGAGACCGTTGCAGGAACAGCGTCCGTCCATTAAACTGACGCGCCTGACTCCAGCTCATACGATAACCCAACTCGTTCAGCGCCGACTCTTTACCTCTCCTGCTCTTGGTCATTCTGGGTACTGGTAGTTTCGCGTCACTGCCATCCATAAGTGACACTGGGACGAGTGTGGTGCCCTTCGCCGCGGCAGGACCTTCTACCATATCGTCTTCATCGTCCCAGTGACCGCGCGCACTAGGAGATCCTGGAGGAGAGCGCATCTGTCTCGGGTAGTAGGAACGTGGGTAAACGGCATTGGTACGCAGGTGAGCATCAGGCATCTCGTCCATGTTGACTTGATCAAGCATGACGCGCACTCGCACGCGCGTTCCACGCTGGTTGTCGTCGACGAGGATGAACTTTCGGCGCTTAGATTCTGGGACGTCTCCGAAAAGATGGCGCTTCTTCTCTTCGTCTTCCTCCTTGACCGATGTTGCAATCGGCGTTGCTAGAGTCGAAGCATGAGAGGGCATGTTTGCTTCCATTCCGTCGGGGACTGTGGGCATTTGTGCTCCGCCTGTAGTGGGCTGGCTCGGGTAGCTTGGGTAGAATTGTTGAGTGTAACGAACGTTCGATGGTGAGGATAGATCAGCTTGGGAGCTGGAGTGTTGTGATTGTGGTTGCTGGCTTGGTGGAGCTGTTGTGTATTCATTTCCGCCTATATTAACACAAAAGGTTAGCGGTCGATCATTCGACAAGGGTATGACGGGGCAAAGCGACAGGGGATTGCCATATAGCAATAAGCGAGAAACAAAAAGATCGACAGCATGTATTCGCAGGATTTCGGTGCAGGGATTGGTTGTATTCAGATCTGTGTGATCCACGTCACATCCCCGCTCCCCAGGGGTTGATTCCTTCCATATATGTGGTTTCTCGTAAAAAGGAAAGGTGCGGGCAAGGTAAAAGTACATCGTCGTCACATCGGATGGAACATACCACTAACGTCGTCACTTGCTTCACTTCCTGCGCCATGATGGTGCATCTGTGATCCTCCCGGGCCCATTAGTGGTTGCCTACCAGCGCCCGGTGGTAGACCGTGCGGAGGCAGAACTGGCGGCCCTTGTGAATGGCTTGCAGCACTGGGCATCGTCGATTTTCTGGTGTGAATCTTCGCTTGTCGGCGTACTCGGCGACTCCTTAGTCGCGGGTCTTGGTTGCTGTTCCTCCAGCTATCAACAGCACGCTGAATCAAGCCTCGCTTTTCTCTGAGATTGGGGTTAAGCTGAGCCAATGCCCAGCCTACAGCGTTACATTCACTCTCGTAGTGAAGACGATTGCCTTTGTATTCGTTCTTTCCGCAGCATGCGCGTGGGTACACACAATTCGCGTTCTTGAATTCAGGGGTGAGATCGTCAATGTTGATGGATTCGACGTCGCACCTGATCGTGTACTCCATCTTCACGCGATCTCTGGAGTACTCGAATGCAATCCACTGCACGCCAGTGTTGTCTTGACGCACAACTAGCGGTGTTGTTGCGGGAATTGGGCCAGGAGCCGCACTCGAGTTTGGACCTGAGCCAGCAGATCCTGGCGGCATGCTTCCCATGGTTGGACCAGAAGGTGTCTGTGGCGTTCCCTGAACCGGTGCAATAACTGAAGCGGGTCTCTGGATCGATTGCGGTTTCGAGTCCATCATACTCGGCTGTGAGTGAACCGATTGGGGCGTCTGATGCATTGGCTGCTGAGGCTGCTGGTGCGGTTGATGCTGTGGGTGCTGTTGATGCGACATAAGAATTCCAGGTGCAGATGTCATGGGTTGGTGGTGCGGAGGCGCCTGGGGATGTTGAGGGTACTGTGATGTTTGCTGCATCTGGTATTGGCTACCATAGTACATCGGCTGAGGCTGGCCTGAGATAGGCGGGAAGGCATAGATCGGTCGTCCATGAATGTCGTGCTGTGGCGAACTGATGGATGCCGGCGAGTTTGACTGGGGAGTCTGGTAACTCGAGATGGGCGGATATTGCTGACGACTCATCGCCGCTTGGGCAGCCATGTTGTCGTTAGGTTCTACAGGACACGTCAGTGACCAGTCGGCTATCGATCGTACGTTATGCATTGATGCACACAGACGATGCACACAGACAAACAAAAATTTGCAAGTGGTGTTGCACAATGGACAAGGGAAGGGTGGCAACGAACCTGATGAAGCGTAGGAGCCGGCAGCACTGTTGGCACTGTAGGGACTAGGATGGGCCGTGAAATAGTTTGGGTCGGCCGAATGCTGCGAGGGCAGACTCGGGACTGAGCCCACGTAAGGCGAGTGGTGCTGGGCCAAGCTGTGAGTGGACGAATGAGGCGACAGGTAGGGCGCCTGGGAGGTGTGATGAATGCCGTGCGGCTGGAGAGGCGAGTTGGGACGGTGTTGTTGGATCAGACCAGCCTGGCGGGGGTGCTGGAGTTGGGGCGGAGGGAGACCCTGCTGGTGAGAATTGGGGTTGTTCTGAAGAAACGGTCGGTTAGTGGCTGGCGGCTCAGACGAGACAAGGCGATTGTTAGTGCAACGTCGCGCGCGTGGGTGTTTATTGTTGTCGAGTGGAACAACAGAGACACGACGAGAGCAGTAGGAAGTGTCGGGCGAGGCCACGGATCCCTGCAAAAATTGGCGGCCGGTAGCACGAGAGGTGCTGCAGCTCCAACAGCAGCGAGAAAAGCGTTAAGGCAAGTCTGCGCCGCCGTCGGTGGGGAAAGGCGGGCGGCGACAATCGAAACCTTAGCCTCCACTGCTGCAGCACGCTGTTTGCGCGTGGCCGTCCGTCGTCTAGACTAGGCAGACTTTGAGCCTCTCTTGACCGCCCGACGTGCGACATGCAACATGCAACATGCGCTGTTCATGCGGTGCCGAGGAGAGCTCGCCATACTGCTTGCTGATGCTGCTGCTGCTGCATCATGCATCATCGCCACCCACGCGTGCGCGACACGTGACAGGGGTGCAGCGCAGCCAGCCAGTGCAGTGGGGTGTGGAGGGGAGATGCTGTAGGTAAAAGGAAAATCGCCGCGCCGGCTGCGTCTGTCACAACAGACTCACAGTCGGTGGCGTCGCGTACGTACCATGCCAGATCCAGGGAGCTGCTCAGTGGCGGCAGCAGCCAGCAGTAGTCGCGGGCTGAGGGCTTCGATGTTGTCGATGGACGAGCAGGCAAGCAAGCAAAGACAGCACGATGCGAGGCGATACGACACGATGCAATGCGATGCGATGCGAACGATAGACAGGCAGGCAGACAGTCGGACGTCGGTAGATGTTGACCAGGGCGTGCGGCAGGCGGCGGGCAGCGAGGAGGGGTGTTGGCCGGGGTGTCGTTGGGCGCTGGAGGTAGGCGATGAGACTCGACGAGGGTGCTGGTCTGGTCTGGTCTTGCTGGTTAAGTGCGGCAAGGTATGGATGATATGGCAAACAGGCGGCGGCGACTCGGGTACGGCAGGGCAGCGTACAATTAGACAGGATCAGCGTCCAGCAGCCCCAGCGCGCGTCCTTGCAGCGGTCCTTATAGCAGAATTGCGAATGTCGGCAGTGCGGAGCTAGGCACGACGATGATACAGTCGGGAGATGTCAAGGCTGCGCAAGAGGCTCCGCGATACAGAGGCAGAGGCCCCATCATTGCCCCAATAATCACCCAGGCAGGCCCGGTCGCGCAGCTAAACCACTACTGCTGTGGGCTCCGCCGACGCGAGCAGGCCAGCAGCATCGACATAGCGTCCATCACAGCTGAGCAGCGCTATCCGCCCTGAAACCGCTATCCTCGAGCTACTGCACGTTTGTCGGCTTAACTCTATTTGCCACGCCTCCCACGTCTCCAACCGTTGCGCCCTCACGCAACGCGCGCTAGACCGTCCTGCTGGCTGCTCTGCCTGCTGGCTGCCATGCCCTGCTCCAATCGCGTCTCGCCGCCGCCAGCGCTGCTATTTTGGCAGATGCAAGGCGGCCGACAGCAGCATGCCTCTGACTGTGCGACGCTGCTGCTGCTCGCTCTGCCCATCCATCTCTGCTTTTGGTCATAATCATCATCTCCATCTGCCCATCGCGAGCCGTCGCAGCATAGACACGCGGCGGTCTGCGTCACACTACTAGCTCCGTAGCCTGTGCGCCGCAGATTGGAGGACGCCCTCGCCAGCACTCTGCGACGGTGAGATTTGTTCTGGAAGCCAGTTCGCACTCCTTCAAATTTTCGACACCCTCCCGCAGTGACAATCTCCTCGCCCAACTCGTTCGTCACCGCGTGACCCGTCACATTCACCCAACTGCCGTCCGCCTCCTTCTTCCCCTCGCTCTCCTGCCACCTTCCCCGGGTATCTGATTGATGACTCGCACCAAAAGGCGGCGAGGCAGCCGCAACACGCGCCGAACGTCTCACGCCTGCTCACCTGCCATTCTTGTGCGTCTTGAGAGTAATCTCTGTGTTACGGCAGTCATCGTGTTCGGCAGTCCAACGAGCACATCCGAGCTCGCCTCGCGGTGTGTGTGTGAGGTACCAACGTTCATCCAGATCCCCGATCCCTGCCTGCAGCCACGTTTGCATCCGCCAAACGGCCGCGCTAGGACCCGCCAAGTCTTCAAACCGGGACCGGCTTTTGGAAACCGTCGAAGCAGCTTTGGGACTCGATCTCCACAATCTTCACGCAGTTTTTACACCGTTTGTCTCTGACAGTTCCGGCCGTTTCTCGTGGAAACCTGACTAAACCTGCGCGGCGTCGCAGGGCTGCTATTTTGGATCGTGCGCGCCTCACCGTCTGTCTCTGTTAGCTGAGCTGCTTGTGTGCACCCACAACTTTGAACAAGCTGCATTGCAAGACAGCTTTAGTGTCCTTTGCCTGCGCGATGACTGGCATGATCCATGGCAAACGGTGCTGCAGGGCGTGCTTTAGTGGCGTTCGCTTACGGTGTTTTCCCTGTCTGTGCGGTCATCGCAACTCTGGTAGACTGCCTACAGGACAAGCAGTGTTTGCGTGATGTTCATTGGCCAACAGGTGAAGTCGAGACAGGCTTCCCGCGTTCCCGCTCTATCCGCCGAAGCCGTTTCAAACGTAGCAACAACGTAGAACAATTTATTGCCGGTCTCATGTGAAGACGCAAGAAAAACAATCGAGCCCGTTGACACACACCATGTGGATCAGCAGAGATTCGTCTGACTCGTGTTGCAATACCAATTTCGATGCTCTCCAGTCATGACATGACCTGTCACCGGTCGCTTGCTTGTTCTACGGTCCGAGACGCAGATTTACACCAAGAGCGCGTCTAGATCTCTGCAAATGCACTCACTACTGCACGCTGCGAAAAGCATAATATAACATTGACAGTATAGTGGGTTTCCGGATACCGGAAACTTCTCGCAGGAAGGTCACTCCACGTCACTCCATGGTCAATCGAGTAGATACTTCAAGGCTAGTCTGTTCGGGGAGGTCCCATCCGCTTCCCACGGTATGTACCGCAGCATGCATCACAGGCCACGAACGAACATACCTCCGAAGGATGATTAATCGTGGTTATGCAGATGGACGAGAAGTGTCGTCTGCCTGCGGAGTGCACCGATATGAACAGACGCGCATCGTGACACCGAGTCAAGATGTTCGTTTTCCGACTGCTTACGACGAATGCTTGCCGCCATTATGTTATCTCAGCCGTCCAATCTCGCGAGGTCTACAGAGGCGCTCTCAAGCTTTAGCCCCCGATCCTGAAGTCATTCCGCTAAACAAGCATCACCCCCAGGGCGTTTCGCCCAAGTGCGCCACCCTTTGTGTATTGTATTCGGTACTCGGGGTCTTGTCTTCCCACTCTCATGCGGCTGATGGGCGCATCGGGTACATGTCGACTTGTGATGGTTGCGGCACGTGGACAGGTGAACTTTCCTTGCTCGCTCGTGGCGGAGGACAAGGTTCTTCCCAGCTATACGAGGGAGGGGGTCCGTCCCTTTGAATTCATGACCGTTGGCTTTTGAAACACGAGAGCCCAACTTTCCCTAGAATTATAACCCCCGATAGCGGCGGCGCAACCTTGCCTGCACTGAAGGTTTGTTAGCTAAGCCAGATCCCATCATCACCTAGACCAGCATCTCGCGCGGAGAACCTCGAGGATTGTGAAAAGTATGTCAGCTGAGTGCCGGACCCGGAGACCCGTGTCCTCTACCCATGTAGCCTGTAGCCTGCCAGCCACCCTGTCTGCGCATCCCCAAACCTTGTCCTACCATTCCAAGTACCGGCACTCTTAATCTCCTACCAGGCCTCTGTAGGTGCCAGAAGTCGGTTGACGTGCTATCTACGCGCCCTCGTTAAGTGTCTAGACCTTGAAGATCAATGGGCAGCAAGATCGGCATCAACATTGTACTGCTGTATTTCGGCCTCAGCCCGGAGCTCGCTGGCTTGCGCCTTTTTCGACCGATATGCGTGCTGATAACCGTGCTAGGGCGACACGCACAAGAGCTTCGACCTCAGTACAGAAATCCCACAGCAGCCCGTTCAAAGCATGAATCATGACGCCTCGATGGCGCGCACCTTCATTGACGATGCAAAGCTGATCTGATACGCTCAGCATATCGAACTGACGGAGGGATACCCACGATCGGGAACGACGGAGAAAAGATGTCGCCATGGGAGCATGGTCACGAGGCAGGCAGCGCGAATCGGTCAGGCATAATCTTGCCAATCTGGGAGCGCAGCAAGGCTTGCGAGGCAGCAAGCAGGGATACCAGAACTCCCAAGTCCCCAATCACCATCGCAATGCTGAATGCCGAAGAGCGCCCTTGACGCCCTACCTGCTTCCTGGCGAGCGGCTTTTACACCTCCGGCCACGAAGGATCATATGCCGCAGTAGTCCCCTACGCACACGCAAAAGCACTACTGCAGTGAAGTGCTGTAGCGAAGTGCAAGCAGCAACGTTAAATCGATGGATGTTTACCGCCTTGCGGCTTTGCCGATGCGGCCTGCACGTTTGGGACCCAGTTTTCTCCAAGCGCTGTGCCGCCTCGCTTTTTTTCTTTTGTGCAGGCAGGATATTGGCGGCGGGCGGCCCTCGTGTCATGCCGTTGGATGCTGGAGGTGTCGGGGAACGTTCCGGGTAGGATTGTTGTTTGGTTGGTATGACTTGCCTATTCTATCTGGCACAGAGGGTGGACGATCTGAAGTCTCACGATTGTTGTGATGTTCGGGTCCGTCCTGGAGATCGTTGGGCGATTTCGCATGCCGGGTGCGCCTTTGCCTGGTACAGCTGACAGGGTTTGCGCGTGGTGGCTTGCATGTTGTTGATTGCGATACCTGGACGAGTTGGAGTATGGATCCCTATTGGTATTTGATACGATCAGGGCTCGATGCCGGATCACACAGCTCTTATTGTTGAGTATGTAACAGGTCGCGTTCGGGGAGTAATTCCTGTGTTTGGAATAAGAAGGGTTTGTATACTTGCGATCTATCTCGACTTCTCATTTCGGAGCCCGCCACTGCGAACTGATGCGATTCTGCGACTAATTTTTGTGATACATGCGTGATAGTATGGATTGATTCAATGCTGTGATGCTCGTCGTATGGTAGGTCGCGTCAGACAAACTGAGACAATGGGGTGTCGTATTAGGGTTAGTCTTGGGGCAAGCAGAATCACCTCATTTCCAACGAAAGGTCGAGTAAATCAATCCTTGGTGACTGCGAACGCGAAATTGATGGCTTTGGACCATATTTGTGCCTCTGGATCATGTCATGTTTGGTCCAGCGTTGTAGAGTGTCGAAAACGCGTGTGTTTCTGCGAATGTCGACGATTCACAAACCTCAACAGCCAAGGTCCTGTTTTAGTACTGTACTTTCATCTGTCGGTCCAGCCAAGAGGACGGGTGAGATGCAGGAACGGTGTCGCTGAGATCAAGACAAATGCTGTACACATACATGTAAGCATAATAACTCATTACCGCATGCATCTCGTCGAGTGCGTACTGCCATCGTTGCTCGACCACGATTTCTACCTAATGATACCACCCGCCTCCACATCCTCGACCTTTTCGCCAGAAGAACCACCGTGAGAGGTGTATTTCTTCCCATCAACATCCTGCGCTGCGACCGAGCTGCGTCTCCGTTCAGAAACACGTCTGGCTTCTGCAGTCTCATCGTAGTTGATGAGCAGCTCACCCTTCTTGCCATAACGTCTCGGCATCTCACGTGCAACCTTGACGACCGAGAATACGCCTTTGAAGCCATGTACCTGATGGAAGATCTCGTCCATTTCCTCGAGGGAGCGGCCGGCGGTTTCGGGCTGGAGAATGAAGTCAGACACTGTGGCTATGAAATGTGCTTGAAGTATTACTTACGTAGAAGAAGTAGACGCAAGGCACCATGAACGCATTGATGACAGCGAAAACGACGTAGGTCTGGAATATCATCTGTTAGCCACGCCAAAAGGATCGAAATAGAGTGATGGGTACCTTGTAACCAATACTGTTGAATGCGACAGGGCTATAGTAGCACTGTTAGCAAAATGCTCACACTGAATCGTGTTTGAGGCAACCTTACGTTACCATCACGACCATGAAATTCCAGATCCTGCGAGTTGGTCAGTATGAAGCCGCAAATGATACTGCCAGCCAGCTGAGAAGCTTACCAGTTGCCTGTTGTGGAAATGGCATTGGCTGGCGCTCGGATGCTCAGAGGCGTGATCTCCGCTACAAACGGTCAGCATAATCTACAAGGTAATTAATGTCCTGGTTGGTGCTTGCCTGGATATAGCCACGTCATGCCCAACCAGCCTACCGCGAAGAAACTGTTAAAGACGAAGAGGAAGACTGCAGCCACGATGCCTGTGGTGGTGCTGGTATGCGAAGTGGCACCGGCAAGAACTGCCATTGACATCTGTTCCAGAATTAGTATGACCCGTGCGAGAGAGAGGATACATAGCGAAGTGTAGTCTTACAGCCTGGCCAGCCGCGCCAAACAACATGAGCTTTCTTCGTCCAAATTTCTCGATGGTGAAGATCGCGATGAAGGAAGCGAAGAAGTATTCGGTACCATTCAGTGCTGCAAGAAGACGGCTAAGGAAGCCAGAGAGACCAATGCTATGCTCAAAGATGGTGGCAGCATAGTACTGTGACGACAGAAGTCAGTGAGCTGTCCAAGGGATCAAAAACTGGCCGACTTTGAGACATACAGTGATGATGTTGATACCTGAAGTGTGCACTATTAGCAAACAATCCAAGTAACCATGATCTGGTGGAACATACCACTAATCTGCTGGAACATCTGGTTCACATAAGCAAGGATCGTTCGGTGCAAATTCCTGTTCTTGTTAATGGCGAAGCAGTCCTGGAAGCGGCCTTGTGCCATCTCGAAGACAGTGTCCTTGACGGCATTGAACTCGCTTTGAACCGATGGATCGTCTTCAGGGAGGTTCGACAGAGCGCAAAGCACCTCCAAAGCTTCTTGTTCGCGGCCCTTAAGAATCAACCTTGGGCGAAGTATGTCAGCGTGGCTCCATGATCCGTCTGAGCTAGTACCTGCGCCGTCATTTGATTAAGGTAGATGCCGTCGCTGGCGAAGATCGTAGCCAAAGACGGCGTAAACATTACACAATGCGTACTTACCAGCGTGGTGACTCTGGCAGCCCGGGAATGAAAATGACGATTATGAGCGCGAGGACGATCTGGAACGCAATGGGAAATCGCCAGGAAACAGTCGAGGGTTCCAGGAATGAGAATCCAAGATCGATCCAGTACGAGATCATGACGCCGAACACAATAAGGGTTCCTTCGATCATCACCATTTGGCCTCGACGATGCGACTTTGAAGTTTCAGACTGCCATGTTGGTACCGTCGAAGTGTTCATTCCTTGAATCTTTTAGCATATGAAGGCTTCAGTCTTGCAGAGGATATGTCATACCATTGCCGAAGCCAGTGATGAAACGAGATGCGATAAGCTGACCGAGACTGAACGAGGAACACTGGATGGCTGCACCAACAACCATTATCACTGATCCAATAACTTCGATGTCTTGGTTAGCACGTGCACACGATTGAGTGGGGATAAGTGTTGTGAAGAAGCATCTGTGGAGAATGGAGGTAAGAACGTACTGCAAACGACGTTAGCATTTGTCAACAAGGCAAGAATATGTTCACCAGAAATCCTTACCATATAGTTTTCTTACGACCCAACATGTTACCTCCTCTTTATTAGCAAGCTGCCGCTCTCCATGATGCTGTCGAGACTCACCAAGCCATATCGTAGCTACCGCGCCAAAGAAACATCCCAAAGTATAACCGCCGACAGTAATGCCTTGGTAATTGGACGCTTGCGAGGGCGTTGTGCCTTCTGGAGGGAACTGCACATTGATTTCTGGAAAGTACCTTAGGAAAGACGGAAGCGTCAAGAGGCCACCCAGTACACCCTGATGCTGTCAGCAGCAGCCAGAAATTGCTCATGCCATCCACGCTCACCTGGTCATAACCGAACAATGCAAAGTCAATACCAGCGATAATGGCAATGGCGATGTTGAGCCTCGTGCCCGTGAGACCGTAGAACTTCTTCATCTTGAAAAGGAGCCAATCGCGGCGAGGTCGTAGGTGGAGTACAAGACAGGTTTTTGAGAGCTCGCTCGTGTGATCAACAGTGATATACCCACTGTGAAGCGTTGCCAACGAGAAGTAATCTTAAAGTCAGTGCAGTGGCGACAGATCTTATGAGAGACGAGGAGGAGATTGAAAGTTACAGGAGCCGGATATCTCGATCGAGTAAACCTTCGAATGACGAGGACGACAGCTGCAAAGTCTCGCATTTACGGTTATTGCGATGCTGGTGACGATTGCTCAGAGCCGCCGGAGTGCCATTCTCAGTCTCCCGGAAACGCCACCGACCTAGAGACGAGGCATGTCTGGTTTCACTAAGGTGTGGCATGGGGATAAGGTTGGTGGGGAGCGTGCGGGGGTGTAGAGTTGACTGACTATGTACAGTACCTTTTGTTGCGGAGACGCGTGTTGCCGTGAGATACCTGATCGAATCTGTCGTGCTGTCGAGACTATCGAAGGCACTTGTCTTCCAAGATCAATGCTCTAGCGCGCCACGAGGTAACATGGTCCACTCTGATGCATCGAAGTGAGGAGAAGGATCTCTGTGGTCGGGTTCCAACAGAACGAAAGGATTGCCAAAGTCTTTACCATCTTCAAGCTAATTAGCCGCTGCTTGAGAAAGCTTGGGACTACTGCTTGGGGATTGGTCCCAAGAGTAAGCCGCCGATGTCACCTCAATCTCAGACCTTGTTGATCTTCCCGCGGCAACATTTTGGCAAAGTCAAAGTGATGGAAAAGAGGCGTGGCATAAGCCTCACAGTCGGCATCCACAAAGCATATATTGGCGGAGGTAACAACCGCTGGACGTCACTTAACATCGAGCACCTCAAGTCTCGTATCGTTTTCGAAAAAGCGAATGGTGATGTTCTTGTAGTGCAAGTAGGACAAGTAGAACAGTAGCGGTGTCGAGGTCGGCTATCAATTGCCGAGAAAGTTCCAACTTCGTCAATCAGGAAATCGTTGCCGCGGCGAGTCATCTGAAATACCACCAACACACGTGAGCACACGCGACATACCAACAATCAATTGCAAAAAATGGCTTCCTCTTCCTCGGCACCCACCTTCTGGTACAAGATCCTCGACCAAGCTCCACCTTCGCCACTCCCTGAGACTTTGCCAGCAACAGATCTGGACGCACATGATGGCTTCATCCATCTGTCAACTGCCAGCCAAATTCCTATCACCGCTGGCTTATTCTTCAAAACTCATACGAGCATCTGGGTCTTGAAGCTGCGACGTGAGAAGATCGATGGACGCGTGGAGTACCCTCCGGAGCTTGGAGAGTCTTGCCCGCATATTCACGATAGTACCACTGGACTCGGAAAGCAAAACATCGAGGATGTGGTCGAGTTGAAGAGGGGAGAGGGCCAGAAGTGGGCGGATGTGCCTGAGATGGCTAAGCTTGAGGGTTGAGATTACGTCCAATTTGACGTTGATGAGGTGGTGCATGTGGAGGATTTGGTGTACATAGAATTGTCAAGCTGATTTCTCACCATCAACCATAAAAGTAGCACCCATGGACGCGCCACTTGTTTACTACGGCTACGCTCATATCATCTGCTTTCGTCTGATGGTGGATGCATATTCCATGTTGAGCTTAATCTTTTCTCATAGATCTCATGGATTCCATGTCCTGTCCATACCATAGACCGAGGTTACACTTGTACTATAGCTCCCCACTTGTAACATGATTCGCGAATGATGTCTTGATAATCTTATAGTGTTGTACACTCTCTTGAGCTCCGATGAGCTATCCGAACGCCGCCCAATGCCGCTTGTAATGGAAACCGAACAACGCCACCTGCCTGCACATTCCTACTTCTTCCTAATGTCCTCCACACCATCGTTCCTTATCCATTTCTCATAGCCACCGTCCAATTGCGTGTCGTCCTTGCCGTCTGAACCCTTCGGCCCAACACCCTCGTAACCACTCTTTCCGGCATACAACATGCCCACTTCCTGCTCTCCACCGCCTTCCAGCTCTTTGCTCGTCGAGATAGGCTTGTTGCCTCTAAAGCGCTTGCGCATGTCGACTTGTCCTCTCTTGCATTCTCCGTAGCCGCGAATAAGCTGCAGACACTGTGTGGGAAGGGTGTCCTTAAGTGGCGGGCGCAAGCAGGCGGCGGGGGTATTCCGGTGAATCATTACGCAGTCAGACTGCTGGAGACATGTGGCCAGCGCAGCGCCTGTATTCATGTCAGATGGGTGGGCATCATGAGAATAGAAAGGAAGACAACTCACGGATATCTGTGCATGAAGCAGGCATTTTGCGCCGGGTATGTGTGTATGACGGCAAGTGCTTTTACTGTCTCTTCCTCCAGCTATGCTATTTGATGATTTGTCCAGCTCGCAAATTTGGTATTCGTCCAGTATTGCGCAACTTGTTTCTCGTCTCCGATGAATGATCAAATGGTCAATAGCAGATTGGCCATCAATTCTGGACTGGAATCGGGCTCTCTCTTTCGGCTCCAGACAAGCAGCGGGCCGATCAAGGAGCCGTGCGACGACGCACGAGTCGGACTTTCACATGACAATGACGAGCAGTGCACGTGTTGGGGTAGAATGCGGGCAGGCATCTTGCTTGTTCCCAGCCATGCTCAAGCCATGCTTTCATCTGCTCTCCTTGTCGAGTTCACTCTACACCCTCCTACGCAACACGACATACACATTCGCGTCGCCTCCCCGTTGAGATCCCAATGCATTGTTAGATCCAATCCACCACCACCCTGAGTGCACGCCAAAATGCCTCGAGTCCCCTTCATTGGCCGACTCTTCTTCTCGGAATACCTAGCACTTGTCGCGTCCTTCGGCCTACTCATATTCGAAGTCATCGCCAGGACGGTGACATTATTACTACCAGGTCCTATTGTCAGACTTCTGTACCGTATATCCAGGAATGCGTTCAACAGCTTGTCCTCGCCAAACTCGAGACGAAACCGTAACAAGAGAAAGTCGGTGTCGAGCCCGATAGCCCAAGCGAGCGATTTTGTCGAGCTATGCGAGCTATATGGATACTATGCAGAAGAGCACATCGTACAGACTGGTGATGGATATCTATTGGGCGTTCACAGACTAGGCTGGCGCAGAGGAGAGGAAGAGCAACGCGTCAACGCTGGGCCAGGCAGCGTGGAGAAGAAGATCGTGTATCTACATCACGGTTTGATGATGAACAGCGAGGTATGGGTGTGCCTTACAGACCGAGAGCGCTGTCTACCATTTGTTTTGGTGGAGCAGGGCTACGACGTGTGGCTGGGCAACAACAGAGGAAACAAGTACAGCAAAAAGAGCCTCAACCACAGCCCTACCGATATCCCGTTCTGGAGCTTCAGCATGGATCAATTTGCCTTCCACGATATTCCGGATACCATCGATTATATTCTCTCCACGACCAAACAGCCAAGCTTGAGCTACATTGGCTTCAGTCAAGGTACTGCTCAGGCATTTGCGTCACTTTCCATACATCCGACGCTAAATGACAAGGTCGATGTCTTCGTCGCACTTGCTCCGGCTATGGCTCCACCTGGACTTGCGTCGGGCATTGTGGCCAGTTTCGTCAAGTCGAGTCCGGAGATCCTATATCTTGCCTTTGGCAGGCGAGCGATACTCGGCTCGGCAACCATGTGGCAAGCTTTGCTATACCCTGGCATCTTCACCTACTTTATCGACAAAAGCTTGAGCTTCCTCTTCAACTGGAAGACCCAGAATATTACGGCCCACCAGAAGCTTGCAGCTTACCCACATCTATACAGCTTTTCCAGTGTCAAGTCTGTTGTGCATTGGTTCCAGATCATCAGAAATGGAACCTTCCAGATGTTCGACGACGAAGTGGCGAAGCCGTTGGCCATGAGCAATGGCAACAAGTATTACAAGGTCGCCAAATTCCCCACTCGCAACATCAAGACGCCGATTGTGCTGGTGTACGGTGGCTCAGACAGCCTGGTTGATATCAAGCTTATGCTTAAAGAGCTCCCTAAGCATACTGTGGCGAAAGAGATCCCCAAATACGAGCATCTTGACCTGCTGTGGGCTAGCGATGTAGATACACTAGTGTTCCCACACGTCCTGGAAGCACTCGAGAACAACGCATTGCCCTCCAAAATAAAGCTGGAGAAGTCTGGCTGGAAGGGAATTGAACGCGGCATCCTAGAGCGCTCGACTCTCACCTCTCTCAATGGATCACTACCACCAAACTACTCGGACTCCGAACACAGCAGGAGGCACGACATAGAGGAACGCCGCAGAACCGAGGCATACGACTGGGGCGTGGAAGACATTGCTCAGGCTGCTGAGGAGAATTTGGATGAAAGTGAGGATGAAGACGACAGCGCACCAGAACGCTTTGCCCTTTCGCCGAAACACGGCCTATCACCACTCGCAGCGAGACAACCTCCAGGCCGGACTACTGCTCACGTACGTGCGCCCACGTCCACCTCCGTCCGTAGCGACGCAAGCTCTCATGGGACTGTAATTGCTAAGCCGTCACGCAGGATCCGATCGCCGCGCGCGCGCGACTCGCCGCCGCAGGAGAGCGTCAGGAAAGAGATTGAGGTCTTATTGCCAACTTCACCTTTGACTGCTGAGGCTCTGTCTGAGCGGACAGAGAGAGGCTCGCAGCGACCAACGCGGCCTGAAGGCTGGTGGAGCTCGACTGATTCGGCTGCAGAGTCGGATGCGGACGTTCGCTCTTCTAGGAACAGGGTAGCCGAGTCTCCAGAGGAGAAAGAAGCAAGGTTGGGAATCAGGCATTCGAATGGACCTGTGATTGTCGATGCAAGAGGCTCGCCAGCGAGAGGTGCAAGGAACACGTTGAGAGAGTGAGTGATTGAACAGACTTATCAAGCACACGATTACACACCGTAACTTTTTGCGCAAGAATTCGCGTACAACTTCACCTCATTACCGGCATCTCACAGACAGGTGCAACCAATTTTTGAATGTGGATCCGATTGTACTAGCATACTAGACAATGCCATACGAGCTAAGCTATTATCGTCTCTCAGCGGCAGGCGTAACCCTTTGCAAATCCGAATCGTAGCGCATCAGCACGTTAGTTGCTGAGATTCAATGAAGCTCAACTAGTATCTCTGTGGCATGTGTAGCAATTGATGAACCTGAGCTCTGTTGCACTAGTAGATCAGCCACTGAGATGCGATCGAGGCTTGAGATGTATCTCAGTGGTAATCCTGCCTAGTCTTGAAACTGTACGTGTCGACAATACCTCGATAATCAATGAGATTGCTATACATAGACTCGAGCGCAGTAATCGTATTAGCCATATTGTTATTTCTAACGAGGTGAAATTTTGAAACTTATTGAAGCCGCTCCGTTCGAATGGCTGGCTGCGTCTATTCTCAATGGCTTTGCGACTTCATCGCCGAGACCATCTTTTGGAAAGTCTTCTGTCTTTCCTGCTCCCAGCCATTGAAGCCCATGAAGGTCTTCACAGCCTGCACCGGCACTTGCTCATTGCTCTCGGAGCAAAGACCGGCAAAGGCCTCTTCGGTAAAATCGGCCAGAGGCATTCCCACCGACTTGCCCTTGTCGCCCATCTCAGCATCATGGAGCTCGGTCTGGACGGCGGGAGGGTAGAGCTCGATGATCTTGACGTTGCTTCCAGCGTCCTTCAGTTGTTGTCTCATGGCCAAAATCATGTGGTGCAGAGCAGCCTTTGTAGCACAGTAGTTAGGACAATGGAGGATGGGAACAAGAGCCAGGCCGGATGTCGTGTATATAATCGATGTCTCCCGCGGCGCCTGCTTCTGCAGATACGGCAAAAATGCCTTTGTCAGACGGAGAACGGAAGAGTAGTTCGTGTTCAACTCAAGGTCCATCTTGTCCAGATCGATGCTTTCCGGGTCTGCCCAGTTCATCGCCCTTTGCAGACCAGAGTTCATCCACACGCAGTCGACATCGGGATGCTTCTCGAAGATCTCTGCGGCGAATCCTGGGATGGCTTTGTGATCGGTGATGTCGAAGACTGCGGAGTCCACATTGCCTTTGGAGCCGTATTGCTCGACGAAGTTCTTCAGGTTCTCTTCTCTGCGTCCACTTACGATAACACTCGTGCCGGTCTCAACGAGCTGTACTGAACATTAGCTGAGTAGCTCTTATAAATTTGATTGCTCACATACCTTCGCAGCGAGAGCCCAGCCAATGCCACTGGTGGCGCCTAGGACGAGGACTTTGTTGTACTGTAAAGAGGACATATTGCGCAATCGTGAAACCGTTGAGTTTGGAGGAAGATCTCAAAGTTGCGGTTGGTTCGAGTGAGTACAAAGACGAAGGCAATCAGACAATGTGGGATATTAAACCTGATACGCGTTGGACGATCTCCAAATCATCTTTACGCAGTGCCGCAATGATATCATGATGTAATCGCTGGCTAGAGCGGCAGTTGTGTGTTGCCGCCACTAGAAAGCAATCGTGTGGCGACGCGATAGTATCGACAGATTCGGCATTGATGGAATACATGTCGGCACTACTCATCTGAATTTTGAACCAACGACACTTATACGCTGTGTTCGGCGGCACTGAGAGCGAAGGATTGTAGCGAGTCACTAGATTCATAGCCAAGCATCGTATCACGATTATAGATTTCGGTTCTCCGCCTAAAGGCCGGGTAAGACATTTTCCAAGCCGATGTCGCGATTGATAACGTTTTCTCTTGTTTTCGGTCCTACTATCTTTGCTGCATACATATTGATACAGGGTGCCCCTCCTTGATGGCGATCAATTTTTAATCGACGGAGGAGGTACTTTGTCTGATCTTCTGGAGTTGGGAACCACTCTGGTCAAATAATGTCTAATACTACCACCAATGAGAAGCACCAGCCAGTCTCGAACTCCGCTCCAGTTGAGATTACATCTGATACGATTCACGATCACAAGAGGTCGCGAGACGACGACTCGGACGTACAGGATATCGAGGATGGCCACTCGCGACACCACAAAGAAGCACACTCTCGGATCGATCCTGGAACTTTAGATGGCGACCTTGAGAAGGCTGACGGCACGCCGGTGGAACGAACTGTAACCACTGGCTCACAGATGCCCATGTCGAAAGCTCGTGCAATTGCGCTTGTCATCACGCTCACGGGAGCCGCATTTCTAAACACCTTGTCCAACCAAGCGGTCGTCATTATTCTCCCAACTATTGGACGTGATCTCGACATCCCCGCTGCACGACAACAATGGATCGTCTCGGCATACTCGTTAACATTCGGCTGCTTCCTTCTGCTTTGGGGACGTATTGCAGACGTGATAGGCAAGAAAAAGGTCTTCATATGGGGATCGGCATGGGTATGCCTCACCACACTCGTTTGCCCGTTCATTCCCAATGAGATCGGCTTTGATGTGTTCCGCGGCCTGCAAGGTCTAGGAGCTGCTGCCAATGTTCCCACAGCGATTGGAATCTTGGGAGTTACATTCCCTCCTGGAAAGGCGAAGAACTACGCATTCGCGACGTACTCATCCGGAGCTCCGTTAGGCAGTGTTATTGGAAATATTCTTGGTGGCGTTGTTGGGCAATATGCAAGCTGGCAATGGGTGCTCTGGATCCTGGCCATTCTTGCAGCGATGATCACTGTAGCCGGTCATTTTGTCGTCCCTCAGCCCAAGCCACGCACTCAACCGATGGATCTCAAGAATGCTGTGGACTGGGCTGGAGGAGCTACTGTCACTGTGGCGATCCTCGTACTGCTATTTGCACTCACCGAAGGCAACGTGGTCGGCTGGGCAACACCCTGGATCCCCGTGTTGATCGTCATCTCAGTTCTGCTGCTCGTTGCATTCGTGATGTGGCAGATTTATCTTGAGAAGAAGACCACCCGACGACCATTGATGAAGATATCGATGTTCAAATCCTACAAGATTTCCGCGGCAATGTTTGCCATGATGAGCTTCTTCGGTGCTTTCAGCAACTACCTGATCTTCGCGACCTACTTCTACCAAGAATTTGAAGGTCGAAGCACTATACAAACAACACTGCGTTTCATACCAACCGGCGTCGTAGGAGTCATTGCAATTTTCATTGTCTCGCAACTCCTTTCAAAGGTGAAGGTGTACTACATCCTGATGTGGGGAATGCTTTGCTGCGCTATTTCTTGCCTGCTTTTCGCCGTCCCAATACCTGTAGGTACGACCTACTGGGCGTTCGGGTTTCCGGCTATGTGCCTGGCAGTGCTAGGTGCCGATGCGCTGTTCCCAGCTTTACTGCTATTCACAGCACAGAGTCTGCCGAAAGAGGACCAAGCTCTCGGCGGTGCGACCATCAATTGTGTCGGCCAAGTCGGACGAGCTATCTGTCTGGCGATCTGCACAGCCGTGCAAGTGGCCGTACAGGAGTCGAAAGAATTCGGGCCATCGGCCGTCACTGGGGAAGGAAGTGTAGGCAATCTTGCGTACTTGAGTGGACTGAGAGGAGCCATGTGGTTCAGTTTTGGCACTGCTATCGCTGGCTTCTTGGTGGTTGCGGCGTTATTTAGAGGGACAGGGAAGGTCGGAAAATAGACAGCCATCTGGTACGCATCTACGATTTGTATCGCTTATAATGAGGCCCTCTCTTTCTCGCCGTTTACGAGATTCCACACTTCGAGCCCGTTTTCCCACATATCGTCCTCCCAGACATCCGTCTCTCCATCGGACCTCCACCTCCTCATGTCACGAGGCTTCGTGGGGCCCCAATTGACCGTGTCGCCTTTGACGAATGCAGCGAAACCTTCATTCCAGCCTTTCAGCCATTCTTTTTCCTGATCGATCATCCCAGGCGTGTTGTCGGTGCCCCAGAACCAAATTGAAACATCGGTTGAGTGAGTGACCTCCCAACTAGGCGGAACAGTAGCGTCAACGCATTTCAAGCGCCTGTCAAATCGATATCGAAGAACGTCTTTTCCTGGCTCCAAGCCACCCTTGAATAATGCATTGTGGAAACCTCGCTCGAGGTGATGGACCTGAATATCAGCATAGATGTGGCCGAAGAGCATTTGCCAATTTTCGTAACCAGATGGCAGTTCTTGGGAGCCACCGCAGTAATGTTTCATAAGTTTCGAAACCACTCGTTCGGGATAGTCGGCTACCAGGCGCGTGTATACAGATTGATACGAATCGTCCGGAATGCGCCAGTTGCGATACAGATTGTGCTCGTCTCTGCACTCGCCGTTGAGGAGTGTGATGCCATGGCGCTTCATGCGCTCAGCGAAATCGCCGCTGTTGATGTTGGCGATGAGATCCATCGGGACCCATGAACCGTCTGACACAGCGCGGAACTCTGATATCTTCATCTTGCTTTGCACATCGATGAGCTTCTGGTATGGGAGAGCGCGAAGCCTCGCAAGCTTTTCCGGACCTGGAAGATCTTTCGGAATATCCAGTCTCGAGATGAACTCATCGAATTGGTTTTGATGCTCCTCAACGCGGCGAGGTTGAACGCCTGGACTGTTGGAGAACATTATGGCACGCTTAATGATGCGCTTATTGTCTGGAACACGATATAGCTCGTGCGCCAGCTGCTGGAAAGTCGAATGCGAGCCCGCGGAGTAGCCTCCAACAGTAATGTTACTAGGATTGCCACCAAAGAGTGAGATATTCTTGTGAGTCCATTCAAGAGCCAGTCTTTGATCATGGAAGCCCATATTGCCATGCTCACTATTGCTTGACTTTGCCTCATCTGCAAGTTCCTTGCTTGAAAGGAAGCCCAGTGCATTGAGTCTGTATGAAGGCAGAACTACGATCGCCTTGAACGCTGATTCATGGATCAGTGGTGCCAGAGCAGCTGGTTTCCAGTTCGCATTTCCCCATTGCAAGAAGCCACCGTGAATGTAAAATAGAACAGGCCAGCCTCCCGTGGGTGCGGCCTCCGCTGGCGCCCAGATATTCAGCTTTTTGGTTGCATCAGCATCACTGCATTCCAAGGACGATTGCGATACAACAGCATACCTGAAGGCAGTCTTCATCGACCAAAGAAGGATCAAGCGGGGTGCGATTGGGAGGTTGGGGGCAAATGCCTGTACCGCCAGTGAAGCGCCCTGGGTTTACTTTCGTGCCATAACGATAGCACGGAGGAAGCTGCCTTGGGCTACGGAAACGGTAAGGTCCAAGGGGAGGCAGTGCATATGGGAGGCCGCCAAAGTAACGCAATGCTGGTGCGCCATGCGAAGTCACAGTCAAGCCTTCGACATGTCCTAATGGCCCGATATCGAGATGGTAGCTTTCTTGCTGGTACGACATGGTGGGAGAAGGTCTGTAAGTCAACGTCATGGATGATAATCACTGATGGAAAGGAAAAAATGCAGTACTTCTCAATTGAATACAATACCACTGCTACATATGTACAAAGGTAGTCTTATCGTAGACTCTACGAGCACTCCACCACAGTTGGCCTGGCCGAGTAGGCGTTGGCCGCCGGCGTCGGCCTCTGCCTCGGCCACCTTCGGGCACTTCACAAACTTCCAAGAACGGACTGGTCTGACCCCAGCCATGCAGCTTGGTACCTGCATGGACGCGATGATGATGTAGTTTGTGGCTGTAGCTCTACCCATGTCATCCTCTGCCCAGTTTCCAAAGTGTGGCGCGTGTTGCGCATTCGTAAGTATGCCTCCTCTTGCTGCTTGTCGTTCTTCTTGTCGTGCAACCAATTCTCTACCAACGATTACGTAGTACGCACTACTTACTCAACATGACCTCGTGGATCCCAGGATTTGGTGGTAAAAGCAAGGAGGAGAAGCAAGCAGACGAAGCAAAGGCGTGGCATGAGAGCCACCTGGGCACTGGCGATGAATTCTTCACGCACACTCGCTCAGCGGTGGAGGACAGTGGCAGCTTCAAGCTGACGGATGTCCGACCGCGCCCGAAACATGCCGACAGAGGAGGCTCGCGGTTGGTCAAGATACCGAAGGGCAAGTACGAAAAGCCCCCACAGGTAACGACGCTCAATCCCATGTATCCTGACAGGTTGACTGATTGTTCACACGCAGGTAGCCAAAGGTCTTAAATCTTGCGACTTCTCTCACAAAAGCAAGGATCATTTCCAAAAACAATGCATCGATGTCGAACTCGAAGTATTCGCCGACACCCCTACTGTACTGTCGCCCTTGATCCAGGCTTGGAGGTCAGACGAAAAGACCAAGATGATATACGATGCAGAGATGCAATGGCTCGAGGCGAAACAGGGCGCAAAAGACAGTGCATTCGTCAGCACCACATTTGATCTGGCGAATGGAGAGAAGGAGAAGACTGTGGAGTTTGAGCAAGCCTTCCCTAAAGGTTCGGAGGTCCAAGTGATTGGCTGGATACAAAGCTTCAGGTTCGGTACCGAGGAAGGAAAAGACTACGCTTGCGACTTTTGGGCGACAAAGGTCACCGCCAAGGGATTCACGGCGCATGCAGAATGCGGCGAGAATACTGAGAGGCTGACGGTGACTTACATTGCGCTCAAGAAGGGCAAAGACAAAGTTGCGACAGGAAGCTTCAGCACCGAGAATGACGGCGAGGAAGGAGAGAACGCTCAAGAGATCAAGGGACGAGTAAACTTCAAAGAGGGCACCTTCGACAAGGCGCCTACAGTACTAGTTGCTCTGAGTCAATTTGAGCTGGCTGGTGGGAAGGACTTGAGGGTTGGTGTGGAAGTGGAGAATGTCTCCGAAAGCGAGTTTTCATGGGTGATACGTAAGTGTGCTTGCGCAATGATGTGTTTCACAAGTGCTGATATTGACCAGGTACATGGGGAGATGATACAGAGGGCGCACTCAAAGGTGCAGAGGCTTCTTATATCGCCCTTGGTTATTGATTCGGATACTCTTGACCCGCTAATCGCATCTATATTTACATCAACTAATGAAAGCAAATCTTCTAACAGCAGGTCGTTTCGTCGTTGGCTCAGCTGCGTGATCGCAATCTCAGTCCACAGTAGCTGGAATGATGTAATCGGAATCGATCCTGCCTGTATCGACCTCCCTTTCGATGTACCTTCCAACGACCAACGAAGAGTCGTTCTCCAACAAGCCGTCGAAGCCGTGTGCAATGTTAGAGTTGGCATCCTGATATTGGGATGGAGTGAATTATGCTCGCGATGCCGATACTGCGACAAGCTAGGTGCGTGAAACACGTCGATTGGTATTCCCAATGATTGTCAGCTGCAGACTGCCTCATGTCTATACCTTTCGTAGGCTTGGACTAGGATCTAATCTGACCACATACATATATGTGTCTTCCTTCTCAAATGCTTGTCCCAGTACGTATCTCATGTACGACCGAACGATCCTCACCAAAGGTATTCCGAAGCGTCACAAATATGTTGTTGTGAACCAGTGAGAGGATTTGAGCGTGAAGAATAGCAAGAAGGCCTACGCTACCGAAGGTTCGTGCCGGGTCGTACTGGTAGATTTCTAATCGAACATTCTTGGACGGACGAACCCCTCCTTTGGCAATACGTGCCGCATATTCTCCAAAAAGATCTTTCGATTCATTGCATACGCTCATCGCCAAGTTTTTAGATATGCACATCTGAAGGCCGTGCTCGTGACCACAATAATACTACGTCGGAGAATTGTTCCCATTTCTCCGCAGTCGCCCTACATAAGCTCTGCTTCCACAATAGCCATTGTGTATGACTCACCTGGTGTTAGGTAATCTCGCAAGGTTTCACGGAAAACTATCTAGTGTGGCCTCACGACCTCATCGCACTTGCATGTTACGAACAATGAATCACACGTGGCCATCCATAGTTATGAAGTAAGTGGTATATTATCGACTTTCATACAGGGTGGATACCGGAGCTCTTAGCGGCCGTATATTGTACGGCTGTATACACAAACGAATGCAGGTGCGCCAAGTCATCTTGCTCTCCATCTCACTCCATCTTTCTCCAGACTTCCCCTCACGGCGACTCATGAATCAAGTGCTTAGCGTTCATGAGCGACTCATAGTTGTACACCTTTGTGGAGCGCTCGCTTGTTCTAATTCGATATTGGACTAGGAAGAACGACCTGGCCAGCCTTGACCAGATGTATGGAGGTGTAAGGTCGGTGATTGCTTGTAAATCCGAGCCATCTACCCCGAAGTTGTGCACCTTGAGCGTCATCTCTCTCGGAAGACTGCAAGTTATTCATCAAACCCTAGCTGCCAAGTCTGAATGCCAATGACGCCCCGCTTGTGTTGGTATGTTTTCGTGCCGCTTCTCGACCTTCATTCTTGCTAATAACCGATGATTGAACTACGGTGACTGCCGTTCGTGTTGGAAGATGGTCTCTCGGATATCAAGAGCGACCCGACTAGCGGATGGGTTGCTTGGCTATGGAGTCTGCCTCGAAATGTGGCCGAGGTAAATGTTTGGGATCGAAGTACATAACAGTCGTTCTAGAGCTGGTATTGATTTCTTTTTCCGGCGTCTTTGAACTCCTGCAATCTTGACACTAACTATCGATACCGGAGGAGCAAGAATGATGATTTCTCCAAGATCTCTCCCATTGACAGCTTTGCTGTTGGGTGCTACCGTCCAAGCCCAAGTTTACGAGACAGGTGGACGGTCTGAGGATGCCTTCAGCTGGATCCAACCAGAAGACACAGTCATTCTCGATCAGTACAACTCCTCTGAGCCTGTCTATCCATCTCGTAGGTCCATATCTCAGCTAGTAGGCTAGACACATTAAGTGACCCCCTCCCAGCCCGGATCTCGGATACGAATGGCTGGAAAGATGGCCTGGAGAAAGCTCGCGCGTTTGTTGCAGAGCTCACACTCCAAGAAAAGGCAGACATGGTCACTGGACAGCCTGGCCCTTGTGTTGGTAACATCTACCCGATTCCTCGCCTCAACTTCGGCGGTCTATGCTTGCAAGATGGTCCTGCCTCCCTCCGCACGGCAGACCTTGTGAGTGCGTTTCCAGGAGGTGTAACTATCGCCTCCTCGTGGGACAAAGAGATGATGTACGCAAGATCAGTTGCTATGGGTAGCGAATTCCGGACCAAGGGAGCTCAAATCGCCCTTGCGTAAGTGGTCACAACCGATCATACATCAACTATGTACAGCTAACAGCAATCTAACAGACCATCCGTTGGCCCTATGGGACGTTCGGCATACTCAGGTCGTAACTGGGAGGGTTTCTCACCTGACCCTTTTCTTTCAGGCGTGACCATGGAGAAATCTGTTCGAGGTCTTCAAGATGCTGGTGTACAGGCCACTGCTAAACACTGGCTTTTGAACGAGCAGGAGATACTCAGAAACCCCGTTAGGTTCCCTAACGGTACTCTGCAGTATGAAGCTCTGTCATCGAATGTGGATGACAGGACCGTCCGTAAGTACATTTCCCTCGGAGTCTTGGCTTTACCCAATCTCGGCGATCCTATCATCGATCATATATGCAATCAAGCGGCCCCTTTCCGCTCAGACGTCTGCAGTATCTCGATGGCGAGGGCTATCTGTTTGTGCCGTGAGGTTGATGTGTGCGCAAAGACGACCGAGACTCTGTGACTCCGTGTAAAGATCATACGAACGCTAACAATTCGAACAGACGAGCTCTACATGTGGCCTTTCGCAAATGCTGTTCACGCTCATGCTGCTGCCTTCATGTGCAGCTATCAACGATCCAATGGCAGGTACGATGGGCTATACACCAACGAAATACAGCATGGTTGTGTGGACTGACTTCTGCAGCTACGGATGCCAGAACAGTAAGCTCTTGAACGGCCTTCTGAAGACTGAACTGGGTTTCAATGGATACGTGATGTCTGATTGGTACGGTGCTGAGCAACATACTCCCGTCTGAGGCGTTAAGCTGACTTGTCTCCTCACTCCACAGGTATGCCACACATTCCGGTCTAGCCTCCATCGAGGCAGGCTTAGACATGGATATGCCCGGTCACTTCAACCCTAAGGTCGTCGTCAACGAGACACAGTCGCTCAGCTCTTACTTCGGCGGGAACATCACAAAAGGAGTCAACAACGGTACCATCGATGTTGAGCGTTTGGACGACATGATTACAAGGATCATGACTCCCTACTACGCACTGCATCAAGACGAGGACTTCCCGACAGTCGATCCTTCCATCGCTCGTTTGAACACGTTCTCTCTGCCCAGTACTTGGTTGCGCGAGTGGAACCTGACAGGCCCTAGTCGTCGTGACGTTCGCGACAATCATGGCGAGTTAATTCGCAGGATTGCTGCCACTTCAACCGTACTTCTCAAGAACGAGAACCAGACATTGCCTTTGAAATCACCCAAATCAATTGCTGTGTTCGGAAATGACGCTGGTCCTGGCACTGAGGGCCCTTTGAACCAGCAGAAATTTGAGTTCGGTACTCTCGCTGTTGGTGGTGGATCTGGCGCTGCCCTGTTCACCTACCTTGTTTCTCCGTTGGAAGCTCTCAAGACTCGTGCCGCCGAAGACGGTGCTCTGGTATGTCAAAGCATGAAGACGTCAGATAATCAGAATGCTAACGCTAATGATGCGCAGGTTGAGGCATGGCTGAACAATACTCAAGTCATAAATCGCGACCCGAATGGATGGGGCTCGTCTCCGTTGCCGAACGAGCCCGAGGTCTGCCTTGTGTTCCTCAAGGGCTGGGCCAGGTCAGTGTGTATCTGCGTACCGCCATCGAAGTAAGAACTGACTCGTTTCCCAGTGAGGCAGTGGACCGCGAATCGCTCGAGCTTGATTGGCAGGGCAATGAGCTCGTCGAGACTGTTGCAGCCTTCTGTGAGAACACTGTCGTTGTTACACACTCGGCTGGTATCAACGTTCTGCCCTTTGCAGACAACGAGAACGTCACTGCCATCCTGTTAGCTCACTACCCAGGACAGGAGTCAGGCAACTCCATTGTAGATGTTCTGTATGGTGATGTGAACCCTTCCGGCCACCTTCCGTACACGATTGCATACGAAGCTTCTGACTACAACGGACCGATCGTGACCAATGTCAATACCACCGGCAAGGACGACTGGCAGTCATACTTCGACGAGAAGCTTGAGATCGACTACCGCTACTTCGATGCGCAAGAGATTGACGTTCGCTATGAGTTTGGTTTTGGTCTGTCCTACACCACTTTCGAGCTTGCTGGCCTCACTGTCGAGCCTACCGACGGAGATGTTGAGATCACTTCTCGTCCAGAGGATCGCGAGACGCAGCCGGGCGGCAATCCCGCGCTCTGGGAAGTGCTCTACACCGCTGAGACGACAGTTCGAAACACCGGCGATGTTCGAGGTTCTGCTGTCCCTCAGTTGTACGTGCACTTCCCGGACAGCACTCCTGAAGGCACGCCTCCTCAACAATTGCGTGGCTTCGAGAAGATCGAGCTCGCCGCTGGCCAGTGGTCGCAAGTCAAGTTCGAGCTTATGCGTCGTGATCTCAGCTATTGGGATATCAATGCGCAGCAGTGGCTCATCCCTGAGGGGGAGTTTGTCTTGTCTGTTGGATTCAGTAGTCGAGACTTTGTTGAGACTACGACTCTTACGATTGTGTGAGTGATCCATGAAAGATACATGATGATTTGGTCGGATGAGTACTTCGCGGGTGTGTAGTGTGGGCAATGGGAGGCCAATCATGCAGACCGAAGACAGAGAGGGAGTGCGATGTTGTCATATTGAATCGATCAAAATTTGGCAAAATCGTGTTGAATACCTAGGTAGTTTCTCCAATCGCAGAAACGTTTCAAACTTTGTTTTGGAGCATCGTGGTTCAGCTGCTGTATCCAGAAACCATGACACATGCGTACTGTTACCCATGCGTGACGGAAACGCAAGGGCCTATCGTGGTATGTCGATGTTGTAATCAGCGCATTTCGACATCCAAAAGTCATAAGATAGTGTTCGGTTGCCGCTGCTTGTTAAGAGTAACTTGAAAGGCTATTTGTGTCTTTTACAACAGAAGCGACGTTCTGATGATTGTTCTTCGAAGATCAACGAATACTTGATGTTATTCCAAGAAGGTTCAGCATAATCGACAGGTCCAGGATTGTGATTTTGATGATGATCAAAGGCTTTGATTAAGGGCGTATCTGTCCAGTGCTTGGAAGCGGGCCATTGCACAGTGCCACCAACAATTTTCATTGTTGACATGGCATTGCTGAGTATTCTTTACTGTCGGTGCGTATCAACATCATTGGCCTCAGTGAATGAGGAAGAGTTGCTGTGACTTACTGCGTTTGGGATTTCACACAAGTTTGTTGGGTCGATTAGTGGTGCAGAAGAAACGTTCCACAGCGATGCTCACACACAAGTAGACGGGTCCTGATAACTAACATGGCGATCGGACTAAGTATTGATGTCGTAATGACTGAACTCATCAAAGTAATGTTTCGAAGGAAGAGCGAGATGTTCGCGGCCAGTGTAAGAAGATCTGAAGCCGGTATGCGTCTTAAGCCTGGGGTCGAGCAGATGATCATGCGAGGTAATACAGCTGTCGCAAATGGTCAACAGCAACATCCGGTAAGTACAACACGTGTTGGTAATATATGAACACCGTGGAATGACGGCATCGAACAAACACTAAATGCAAAATCAGCAGAAGCAGACCGTTGAGATTCAAGTGAGCTGGCAGGCATTGGAGAAAGCAAATTGTGGCATTAGTAAGGTCATTATACCAAATGCAGCATGCTAGTCGTCTCGTCAATGATATTCCTTTTGCGATCGTAAAAGAACGCCAACAACCCGCTTGTGCCCTCGTTTTGCTCCCTTGGATGCGAACTTTTGAAATTCCTCGTTGTAAAGCGCGACAGCCAGCGGCACCGCTTCATCAGGGTGTAGTTGGCGTTGGTAGTGGTCGCGTGCCATGATACTCGCAGCGTGCACTTGCTCATTGTTGACTTCAAAGATACCAGACAGATATCCTGGCGCTGTGAAGGTGCGCCATGGGATGGCGGACATCGGATGCTTGGTACCAGCCCAGTATCGATATCCTTTATCCTGGTGTGTTGGCACTGCACCTGGTGTATGCAGGCTCCAAGCATGGTCCCAAAACCCCTCAGATGGAGCCGCGCCGAAAACGTGTGTGCCTGTACTTGCGAACGCCATGCATATGCCACTGAGAGCGATGCCACTGTCGAGGTCGCTGATGACAATGTCGGGTCTACTCTTCCTCGCTTGCTGTTGCGACGAAGGAGAACCGCGAGTCGCAAACTCTCGCTCCAGCTCGAACGCGACGGTTCCTTGTCCATGGACTGATTCGACGTCTTCGACGGAGGGAAACAGGATCGGTTGAGACCGTCGAGTCACCTTTGGACTTTCAGGGGCGTCGTAGCGTTGCGAGTCGATTTCAAGCCGACGAAGGTCTAGTGGAGACATCGGTTCGGCTCCCACAGCATTTTCCAAGGCACCTGGTGTAGAGTTCTCCGGATGAACTGGGATGTTATACACACCTGCAGCTAATGCCATCTCCCGCACATGAGGGCCTTCATCAGGGTCAGTCGAATTGACAAACATCGATCGAGGAGGGGTTCATACCACTTCCTTGACCGACGATGCCAACGCGTCGCAGTTCTTCGATCCCATGAACGTCGATCAGGCGTATCATGGCATTGACCGCGCCTCGGAACTCGGCGTGGTCATGAAATTGAACGACAAGATCGGTATTGCCGTTGTTGATCTCTTGGGTCCAAATGGGTGATGTGCTGCGTGTCCCTCCTGAAAACCCTTGTCTATTAGATATCGATTCATGTCGACGAGGGGTCTTTGCAGGTCCCTTACCCGGCTTACTGGATTTGTGCTGATCGCAATACTGCACATGTCGCTGAATATTTTCTTGGGCCTTCAATATGGCTTCCCGCGAACCGGGAGAGCCCATGAGAGGGAACGTGGCTTGTATTAGGTGTAAGCAAATGTCTTGACACTATGTACAAAGGCAGCATACAGCTGAACTCGGCCCCTGATGATTATTTCTGGTTGTTCACACTCCACGATCCCGAAGCAGGGCTTGGCGTTGATATGTTATGTGCTTTAGATCGAAACCCGATCCTCGACCAGACTTGCGATCGTCGACCAAACGTTAAATCAACAGATCGCAAAATTACCCGTTTTGTACACTATTCAATGTCGCTTCGACATGCACTAGCCAATAAGATAAGGTGGGTTGCTCTCAGGTGCGGAGTCGTTTGAGTGCGCGTCCCATCGACCGTTTGCTTTTGATGTGAACCAAGACTTATGCTCTTTGAGCCGATGCAGTCCACGTTGCAAGGACTGCGTGGTGGAGCTGCAGCATTATATGCATAGTTTATCAAAAATACTGAAAACGAACCCCAGACCTTCAAGATTCAAAATGGGCGACTTCGCCAGTACAACGGTATCTAGATATGGACCCTAGCAGCGATGAGCGCCTATCTGCCCCAACTCAAATATGGGTAAGCTTACAGTGCAGATCGCGACTACCAGGACTCTGGAACGCAAGGCAGGTTGCCAGCTGCAACCCACAGGCTCGCGTGATCGGAAAGCGTGATTTCGGCAGCGTCCGAGTACTTTCATCATCTCTGAATCGCTCTCGCTGCTTAGATCGACAGCACCGTTTGACCGCCGTCTTCCATTCCACACCCCTGTCGACTTCCCAAGCAGTGCCATGCTTTCCCTGCGAAGATCATGCTTCTTCTCCACCAATACGTTTCCTGGCAACGATCTCATGACAGGTGCCAGAGGAACGCACACGCACACCAAACAACCCATGCACCACGGCGATGGGATGCCGCTCCCCGAATATCGATGCGGTCGTACTGTTGTTGACAGCAGCTGAAGATGTGCGCTGATGGACCGTCTTTGGCAGCCAGAGGAAGAAGCCGAGCACCACAGATACAGTTCTCTGTCGCACACGGATACTCGAGAAGCGTTAGAAAGATTCGGAGTTGAATATTGGTGGACTGGCTTGCGGAGCTTTGTGCTCACAAGGATAGAATGTGTCGAGAAACCTTGATCTCCAGGAACAGTGTGGAACTGTTGGCAAAGTCGGCTCTGGATAGTGGACACTCTTGGTGACAGGGCGGGATGCAGTAGGTCGCGAGGACAGAGCGTCGTTAGCAGAACATGCGAAGACTTCATGGCTTCGTCTTCTTTGCTGCGCTGTCGCTCGAAACTGGAGGAATCACAAACGACCATTGACTCTGGTCGATCTTCCAGTTCGTACCGTAGCATGGCATGTCCATATCTGCGCTTCTGCGCACGAAGCGCGTCTCGGAGATCATTTATGATGCTTGATGAACTTTCGTGTGTTCTGAATCCATTCAATAAGGCGGTGCTGCTGGAGTCTTCCTTTGGCCGTCGATCCAGGCAGCTGTTTCAGCAGGCTTCAAAGATTTGCCAGTGTTGGTATCCTTTCGTGCGTTGAACGAAGTAATTGCTTTTTCTGAAAGAGGCTCAGAAGATTCACGAGTGAAGCGAGCGTTATTTGACTCATGAGATTTGACCGATGCGTCCAACAGCCAGTGTAGTCCACCGAACAACAATCTCGTCCTGTCGTCTTGAACGTGCGTTGGAGCAGCGACACAAAGAGGATTAGGGTTTCTTTTGACTGACGTTCTCGGTTTTGACACAGCAGGCGTGGCTGGGAACACATGTGTGTAGCTCTCACTTCTGATTTGAGCTGGTCGACTTGATTGTACCACTGTATGCGGTGGTGTTGATGACGATGCTGTGACCGAAGATGTATTGTCTGATGAAGATTGATCAGACATGTTTGCGAATTTGTCTACTTTCAGATTTTGATGATCAGAAAAAGCAATGTAAGGATGATCAATTATCATGGATGAAAGATACTACAGGAACATGAAGTCACAGGCAGGCAAGCGCACGTATATGAAGGATGGTAGTTCTGTACAATCCCATCTCATCGTCGATGGCTCTACATAGATTGATCGGCGATGTTTGGCGCTTGGACTGGGAACATTGCAGCACAATGTCGCACGTAGAACGCCTCATAGCGACGCTCAATCCATGCCATGCTGCCGCAAGACCCTCACGACACTCGATCATGGGATCTCAGCTTGAGCTTGGAGAGTAGAAGCGATGCAGGTAGCAATAGTCGAGCAGGGTGGTATCACCGAACAAAGTTGCATGATGGACGAGCAACAGCGATCAATCAATTTCCCTACGTCCGTTCACTTCAACTGAGCACAAACGCGGGGACTTCCCAAATCTGTCGACGCTAGTGAGATCGAACGATCGACCAATCATATCGCTGGAAAGAGTCCTCAAGTTCCATCATTTTACCATCAGCACCAACCTCCACCCTGCACGCTAATCGTGATATATGCACACAACCTGGCAGGGCTACACGTGGAATTCGGAACCCGGCGGGCCGACTGACAAGATGGCAATTCGAAGCCTGATATTTCGGTGAGACACATCGGCGTCCTTGTCGTCTCAATCACCACACCACTTCTCTGTACGCTCGAGCGTCACGCGATAAAGCCAGTGCGCTCGAGAAGTGTCGTACACGTGTAAGATTGCAATTGGGGAGACCTTGCCTGAGTGCGTTTGTTATCGTTGCAGGCTTGCGTGGAGTACGAAAGTGGACGCTCATACATTGCCTCCTTCGCGCACCATGAGCACCTGACCAGGCTGACCTCGACGGCCATCAGACGATATCACCACCAGCGTCAAATCAGGCATTTGTGCGCCAGCTGCTTTCTACTGTTGAGCCGTGTTGATGCTACTCTCTACGCGCGATTTTCCTGTGCAATGTCATCCTGTGAGAAGCTTGAAATTCAAGTATCGGTCTATCTTCAGCCACGCCAAAACATACAAGTGACGACTTCAGGGATATTCACCCATGAGATGCAAATCATGGAGCATGGACGCAATCACTGTTGCGGTGAGGGTATCGCGTACACCAATACCGATATAGCTGCACGACTCATGGAGGCCCAAGCATCACGACAAGCCACAGCGCTTAGATCTCTGGGCCTGTCTGAGCCGAGAATGCTGCAATTTGGTGTGCTTAGTGAGATTCTGCACGGTGCTGCATATACATCGTGTCATTAATGTGCATGGCAACAATCTCGAAGCCTGATGTGCATCTTGCTGCGTTCAGATGCGTGTACAGTGTCTCAATGGCTTTTGAGGCTGCTTCATTGTCTATGGACGATAACACTTCCACACCAGGGTTGGAGATGTTCGGCTGCCCTGCAGTATCTCAATGGTCGGCATAGTCGTTTCGACACCCGCAAATGACCTTAGTAGCGTGCAGAAACGATGAGATCACCACTGCTATGCATACAAATCTTGAATATGCGAAGCTTGCGTATATGATTTCAATGACAATTAAGGCTATCTTGATCTCGATCTACGTCAATTAAACCATACCAAGTCCTGAGAAAAGTAAGCTGTCTTAAGGTACTTCAATGGTTTGGACAGTTGCTTTGACACCCGTGGTCCGTGAACGACATCGTCAGCGTGCAAGAATTTTGAGATTCCTGCTGCTACTGTATGCTGGCATGGGCGGTCGAATTTGGTTATGCGCCATTGAGATACTATTTTAACCCTTTCAATATCTCAACATGGAATTATACAAATACCATCATACATGGATATAGACTAGAAAGAGTTGCCAATGAGACGCTGTGGGCAGATTTTTGGGCACTGGCTGTATACAAGTAAAATCTGAGGATGTGTACAAAATTCGTCAAAGTTTATTATGCTCGCTACCTGAGGATGTAGCTAAGAAGTAAAATCATAGCAATTGCAGTGTGACTCCACGCGTTAGAGATAAGACTAACACCCGCCGACGTGCCACTCGGCGAAGCACTAGCGCTGGTACCATCACTTTGCGTATCTGTAGAAGCTTCGTTCGCTAGCGAGCCACCGGCAGTGGTAGACGACCCATCGCCTTGCGAACCTTGTACCAATTCTGGCGTCTGCGACTCCATCATGGCTGTGTGCGATTTGGAAGTGGTAGCATCTGGATGATTGCTTTCAGCGTCGTTCGCCGTCGTACTACCAATAGCATCGCTTCCAGCATCGTTCGGAACTGGGCTGTCAATGGAATCTGACGAAGCATCGTTTTGCGTACCCGCTGACAAGTCTGGCGTCTGTGGCTTCGTCGCCACTGCGGGCGATACAGGACTTCCAGCATGCTCACCACTCGTAGGCTCTGTAGCAGTAGAAGGTGAGTCCGGCAATTCCTGGCTCGGTTCAGGTAGCATGTCTGAAGCTGCGGTGGGTGCAGGTGTGGTATGAGCAGTCGAAGCGCCCTGTTGGGGCTCAGCGCCTGATGTGGTAGTGGCGGATGGTACGTCTATAGTTGCCTCTGATACCATTAATCGCGGAGGATCGTATAAAGCGTCTGCGTATGTCAGTATCAATGCTTAGGGTTGGTAATATTGTTTCACTAACCAAGTCCGAGAAGACTATGAACCGTCAGTGTCGATACCTGAAACCAATGATATTACTGTACTCACCAATCTTTGAACTGAGGATCAATAGCTCTGATCTGAGGCGGAACAGCAATCCAAGGCTTGAACGCCTCATCAATGATGGTAGAGCAAAATCCAAGAGCGCCGCCATATTGTCCATTAAGCATATCTCCATCACTCAAGGGACTCCCGCTATTATCACAAGTAGCTTGGCATAGATATGCACTTGCAGGAACCGGTGGGATTAGATCGGCGAAATTGAAAGAGTATGCCGCGTGGGTCATGTAGAAATGATATCCGCTCAAAGAATATACGTCTGAAGACGCCACGGCAACGAGGCCGTTTGAATAAGTCCCGCCGACTCTGCCGCAACTGTTTGTTGCGTAGAGAGTATTGTAGGAAATGTAAGCTCGGTTGGAGTAGAACGTCGTGCCGTTTATGACTGTATTCGGTCCGCTGTCGGTCGTAGAAGGAACTTCTGTGTTGATGTATGGACAGGGTGCTGTCGCAAAGCCATATTTAGTATCGTCGTTGGAGTATGTCGGTCCGTATGGGCATATGACTGGAGATGTCGGCGTGGTGGCACACATGTCTCGCGACACAGATGTCGACACAGGGAAGTACAACAATTCCACGTGATCTCCATGGATCGTGCACTGCCCGCATACGTCTAACGGAGGTCCACTGATGTAGCAACGGGGCACAGTTGGACCATCTCCAGGAGGTCCATCGGGGTTCATGGACAACGAAGAAGTATAGCTGCTCTGTGCGGATAGATACGATGTCCGGAGCCAGGAGCAATCCGATGGAAGCAGGCTGCATGACGGAGCTGGTCCAGTATATGTAATTGTCGGCACGACCTGGGATAGCACGCTGCCAACACTGACAGGCGTGAGCGAGCCTAGAACACGCTCGCGTCCATCGCAAAGGCGCGTCGTCTCGGCGGTATAGCTGGTGGTTGTTGCCCACTCGGTCGCGAATCCATCGTCCGTGGGAGTAACGCCATAGCTCAGTAAGTTGTCGTATACGGCCGACTCGCTATTGCATGCCTGAGCGTAAGATTCTCCAGATCCAGTCGCAGGGACCGTCCAAGTAGGCGTGCTTAGCGACTGAGTGGCTCCACCCGGTGCGTTGCCACCGCCGCGCTTGCTGACATGGTCGTGTGGAGTGTCTTCAGCCGCGCGATTTGCCGTGACGACTGTGGCACACGAGTATGACCAGACTGCGGCGAAGCGAAGACGTCGGACCATAATAATATATACATGAGAAACTAATGCAAGGTCAGACCGGGGCACGTTGAGAAGAAACGCCCCCTCCTGGCGCCGCGCAGTGTGGAGGAGGCTCGGGATGTCCTGAAGGTTAAATCGAGTGAGCCTCCGAGACAAGGCCAGACCCTGTGATAACATTTGCAATGACGCGCATGTTCGCCAGCCCTGTGTTCATTTATGCTACACGACCAACGTGTGTATGTAGTGAAGCACTATCTCGTTGACTAATAGCATTGGAGTAAAGACGATTGATGAAAGCGAAAACATGTCCAAAGATCTTGATGCTTTCGATCGGGAACACTATCAATACCATCCTTGCTCCTTACGAAGCAAATCTGAAACGTCCATCAGACTTTTGGCTTTAGGGGTTAGGGTTGGTGTAGTCATTATTCTGTATCTCATTGATCCAGAAATCGAGCTGTTATTCAATGCGTACAAAAAGGAGCTGAAGCATAGCTTGTTTCATACCCTTTCGATCTAGATTGGGCCAGATGTATGGGCAATACAGTGGAAGCAGATTTGCTCTTGAGCCTTGTTAAAGCTGGAAAGACTTCCACTGGTTGTTGTCCGTTGAGGCTGGCTATTTGACCGTTGATTCTGCCAACGCCAGTTCTTAGCATGCCAATAATTCGTTCACACTGCAAGACTTCTTCGTTCTTGGTCTTCCGCTAATGATGCAAGGCAGGGGCCTCCTTAGAACTCCAAACAATATGCCAAGCTCACTTACAAATCAACACCACGTCCAGCTGAAGGTGTGCTTGGGTTGAATCGATGGATACAAAAGTCGCAATTGTCCTCACCTCGAAGGAGCGACGATCCTCTTTGATTCGTGATAAATCTTCGACCTAGACGATACGCCTCGATACTCGATCAAAGATGCCCAGCGCAACGCAAAATTTCGGCTTACTCAGAGCAGACACCGGCATCGCTGAGCTCCGAGCGATACCCATCCAAGAGCTTCGTCCTGGTTATATACTTGTCAAGACCGTCGCCGTAGCTCTCAATCCAACAGACTGGACGTCATTAGATGCCGTAGGCGAGCCGGGCACCATTGTTGGCTGCGATTACGCTGGCAGCGTTGAGCAGGTCCGCAGTGGAGGGAGCAACAGGTTCAAGAAAGGCGACAGGATTGCAGGCTTCGCCCATGGAGGTACGTCGCGATGATCAATCAGACACAGTACCTTTCGAATGTGATCGACTTAGCCCACATTGATAGCAAATATGCTAATGCGGAGAATGGCGCTTTCGCTCGCTATATCGTGGTCAAAGAGGACATCCAGATGCACATACCGGACGACGTCAGCTTCGAGGCGGCTGCAACAACTGGTGTCGGCATTGGAACGACGTTTTATGCTCTCTACAAGGTCCTTGGTCTGCCACTCCCAGACTCAACTGCTAGCGACCACTCTAGCCAAACCGAACCACGTGAGACTGTCTTGATATACGGAGGCAATACTGCCACTGGGTCGCTCGCGATACAGGTGGCGAAGCTGTACGTCTTCAGAAACCATTGGAACGCCATGAGCCATTTTACTGATTTGATGCTCCAGGTCCGGTGTGAAAGTTGCAGTGACATGCTCACCCAAGCACTTCGACCTCATGAAGAAGCGAGGCGCCGATCTAGTCTATGACTACGTAAGTAGCTATCAAAACCCGATGATTTTACGTATCAATCTGACAGATTCAGCATGATCCCACAGTTGGCGAACGAATCCGGGCAGACACCGGCGCAAGCATCTACAAAGTCTTCGACACAGTATCGACCGAATCCACAGCCGCCATATGCGCCGAAGCCATGGGCCCAGATGGTGGAATCTACTGCAACCTACTTGGAGTTGAATGCCCGAGAGCAGACGTGCAGTCCACCTTCTTCCTGGGCTATTCGATGTCCGGGGAAGCATACATTTTCGAGGGAGAACATATGGAAGCGCAGCCCGAAGACTTGGTAGTTGGTTCTGAACTCTACCGCATTGCCGAGTCACTATGGGCTCAGGGAAAGTGGACGCCGCATCCGCAGCGTGTTCAAGAGGGTGGGTTGCTTGGTATCAGTGATGGACTGCAGCAGATGCGTGAATCTAAAGTGAGTGGAGAGAAGCTGGTATATCGGGTTGATGACACCGTATGGCCGAATTAGTGGTGGTTGATGTTGTGGTGAAAATGCATTTGGCGATCTCAGTGGTTAAAGTGGTTGTCCATCCATGCACAAGAAGCGAATTATTGCGCTTGCCGCAGAGATATTGTTGCCCGAGCACGACTGCACAAGAATCTTTCGAGATTCAAGTGCCATGCATAGCTCATCGAAGACACATAAACGCCCGCTCTCCGAACATGGCACGCACACTCCCTTCTTCCAACATCATGCATCTCAGCCAGCATTTGCCAGCCTCGACCTCCGGCGCGGTGAACTTGACCACAACGCAACCACGCACGGAAGCTGCAGACCATAGGACATGATCTTCAACCTCCTGTCGCTGCCTTGCCAAACGTCGAACGACAGCAGGCTCTACATCGTCTTCGCCATCCCCACAATCACTCCCACTGTCCCATTTCCTCCCTCCAATGCGTGGCAAAACCTTGAATTCTTCCATGAAGAATTGCCCGAGCGAACGCATTAGTGGGCCAAACAATATCAAGGTCCCAAAGACTGCCTGTCCGTCCATTCGTGTCGCGACAGAATTGTCGATACTGTCATCATCCAAGATAACATTATCGCGTAGCAGAAGCCTTCGCTTCCCGTCAGGCTGGGATATGTAGATCTCATTGCGGCTTCCGTAGCGATAGAAAGACCAGTTCTCGCCATTGGCCGGCCGACCATTACAGACCCAGTCTAGCACGCAGAGGTTGCCCAAATCTGATCCGTCTGTCGATGGGAGAATGTTGTAGACTTGTATCTGCTCGAAATTGCTGCGCTCGAACGGCTGAACGGGATCAGGGAGATAGCAGAGCGCCGATGTCGGCGCGACTTCGACCGTCATGCGTTGTGTTGTGAGGACATCTCGACCTGGAGCCTTGAAGAGCTTTGTGCTGCCTTGAGTGAGGAGCACGAGTCTGGTATTTGTTTCGAGGATGACGTTGAGGTCGATGGCATCGCCGGCCACTAGTCCGCCTCCATAGCTGAGCAGGTAGACTGTATGAACGAGACGGGACTCATCATCTGGTACGTGGAATGTCGAAGGTGAGATGAGCTTCAAGGGATACTGGTAGCTGACAGTCTTGAGTCGTGGTGTGTTTGGTGGTAGGAGAGCGAGGTGAATGGTTCCATGGCCAGGTTTGGATGCGGACGACAAGAAGGGATTGGACATTGCTGTCCTGTCTATGTGCGTCTATGATAGCATTGTTAAAAGTACAATATAATACAGTGCAATTATGAATGGGAAGAAAAAGTTATCTTTCGTCTGGTCAGTTGAGTACCTAATGCCTATCTTTCATCGGCAAGCCGGCGAAATGACCACAGCCTTGCACGGCGTCCGAGGGTGGGGCAAAGGCCAAACCGCTGCCTCCAGCGAGCGAGCGCGTAACCCAGTCTGGTTCAAACGCGTGAGGACCTGCAGCCTACTACTGCATCACCACTTTATTATACAAACATCCTCTAATTCTTCCCACACGCTCTCTGCTGTCACCGCCAATTCAGCAATCATCCGCGACACCTAAAATATTAGTTCCGCGACACTTCTCGTGGGATTGAACCACCACTTCTCGTCTGTTATTCGGCGAACACGCGAAACCTCGCGCCCAACCAAAAAACACCACAACTCGGCTCATGCCGGGACGATTACGCGACATGTCGTCCTCACCACCGCCTGATATGGACGCGTCGACCATGAAACGCGCGTCTGGACGCGTGCGCAGACAGCCAGAGACCATTTATCCTTCGTCAGACCTGATCAACCACAAGCGCAAACGCGCGCAAGACGTCGATGGCGACGAGGAGATGCAGGACGAGGACCTGTCCGAGGAGGAATCGCCATCAGAGGAGGACGAACCGGACGAGGAAGAGCTTAGAGAGAGGAGAGCGCGTGCGCGAAAGCCAAAATCTAGCGCTGCACCCAGGAAACCAGCAGTCAAGAAGCCTAAGACAAACGGCGCAACAGCATTACCCATTCGCGGTGCCAAAGTCGCAAAGAAACGAGCACCGAAAAAGGTCAAGCAGCTGGATCTTGCCGACGCTGAAGATGCAGGCGGGCTGTTCGCAGATGTGTTCGCCCACGGGAAAGACCTACAAAACATTGCGAACGAGTGGCGTCAAAGATTCCATGAGCACGAGTCGCGCGCTCTAGCAGAGGTCATCAACTTTGTACTCAGAGCTGCAGGTTGCACATCAAAGGTCACAGAGCATGACATTGAGGACCCGGACGCCGTGTCCAGCAAGATTGAGGACCTCCAGCATGAATATCAAGCAACCGAGCCCACGGAATATCCATTCATGGCGAAAACGAAGAATGCGACGAGCTTCAAGCAGGGCGTAACTGGCTTTCTGGACGTCTTAATCAGATCGATTGCCGAGGACAAGACTTTGTACAACAACTCCGAGCTTATCGAGAACATCCAAGTGTGGTTCACATCTATGTCTACCGCTACAAATAGGGCTTTCCGACACACATCTACAGTCGTCTCACTGAGTGTCATCAGCGCACTCAGCAGCGTCGCCTTCAGCGTAGGCGATAACGCGGCCAAATCTCACCGCATGGTCGAGACTGAGCGCAAGAAAGGAAACAAAGCGAACAAGGGTCGAATTCAGAGCATGGAAGCAAAAGCAAAGGAAGCTAGCGAGCTGCAGGAGATTGTAGAAGCGCTGTTGAAGGACTGGTTCGACACGGTCTTCATCCACCGCTACCGCGATAGGGACATTTCAATTCGTCGCGAGTGCATGGCAGCTCTCGGCGATTGGATCACAACGGCACCCAGCACTTTCTTCGACGGCCACCACCTGAGATACATGGGGTGGATGCTCAGCGACCACGCTCCTGTTGTTCGCGCCGAAGTCATCAAACAGCTCACCCGGTTTTTCGCCATGCCAGACATGATCGGTGGACTGAAGACTTTCACTGAACGCTTCCGCAGCCGAATGGTTGAGATTGCTACACTCGATTCTGAATCCCATGTCCGTGCATCGGGCGTTGAGCTCCTCCATCTGCTTCGCGAGAACGGACTGCTAGAGCCTGATGACATAGATGCTGTTGGAAGATTGGTGTTTGATGCCGACCCAAAAGTACGCAAGACCGTGGCAAGCTTCCTCGCAGAGAGTGTGAACGAATTAAGCACCTCGAAGATCGACGGCATCGGTGGGCTGGAAACGCTCGAAGAGAACCTACCCGAGGTCAGCGACGACAGCTATGATGCGCCAAGGATAGAATGGCTCAAGCTGAAGTCTCTGAGTGAGATGCTCGAAGCTTACGACAGCGAAGAGTCCCTACCCAGTCAAATCGAGCGTTCTCATGGCGAAGGTGGCCTCACTCTTCTTGCTGCAGGCGCCGACTCCCGCTTTACATTGGCCGCTAGTGTTCTTTACGACAACTTGGACGAGGTGCAGGACTGGCGCACGCTTGCCGGCTATCTCCTCTTCGACCATGCCTCGGAAAAGGCAAATGGTGTGGCCGACGACGCAGTTTCTCAGCTCAAGCACGAAGCTTCGCTGTCAGAAACCGAAGAGATCATCCTTTTGGAAGTACTCAACGCTAGCGTGAAGCGCAGTCTGACCGATGCTGCTGAGAAGCTTGCCTCGACGAAGGCGAAACTGAGCAAGAAGCAGAAGAGCGAACTACAAGAGGACCAGGAGGAGTCTGCGTCAGATCTTGCATCCATCATTCCAAGGCTGCTCAAGAAATTCGGCGATTCGTCAGACACTGCCGCAGCTGTGCTCCGTCTCGAAAGTATACTGAGCCTACCATCTTTGCGTGACCTCCGACAGGATTCTTCGACGTTTAGCGCGTTGCTTGCAGACGTCAAAAAGCAATTCATGGCTCACAGCAGTGACAAGGTTCTCGAACCTGCAAGTACTGCTATCCTTCACGCAAAATCCTACGGGGAGCTTGATGAATCCGCCGAGGAGAAGATCACAAGTCTGTGGGACGATGTGATGCAGAACTTCTCAGAGCTAATCGACCCAAAGACGCTTATCGTGCGAGGCGTGGCACCATTTGAAGAACTGGTTGCGCTCAGCAACAATCTCCTTCGCATTGTCCGCCTCGCATCAGTGTCTGATTGCTCTTCGCCACTCGAGGACGCTAGCGTTCTAAATTTCGACACAGATGAGGGTGACCTTAAAGCACCCATCGACTGTGTTCTAGCACTCATCAAGCGCGCTATTCCCGACGAGCAGACGAACCCCGAGCCAGACGAAGCAGCTCAAGAAGACCAGATCGCTGTTCGTGCGGCAGACGCAGCTCTGTTCTACTTCCGCTGGAAGCTGAAGTCGTTCACGGACCGCCTTACCGCCAATCCTGCCCACGACATTCCATACGAAGAACTCGAAGCCGTGGCTGAACGTCGCGACAGATACGCTGGCTTCCTCAATGCAGTGCTCACTGCGCGCAAGCCAAGTGAGGACATCTGCACCGCCATTGTCGGCTACCAGCTCGACATGTACACATCTGTCGCAACGCTGAAGAGCATCCAGCTCAAGCCTGGCATGAGCGATGACTACACTGTGCTCATAATGGAGCTTGAGCCTGAAACGGAGAAGAACCTGCTCAGCGTCTTCTCGGCAGCAGAAAAGAAGTTTGCTCGCCTGAGTGGAAAGAAGCTAGAGGATGCACCACTGGCTGCTACTGACGGCGACGGAGATCTTGACCTTGACGCAGATCCCATTGATGATGACCCCGTTTCCGAGCCAGAATTCGAGGACGAAGACGAGCAGCCAACGCAGACTCAGACCCAGGCCTCTCAACAACGGAAGGACGCAAAGCTTCTATCCACTCTTCTGGCAGAACAGCGCCTCTGCGAGCTTACCGGCAAGATCATCACAGCTGTTCTGGGCGGCATTATGTCTGCAGCACGTGCTCGTCCACGTCTGGAGCGCAACCGTCTGCGTCTCGGTCCAAACTACAAAGAAGTGTGTGCCTACTTCGATATTGAAGATGTGCAGGCCAAGAAGGCTGGGCGCAAGGGTGCTACGAAGGGCAAGACCGCCAATGCGAAGAACGGCAGAGCAAAGCCCGCCGGCAAGCCAAGCGCGAAGAGCAATGCTATCGTCGCCGAGGACGAAGAAGATGACGAGATCGAAGACCCGGACGACGACGATCCTGACGTCTTGTTGCGCAAGGGTTTGGCTGTCGAAGAAGACATTGAGGAAGACGACGTTGCCGAGGAGCAAGCAGATGAGGTGGAGAGTGTACTTGGAGATTAGCTGCGAGCGTGGCCTTTGCAGGATACGCATGCTTTTTTTCCTCCGACCAGTCAGTTCTTTTGCGATCTTCACTTCTGTTCTGCAACACACAGAACAAGCTAATGATACCAGCTTTCCATAGCGATGGCGTTGTATTGCTTTGAGTGTAAGAAGTAGCTTGCGGGTATATTTCATGTATAGTTAACGAACAACGCAATGGCGTGCTTACGATAATCCCCATCCCAACGAGTGACATGTCTGTATTCGCTGAAACTAGTCGTTCTACGAACACCAAGCGCATCGGCGCCGTCCATCTCCACAAGTGCCTCATGGGGCGTATCCTTCCTCGTCAAGCCAGTCGCCTTCTTTCCAGCACGCTTCCACCCATGCCGGCGTGACGATCCGTGGCATCTTGCTTCGCCTCGCGCATAAGTTTCTGACCTCGTCAATCCTGTCACTCCCCTTCTCAACCACGACATGCGTGACCTCGGAATCCTCAAGGCTGTCCGCAACCTGCCCACCAGCGAATTCAAACGTGCGTTGTACGCCAGCATGCTCACCCTCAAAGTAACCCTTCAAGTCATGAAACATCATCCCACGACCAAGCTTCTCCTGCCCGTGTCCGATCATCTCGCCCAGCGCCTTTTTGGCTTTCGCATGGCTGCCCGTATCATTAGACATGCTCGCGAGCAGTTTCCCCAGCTCCTCCGTTTCCAAGTCCCGGAAGTAGCTGTCTCCGAACTTATCCACATTCGCGAACCACACCGCCTCATCTTCCTCCCTCGCAAAATACGCATGTCGATCCATCTCGACAGGCAACTGCAGCACACCGTCGTTGGGTTCGAAGTACCCCAGCGAGCGATCCTTCTCGCTCTGCGCAACTTGGTCCCAAAGCCACCTTGGCCGGCGAATGCTCTTCGCACCTCTCTTGACCAGGCTCGCGACTTTGACGAGGTTCCTGTCGGCTATGCAGATCGTGCCTTCGGCGGTTTCGGACGCGACGACAGACCCGCCATTGGCTTTGACAAAAGCTTCGATTTCGGCTTTGGATTTCTTGAGGGGTTTGAGCGAGTCGGTCATGATGTTGAAAGTCATGTTGGTGAAGACTTGAGTTGGAGCGGCGGCGAAGGGTGTTGTGGCGCGGCGGCTTGCTGCATCTTGTTCCTCTTGGCCTTGGATGACGAGGCTGCGTTTCTTCCTGCGGGTCGAGCGTTGTTTGCGGGCGGAGGCGACTTTGAATTGCTTTTCTTTGCGTTCTTCTTCGACGTCCTGTCTAAGCGCGGCGAAGTCGAGCATTGAGAGTGCTTGCTGCCATGTTTTGTCGCTGCGGATTCGCTTGAAGCGTGGGAAGCGTAGGGTCTTACCGTAAGCGAATTGGTCGGTGGAATGAACGCTGGCAGCTTTGACTTCGACGACGAAGGAGTCTTCGGGTAAGATCCAGACGTCAGGCCTTTCGTACTGTTTGGTCTCACCTCCTCCTATGGCGATGAAGTCGGTGGGTGGGTTGTTCTTGTCCCAGTCTTTCCACTTGCCATCTGTGCGGTGGCGGACTTCTGCGTAGTCGGCAGCGGTGAAGCCGCCGCCGACTTTGAAGAAGGAGAAACAACGCTGTGGGTCTTGGCCTTGGTCGATCTGGGCCTGGTCTACTCGCAAGCCGCACAAGAATGAACTGAGGTTGCCTTGGCCGCGTTTGCCTGAACCATAGTATCCGCCGATCACGACACAATCGAGTGCTTCGCCGAACTCGGTCATGTACTCGGGTTTCACTTTGATCCAGTCGTCGTTGCGGTCATTGAGTCTGTACGCAGAGCGTGGGTTCTTCAGGACCAGGCCTTCGCTCTTCTCAGCAACGACTTCGCGGAGTCTGGGTTCGATCGCAGACGCTTCAGTAGCTTCGGCGTAATCGTGGATTTCAATGCGACGATGCACCGGCTTGACTGCTTTCTCCAGAGCTTCCCGGCGGACACGAAGTGTATGGTTGGTCAGGTCTTTGCCGTTAAGATAGAGGCAGTCGAAGACACGGAAGAGAGGGCGGTTGCCTCCATCAAACGCATATTGTGTCTTTTGTTCAGCCAGAGCTGCGGTCTTGAGGTGCCCGAAAGGAAAGATCTTGTCTTGCTCCATGTCCCAGGTGATCATCTCACCATCGAGAATGATGCTGTTTACGCCAGATTGGAAGGCGTTGGCCATATGTTTTGTCAATGCACCCGTAGTGTCTTCCAATCCTTTACCGTACAGGTAAGTGTAGTCTTTGGCTTTTCTCGACCAGAATTTGAACTCGAAGCCTCCTACGATATCATCGTTGCGGTCCATATGCATTTGCATGCGCTCGCCGTCGAGCTTTTCCTCGATCCAGAAAGTGTTGTCTTTCTCTTCTGGCTTCATCTTCTTGACCATTTGCTCCATTGAGCGCATTTGGAAAGCAGCCAGCTGGGGCTGGAAACAGCTCATAAGAGAAATGCCCCTGTTGTCGCCCTCCAGACGCACCTCAGGATCATGCAACTCCCAGCACACCCTCCTCAAACTGCTGGAGATGTTGAAGAGGTTCTCTGCGTCAGGATGCCAGAGATCCAGAATAGTTTTCTCAGTAGCTCCGATTTTCATCTGTCGAAGGATCATGCGGATCAGCCACATGAGCTCTTCTGCGTTCATGCGCTCGTAGAAATTCTCGAAAACTGGCTGTTGATCTTCTTCTTTGGAGAGAACACTGAGCTTGTCCAGCTGTTCGTTAACTTCTGCGATGGTCATATCGCCTGGCGTCGTGCGTGTAGGCCTCTTACTAAGGACCTCGTGGCAGCGTCCAGCAAAATCACCCGCCAGCGCAGCAGAAGACTTGCGTCCGGGCATTTTCCAGTGCAATATGTTGTAGGCGTCGTCGCTGTCCTTACTGATTCGCATGATCTTGACAATCAGTTTGCCAATCATCGCCTCTTTGAGCCCGTACATAGCACGATCACGGTCCTTTTCGGGCACAATCAGTCTGAGCGCCGGGTAAAAGTCGTTGCCGACATCTTTGCGCCACCGAGTGATGAAACGTTCGATGATATCTCTGCGTATCTCGTTCGTGCCTTTGATTGCAGGGCCTTGCTTGCGGCGGTTCTGGGCGGGGTTGCCTGGTTTCTTTTTGTTGTCTTGCAAAGGATTGAAGAGGTTGAGGTACAAGGCTGAGAAGGGCAATGTCTTTCCATGGTTGATTGGCCGGTTTGGGTATTTTTCGTTCAGCTCTTGTTGGACCAGAGGGCTGGAGCCGTACATCATCTCATTCTCTCGCACGCCGTCGTCGTCAAACATTGTGGTGTCGCCTTCTGTGTCTGACATGATTGCGGTCGGTAGTGAAACTCACCAATTCAGATCAGGCGATGACATGTGTGTATTGAGGAATCTCATTTCTCGCGTGTAGACTTACATGTGTGGGCGTACGTTGATTGTGAGGATGTTGTTGGTCTGTTCGCGGGTCGCGCAAAGCAGGCAGCAGCGCCAGAAAGGGAGGAAGCGACGCCAGCGCTTTTGGCGCGCTTTCCACTCACCTGAGCAAAATGTATTGAGGCTCTCTAGGCGAAGGCCATCATTCAGTCTATCAACAGAGACTTCGGTCATCTCACATTTGATGTCAGCAAAAGGCACGATGGTCTCCGTGTGCGCAGCGCAAGTTACGTGTAGAGTTGTTGATAGTCGGTTTGCCTTGAAAGTGTCTGTTGGGCTGAAGCCAGCGAATCAAATGGGCTATAATTTTCGCTCGCTGGTAGCTCGACTTCTCACTCACATAAAACATGTTGCATTAATCGATGCATTCGCTTCAATGGTAAGGTAGGCAATACGAAGGTCTCTGGTCACCCGCGAACACCTTCCTCATGGTCTACCTCGGAGATCCCTTGGTCCTTCTTCTGCCTTGCCTTCACATCCGCACAAATCCCGGAGTGCAGACCGGTAAAATTCTAGACACCCACGTGGTTCAGCAAGCAGCATCAGGGACGTGAGTCTTGCGAGCGGAGACCGCGGAGTCCGCCGATGTGCGCGACACGAAACGTAAAAGTGAAATTGCTATTAACCAGGCGAAACGCCACGCAAGTCAAAGTAAACACGAGCAAACGTCCGCAAGCAGGGCAATGCCTCTGCCGAAAATCGTAAAACCCAATCTGCAGTGATCGACTGTGACTCTGAGGCTTGCAGCGGGACCGGGTCGGATCAGCGTGCGAGAGAGACATCGAATATGTCCCGTTCACATGGCAAAGGCAAAAGCGCTGACTCGAACGACTGCGCGCAAACGAAGAAACATCGCCTCGACCGTCTTGACCGACAATCCTCGAATTTCGGTTTAAAGCGGTGCACCAAAAGGCGGCAAACGGCAGCGTGGCGAGCGTGGATACAAACGGCTCTGTGAGGGCTTCTGAAGGCGCCATCACACAGATCATTTCTTCCTCCACAAGCGCACATACCACGGAAGCCGAAAGATCTCAAACGTCCAGCAAGCATCTTCGTTTTCTGAAGAAAACAAGCATTTTGCGGCTCTGGCTGGTCCTTCGATCGGTCGAAGCCCTTGTCCAGGATTGGTGCATCGGATGGCCTCCCGGTCGTGGACACGCAGACTGCCGGCTTTTACTCATTGCAAACGTAATATGGGACGTTGTTGGGGTATTTTTGTGTGATCCATCACGTATTCTTTATGCATGTCAGAAAGCTGAGAGCTGCTCGCAATGCTTGAATATTCCCAACGTCACGTATAGCCGGTCGTGCAGCATTGAGGTGGTTGTTGAATCTACACGTGTACTGCAGTACCCTTTTTTGTTATATTTTCAAATTGCTAAGACGGCAACCTCCACGGAGTTGCTCGACGCGAGATGTGCAGTGTGACCATGTGTAGGAATGCTTGGACGAGGTGTCGTGCTTGGGACAAGGCTCGCAGGGCGCCACCATTGCGGGGGGCAGAAGTAATGGGCCGCACTTCTTTGCAGGCCTTGCATGATGTTGTGACTTGTGGAGGAGTTGACGACTGTATTCGGCGAAATCATACCTCGACGAATTGAAACCATAACCCGGCCGCGGACAGCGAGGTTTTGGTGGAGGAGTCTGTCAGACCCGGCTAAGTGAGATGACTACCACACACTCAGGAGAGCGCCTCCGACGTCGTTTGGTCGTCGTGCGAATCACCTCACCGCTCACGACATCACCCTGTCCAGCTGACTGCTGACTTGAGGTGTGGCCGCGCGGGTGACCTTCTCCTCACTCTTAAGCATGCTTCTTGGTATATGATCGACACATGCAAGCCAGCCTTGTGAGGAGAAACTGACGGATCGAGGACCGACCAAGGACCTCCTACCAAACCAGTTCAACGAGTCCATCAAGGTCGCGGTGAAACATCAAAATTTGATTTGCAAAATCGTAGGGGATCGCGTGCAAAGAACGCATGAGGTTACTGCACACGATCTAGTAGCCATGCCGGAGCGAGCGTTGCTCGCGTCATCGTTAGCACGCCTCCAGAGCGAAGCCAGACTCTGCTTTAAGGTTCTTGTTAGTCAAGTGTCCACCAGGCGGCGCATGCACGCCCTGCCGAACCGACCATCGCGAATAGACTCTTTACAAAACCCCATGAGCCCGCTCTGACCGCGGGCACCTGCGATGTTGCCATTATTATTCTTGCAACTGTTTCTCACGCCTAGCATGTTTGGTACCCGACACCTCTACCTCATCCATCACTCCAAACCCGGCGTTTACCAACACCAAATTGATTTTTGACCTCGATCGTGAATAACATCACTTCAGAGCTCCACACCGACGCATTGGATCTTCAGCCACACACCGGAAAGCCCCAGCTTTTTTCTTCGGGCGATCGTCACTTTTCACGTCACGTGTTGCAGCCAGTCGCGCGGCTGCCCTTCTTTTAAACATGCCTAGCAAACTCCTAGGCTTTCGCGCTCCGTGGCAATCTCACCACCACAACAACGAAAACGACAATCCGCCTTGCTTCGAGGACGTCATTAAGCAACGCAAGAGCTCCAGCCCTCACTCGCTCGAGGTCCGTCGTCCCAGCATGGAAAACATCAAACGTCCGGCTCTTGCAGCCATCACCAAAGCCAAGGGCTCCTCCAAGTCGAGAGACAGGAAAGGCCAGTCAAACGATAGATCAGCATCGCACGCCTCATCTCGAGGAGGATCGCCCCGAAACTCATCTGCATTCCTCAAACCCGTCAGACTAGAGATGATCATGGAGTCTCCACCCGTGATGTTCTACGACGCACCCGCTGTGTCTTCTGGCGCCCTTCTGTCCGGCCGTCTAAAGGTTACTCCTCTTTCTGGTGACGTCGTTATGGAAAGCATCATCATGTTCCTGGAAGCCACCGTGACGACCAAGAAGCCTGTGGCGGATCGCTGCAGAGAGTGCGCCAGCCAGGTCAGCGATCTCTACGAATGGGACTTCTTCCGTAACCATGCCAAGACTTTCAAGATCTCGGAAGGCATGCAAGAGTTGCCTTTCTCTCACCTCATTCCTGGTCACTTGCCTGCCACTATCCACGGCCAGATCGGTTCGATCGACTACTCGCTTCATGTCCGCGCCAAAACCAGCGATGGCCAAGAAACTGAATTCCGTCGTGACCTGCCCATCAGACGTGCGCTTCGTCCTGGCAACGACAAGAACAGCGTTCGCGTGTTCCCTCCTACAAACCTCACACTGCACGTCACCCTCCCACCTGTCGTCCACCCAATCGGCAGCTTCCCCATTCAATGCCGTATGACCGGCATCACTACTAAGCGAGACGATACCCAGACCCGCTGGCGTCTACGCAAACTCACCTGGCGAATCGAAGAACACGAAACCATGGTCTCTCCAACATGCGCCAAGCACGCATCCAAGCTCGGTGGCGAAGGCAAGGGCATCAAGACCGAGTCCCGCCGCGACGTCGGATCTCAAGAACTCCGCCAGGGCTTCAAGACAGACTTCTCAGACGGCCAGGTCGAGCTCGAATTCCAAGCTGCGTGCAACCCTGCCCTCGGCGCCCAAGTCAGCGTTGAATCGCCCAATGGGCTCAAGATCTCGCACTCGCTCATCATGGAACTCGTCATTGCCGAGGAATGGGCGCCAAACAAGAAGCCCACGCAAGCAACACCCACCGGCGCCGCTCGCGTGCTCCGCACACAATTCAACCTAACACTAACCGATCGTCTCGGCATGGGCATCGCCTGGGACGACGAAATGCCTCCGATGTACGAAGATGTGCCTGCTAGCCCTCCCCACTACATCATGGGTACTACCAGAGTTGAGGACTACACCGGCGACGACTTGAACGAAGACATCGAGCAGATGCATATTTGAGAAAGCGAAACAACATCACCACTCACCACGACAGCGAGCATTGCATGACCGGAGTTTTCTGGGGACACGAGGCGGATTCAACAATTTTCTTTTCTGTTCCTTCTTCTCTTTTTATCATTATGATTGCGAGGATCGCGAGATACCCAACATCTTTTCTTACTCTATTTCTATTTGCTTTGCGTTTCGCGCGAGGCTATAGCTAAGGCTATGGTCATGTTTTGTTTCAATTGCATTTGGGCGGAGAGGAGGTGAGAAAGGAATCAGATGTCCGTCCCACATCGACCAAGGAAAAAAAAGTTAGGACTGGGACAGCACTCCACTTTTGCTTTATTATAGAGAATCACTACAATATTTAACATATTTCATCTCTCTCAATTATTGCTACATTGCTTTGGTTCTCTGTATTGTACAGTTTCTTGTTCTCATAACGCTCGCAAGACTCCACAACTGTCCGTCCTGTTGATGGCAGCATCTGTTCAGCATCGCCCTGCCTTCGTCAAATGTTGGTGTTCGCGCCATTACACTTCAATAATGCTTCAGATCTCTGATGGCCCTGTTCTTGCAATACAGCCTTGTCCTGTCAGCATGGTGCATCCTATGCGCGAAGAGCATTTAGTCATGCAGTCCGCAACAAAGCAACTCCAGATTGCTCGGCCGATCGCATAGCCCATCCTCTATCCTTCGTCGCATATCCCCGGCGCATCGCACTGCACCAGGCCACCTGAGCCGTCTACATTCCTAGCTTTCATCAAACCGCAAAATGTCTTCACAGCTATCCATCACATCCTACTTCCCCTCTCCCCCATCTTGCGCGGCAGCTCCCTTCAACGCCGCCAACCTCTCCTTATTCCTCTTGCCAATGATCCTCAACGTGTTCTTCTTCTCGATCTCAGCCATCTTGTCCCAGTTTGAAATCCGGCTCATGGTGCCGTCGACGTTGACGACCATGGGGCCCAGGTGGTCGAGCGAGACGGTGGTGCCGCCGGTGCTCATGTCGAGTTGGGTTGCGTTGGCGGGGGCTGCTGGGAGGGCGAGGGGTGCTTTGGGCGCATCATTGCTAGTTGTGTCGGGTTGTTGTTGTTGGTCTACGGGTGCGGAGGAATTGTTTGTTGAGGACATTGTGAATGCTCGGAATGTGTTGTTGATTGGGTGTCTTGTGTGGATGGAGGATGGCGCGTAGCGAGGGAGACGTGTGATGAAGGTTCGCATGGGTGAGGAGAGTGAGATTGTACTTGTTGGTTGGTATTATAGGTTGTTATAGAGTGTTCTATGTGTATATGTATTGGTAACAATGGTATAGCATCTAGAAGGAGCTAGAAATGTTGGAGCTCGACATTCTGCCGATCCCGGCGTTCTTCCAGAATGGTCGCGTTGCTGATCTCCAGCACGCCTGCCGTCTGCAAGCAGGGAACCTGAAACTCGCACCGTGAACATGGAGATATCACTGCCGATAGCACTCGATCTTGCAAAAAGTATAAAGTACCTCGCAAGTATCGTCGGGGTATTGATACGCATGCGACTGGACCTGCGGAAACATAGACTACCTCCTTCTGCATACGGACGGAGAAACAGGCGTAGCCGCCAATCAAGTCAAGCCATCACCTCTGCTTGGCCCACGTTTTCTCAGCCATCCTTCGGTCTGGCCGCCTTGGTCCATCTGGATGTGCGCCATTCACCTATCATGGCACTGACTCCGAGCACGAACTTGATAGCATTACGCCACATCATCTGGCGAATGCATGTCACTTCCCATACCATCGTATAGAACAGCCATGTGACCTGCAACAAGCGCCAGGCGGTGTATCATGGACTGCTGCTGTGTCCAGAGGATTTGAAACAGCGTTATTACTTGAGATGTAAGTTCCCGTGAGGTTGGTTAGTCTTCCTTCGCACTCTTGGTTTTTCTACCATGTGAGCCCGGCGCACATCATCGTTGATGGACCGTACCACACATAAGGACAGAGTCAAGCAACTCGCCGATGACCCACTTGGAGGTCGCATAAGCAATATTGTCCATATCTCGGAGGGTTTGACACCAGATCAAACTCGTCATCGAATCGCCCGGATACTACGACATAGTGGAAACACACAGCAGCTTCTCGAGAAAAACAATTAAGTCGAGAAAGGCGTCTACCTACCTACTACGCACTCATCAACGACTGGGTGTCGCTAAAATCCTTTGCCTTAACATACACATCGCGGTACGAGCCAACACATCTCGTGGTGGGAGCTTGAAGATGTCGACGATGTACGAAGATGCTATGTCGGAAAAAGACGTACATGACCTGCCTACGATTTACGATCCTCGGCATCATATATGTCCAGAACCATTGATGTTGGAAGCTGGATCGATATTCTACCTGAGACGGCCTGGTAGACGACGCAATTTGGTTAGGGTTGTGCTGGCTGCGCTAGTGGGAGCCTTCACCATCTCGTAAGTTCAGGAGCTTCTACAAAGTGTTGAATCACCGAAAAGAAACTAACACACATGGTCGCCAGTAGCTTTTTGTATCTCGCTGGTGCTTTGATTGGTGGAGTCTCTGTCAAGCCATGGCTACGAGAAGCATACAGCCCAATTCCTGGTTGGGAAGCCCCTAGCCTCACTGCAGACGCATCGGAACCGTTTCCCACAACACTCACTCAAAACGTCAAGCCTTTACGCTGTCATTCCCACAACGACTATTGGAGGCAGTTACCTCTCTACCAGGCGCTACACTATGGATGCACCAGTGTGGAAGCGGATGTATGGCTCATGGATGTGGACGAAAGGGGCGACTTTGACTTTTACGTTGGCCACACGCCCACCGCACTGAAGCGTGAACGCACACTGCATAACCTCTACATCAACCCTCTGCTGAGAATCCTCGACACTATGAACCACAACAACACTGCGGCACATCCCAATGGAGTCTTCGAAAGCTCTCCAACCCAGCCTCTGGTCCTTCTTGTCGATCTCAAAAACAACCCCTTTGTCGCATTCGAGGCATTCTCGGCCCAGTTGGAACCTCTTCGATCCAAAGGATACCTCACATATCACAACGGCACCGTCTCAATCCCTGGACCATTGACGATAGTAGCAACCGGACGAACACCCTACAGCTCCATCCTTTCGCAACCCTCCAACCGCAGAGACATCTTCTTCGATGCACCACTCGGAGATCTCACAAAACTCCCGAAAACAAAAGGCCCACCTGTGGAAAGCGACGCAGAAATCGACCATTTCGAAGGCTACAACACGACAACATCGTTGTACGCCTCGGAATCTCTCCGCAGAGTCCTCGGTCATCCGATTCCATTCATGCTTTCTGGCAATCCTAGTTCGTGGCAGCTCGAGCGCATTCGCTCTGTTACGCGAGCTGCTCACGCGCGGGGGCTCAAAGTGCGGTGGTGGGATACGCCGGATTGGCCGAGAAGCAGGAGGGAGAGGGTGTGGAAGATCTTGATCAAAGAGGGAGCGGATGTGCTGAATGTGGATGACTTCAAGTCGGCGAGGGACTGGAATGGGTGGCAGGTGTGATTCTCTTGTGATGTTTAGATTTCATTCTTTTTCTCCTCGTGATACCCTTTTGACGGCCAATGAAGCCATTTATAGATACTCACTGAAATGTCAATTATACTGATCCAAGGAAGCTTGAAGGAAACTTTTTCTTTTACGGTCTCGTCCAATGTCACCGAATCATCATGGGCATAAGTCTCATTTCCCTAGAGCGTGATGCTCTTGCCCTCCTTCGAACTCTGCAAAGCCGCCTCAATAATCTTCAACACGTCTCTCGCCTCCTCCGCCTTTACCGGCACCTCACCCTCGCCAGACAGCGCTTTGCCAAATACCCTGTAATACTCCACATAAGTCGGCGGCGGGCTGACAGTGTCCCAAACCTTCCGGTCCAGCTTTCCGTCCTCACCAAGAGTAGTGACAGTCGCAGCACGGCCATTCTCCTCAACGCCAAAGTCCTCAGGCAAAGCTGCGCCAGCCTTTGCGCCCTTGAGCTGGTCTTCCTGCGGGTCGAGGTGGAACTTCTTGAAGCCGCCCTTGGTGCCGCGGACCCAGAAGCGCAGCTGGTCGACTTCGGGGCTGACTACGCCTGCCTTGGCCGTCACGAGCAACTTGCCGCCGTCGTAATGAAGCAGCACCGTGCAGCTGTCGTGTGCGCCCTCTGCCACGCCGCGGCGCTGCACGCCGACGAAACCTGTCACTCGCTCTGGGTTACCAAATAGCGAGTATACTTGATCAATCAAGTGAGTTCCGAGATCGTAGATCGCTCCGTTGCCAGCAACGTCTTTGGCCTTCCAGGTATCGGCAGGCGGGTCCGGACGGTGGCGATCAAAGTGCGTCTCAAACTCAGAAATATCGCCCAGAGAGCCAGAAGCAATAACCTGCTTAAGCGTGACGAAGTCGGCATCCCATCGTCGATTCTGATACACAGCGAGCTTCTTGCCCGACTTCTGTGCAATGGCGCAGAGCTCGTCTGCTTCCGCGGCGGTGGGAACGAAAGGCTTCTCGACAACGACGTGCTTGCCTGCTTGCAGGGCCGCCTTGCACATGTCGAAGTGGGTTTCAGGGATGCTGGTGATAACGACTACGTCCACGGCGGCATCTTGGAGGGCTTCGTCGATGCTGCGGTAGGCTTTGGTGCCGGGGTAGTCTTTCTCTGCGTTGTCGTCGGGCTTGGGAGAGCGCTGGACGATGCCGTGGATTTTGTAGGTGTCTGGCAGAGCTCTGATGAGGGGGATGTGGAAGACTTTGGCGCTGTTGGAGGTGTTAGCTTCGTGTTTCAATGGATCGAAAGACGGAGCAGGTGGTGGCTATTTACTTACCTGAGGCCATAGCCTACGATTGCTACATTGAACTGAGGCATGTTGTGTGATTTCTGGATTGCGTGCGATCGAGAGTGGGAACTGTGCTTAGGAGATTTTCACAGCCGTCAGTAGGTCTTGTTTCGACCTCTTATACTTTTCGATCTTTCTTCAAGCAGTTGCACACGACTCATTGCTGACGTGAGCGATAGATGGAGCAAGCGAGCAAGCACACCTCGGCGTTCGTGTCGACAGCATCGGCGTCTCAAAACAGACGATATAGATTGAAGCCCACGGTCACAATGACGATTCGACCAAAATGAGGCTGATCCTTCGGATAAGAGTCGCAGCGACATGCAGCTGACTCCTATGAACAAGCCATTCAAGCACAAGTCATATCTATTCATTTGTTCTGACAGTTCTGCGGTATCCCAAGCACATTTTCACTCTTCTTCGCTATCGTTGATTGACAGTAGAATAATCATGTGTTTTGAGACTGTTAGGGCTATACCACCTCAAATGCCGCAGGAAAGTCCACCCGCAGCATCGAAAGAAGGTCCATCCTTCGTTGGACCCGGGAACGGAGCCTAACGATATACGTGAAGATGAATCCGAAAAAAAAGGGTAAGGTAATCACGATTTCGTCGCCACTACGATGCGGAAGTGAAGGTCCAGACGAAAGGCTTATTGATCATCGTCGGGACAGAGGATGAGAAGGTATTTCGCTTGGTCATATGGCAGTACCATAGGTGGCATTTGAAGGTCTGCGTGAGAACAGATACATCGCATTGTCCTAGCAGTAAACGAGAGGCAGGAATGTATGCCACTTTGTCCCAAATCTCACATCGTTACACCCTTAATCCCTCTCCCTACGACTGCGCTCTCTGGGCACATATCGATCCGACTCCCTCCTCTCCTCACGGTACCTCTCTCGCTCACGACTCCGATCTCTGCGATCGCGACCCGAGCCAGCAGCAGAACTACCTCCACCAGGCACATACCGATCAATGCCCGCCGGACTACGACTGCGATCACGTCTCGCAGGCCCGTCGCGATACGACGTCCTTCTAGGCGACCGCGTGCGCTCGCGATAGCTTCTGCGAGGCGGCGATTCGCGCCTCCGATGCGACTCTCTGCTGCGGCTGCGCGGGCGTGCTGATGATGCAGCAGGACGGACTTCGCGCTCGACGACTTCGCCTTCTTCTTCTTTGATGCGAGGCGCTGGTGATTCGACTTTGCTAGGGCGGGACTCAACTTTGACGCGGTCGCTGCTGCGGTAGTAGGAATCGCGATCACGCTCGCGCTCGCGGTCACGATCTCGGTCGCGGCGGGAGCTTTCGCGGTAGTAGTCGCGGTCGCGGGAGTCTTCTCTGCGGCGGTGATCTGATGATGGGTAGGCTGCTGATGAGCGGCGAGAGGGAGATGGAGAGCGGAGTCGAGAGTTGCGTTTGCGGACGTCGTCATCGGCCGCGCGGGATCGTTCGTCAACGGCTCGGTCGCGATCGCCTCGAGGTCCGGTAGGGATGCTGGCTGAGGTGTCGCCTTTGCGGAGGGTCAGCGAGGTCGGCATTAGACCCCTAGAACGCATCTCTTCCTTGGAGATATTCGTGTTTGGGGCCATGTGTCGAAGTCGTGGTGGTGGTTCCATGCTTTCGCTTCGCTCGAGTTCTGGTCGGCGAGCTCTGTCGGTCATTGCCCTGCCCTCCCTTAGTAGCAGTTCAAGGGCTTCTTGCTCCAACCGCTCCTTGTCCCTCTCCCTCATGAGCTCGCGCTCTGCTCGAAGTCGCTTCTCGCGCTCTGCAGCCGCAGCCTTCTCACGCTCCTCTGCCTCCTTCTTCGCCTTCTCGCGTTCCTCGTTGAATTTCGCAATGCGCTCTTTCTCACGTTCCTTCTCGGCCTTCTTCCATGCTTCGCGTTCCTCTCTCCGTTTATGCTCCAGCTGCAAGCGTGCGGTCTCCTTCATCAATTCCTCCTGCTTCTTCTTCAGCGCCTCGAGCTCCTTCTTCTTGCGCTCTGACGCCTCTTTCTTCTTCCGTAGCCTCTCCTCTTCCTCGAACTTCTTCGCGCGCTCTTTACGCCTCACCTCTGCCTCGGCAGCGTATTCCTCCTCACTTTTGATTCCCCTCGCCTGCTCGTCCGCGGCCGCAGCCTCTCCAACCTCCTTACGCCGGATGTCTCGTAGCGTCTGCTCAGCATTGGCCAGGAATTGCTCAATGTAGTTGTCGACATCCGCCTGGCTCTTCTCGTACACCTCTGCTCTGGCGGCGGCTCCTTCCAGCAGTGGTGCAGCCAGTCTCCGGTCGGGTCGCAGGTATTTGAATGGTTCGCGCTCGATTTCAGCGCCTGTGAAATTGCGCAGTGACGCCTCGAACATGCCGCGCTGAGCGGATTCATTGTACTGTTGGAAGGCCTTTTTGCGCAGGGAGTCGAAGTCGCCCTTCTTCTTGAAGGTGTGCAACATGCCCTCGATGGATGAACGCTGGGCAGACGAGAGGGGCAGGTCGGATGTTTTGGGTTTCTTGCGAGGAGGTAGTTGGAAGTCGGAGACCTCGTCCATCATTTCGAGTGTTGCAGCCATGATGGCGGTGTGGTGGGTGTGTTGCTAGGAATATGTCGGTATGCGACTTCAAACGCGACCGTTCATCATTAAAGTCGCGAAGTCCGAGATGGATTGATTGCTTGATTGCTTGCCTTGCGGTCTGGCTTCAAAGTCCGCGCTCTATGCCTTGCCGTTGAGAGGCCAGCACGATGTTTGAACTCGAAGCTAGAACGCAAGCTTGCTTGACTTGATCGCTCGCTTAATTCAAGCCAAAAGTCTGCGTCACGCCTTCCCCACACTCGCACCACGACTTCCGTCTCTATCACAGGACCTACTGTGTCGAACAACCTCACCTCCATCCACACGACCATTGGCGCGTGACGCTTATTCAGCTAACAATACAGCAACCTACTGCACGCCGTCTCTTTCATTCCCGGCAACAGTATACCCACCAACCCACATCAACCGCAAAAACCCGCGCGGGCGCGTACACCCAGCAACTACAAACACAATGGTCTCCAAAATCCTCTTCTGGTCCGGCTTCGGTACGCGCAAACACCCGAGAAAGAGAGAATAACACCCCTAACAAAACACCACGACATACTAATACATTCCCTCACAGGCGTCGCCGTCCGCCTATGGCAACTCGGCATCGAGATGCGCCCCTTCTTCTACCGCCAGGGCCTCTTCGCCTACCCCATCTACGGCCTCGTCGGCGCCAGCTTCGGCTACTGGCTCCAGGGCATGGAGGACAACCAGATGCGCTACCTCGGCGAGACCCGCGACAGACTGATCGAGAAGAGGCGGAGGAGAGCCGAGAGGGAGGGCGGCTTGAATGCCGGCACCACACAGCAGAAGCTCGGCGAGGGCTTGTTTGCTAGCCCCAAGGTTGTTGTCGACACCGATGGCACTAGGGAGATCACCAGCGCTGCGCAGTAGATGTGGAGTGTGGAAAGCGAAAAGGATGGAGGGTTGAAGAACAGTTGAGTGGGAGATGGTGAAGATGAGGAAGAGGACTATTGAAGGAAAGAAGAATGGGCTTGTGCACGCCTCGAGTGGCTTGTCAGAGCGTACATCCACTCCGAGAGGAAGCACATCATTGTACACTGTACGCTGAGATGAGAAGAAGACTGGCTTCGCCCAAAGCTAGAATGCCATGCAGTGTAACGTTAGCAAATCGCAATGCGTAGAAGCAATATCAAACGCAATTCTGCTAAAATCAGGGCTTCCTATCTGTGCGCGAAAGCCTATCATCTTGGATGATAGCTGCATCACTCTGCTTGATCCGAATCGTGCCGGTTACGCCGGACTGAAACCAGGCCCACATCACAGTCTACCTGGTTTCAAGTTCTTCATAAGTCCAGGCCGATGATCCAACCATCCATTTCTCCTCTTTGAGGACATGTCTCAGTTGAGTTCATGCACGTTGATATCTCCCGAGCTTCTCAAAATGCGCATTGCGCACAAAAAACAGCGCTTTCATATCAACAAATAGCACAAGACATCCACTCAATCAACCCGATGAAAAACCCTCTCCTCATCCATCCCCAGCACCTCATGCATCTTAACCGCCAACGTAAACCCCATCATCGCAAACCCCGCAACCGGCATCCTCCACCACCTCCCCCCATCCATCCTCGCAAAACTCACCGTCCGCCACCACTCCGCACTCCCACTCTCAACAATCAGATTCCGCGTCCAAAGCGCATAACCGCTCTGCCAACACACCCACAGCGCGTCGAACAAGAAGCCGCGCGACCAGCCGTCCCATTTGTAGAAGTGCAGGGCGAGCGCGAGGGTGCGGACGGCGATGTCGGCGTTCCAGATTGAGGCGATGGCGCGGTAGGTTGTGATGCGGGTGGCGTTAGGGCGGGTGAAGAGGGGGGTGCGGCACATGGGGCAGTGGTTTTGGGTTGTTGTTGAGAGGTTCGTTAGGCAGTCGAGGCAGATGAGGTGGGTGCAGGGGAGATGTTTGGGGAGCGTGTCGGAGGACCAGCAGACGATGCAGGTTGGTTCGTCGTCGGTGGGGGAGGAGGATGATGGGGTGGGATCGTGATCTGTGGGTTGTTGCGATGTGGTTGGTTGGTCTGTTGCTCTGGGTTGGCTTGCGTCCGGGAGGTTCTTCATGAATTTATCGAAGCTGGGTAGGTTGCCCGCGGCATTTGACTGATTGTCCGGCAGTCTGCTCCAGGTCAAAGCGAAACCGGTGAAAGCGAAGGCTAGCGTCCATTGATTCTTCGATATAAGAACATATACCATACCAAGGCCGGCTCCGTAGAATCTCCAGTGGCGAGCTGAGCCGTTTGTTGAGAGGAGACCTTGGTGCCAGATGTCGAACGCCCATATGAGAATGAGGATGGCGATGAGATAAGGTTTGAAGACAGTACTCATGATAGAGACGATCTCGACTTGGTATATGATATTACGTTGCCCGGACCTGGACCATGTTTCCGGACAGGCCCGGGAGGCGTCGAAGATGTTGAGTTGTCGGGGAGTATGGCAAGAGCTCATCTTGAGAGGTGTTGGAGACTTCTTTCTTGCAGGCGAAAATTGCACAATCGACAACAGCTACCAGATTGACAATTATGAAATACATGTACCAGTCATATTGATGAAGTACGCGGATGATGAAGGATCTGGTGGTGTTTGCACTTTCCAACACGGAAGATGTTTGCCTACAAAGTCTTGGCGTTAGTCTTCAGCTTCAGCGCGCGGATGGCGACATGATTTGGAATCGGGTGTCGTTCTATTATGAATACTGTATCGCATATATAGCATTTGTGTGAGGTTCGATGGCCGTTGTGCATTCATCGTGCTGTCGTAGAGTTTGCAGCTTTTTGCTGAGCAGGATACAATAGCTGCAGCCGTTTCGACATAGTCGCTAATGCAACAAGAAACACAACTACTCTGCGATCGAAAGGCACACGTATCGGATTGGCACGCAAGCCATCTACTACGAAATTTGAATTGTCTTGTCATTAGTGGTATGCTGATCTTGTGCTGATACTTGGCAAGGCCTCTTGATTGCATCAAAAGCAATGCTGGAGGATTATCAGCAACGCATCGTCCCACTTGAAACGCACAAGATACGGATCAAAATATGTGACATCTTGCAGAGACATCATGCTACAATGGCTTGCGGTGTCGGCGCTTAATCATGGCACCAACATTCTCTCGGCGCAACTCAACTACGTCCGTAGACCTCCGCAACATCCCTGCCCGAGTCCGACACCATGTCCGACTCGCTCTCCTAGCTGTTGTCGCTCCCGTCTTGGTGGATCAAGGCCGGCCTCGATATGGCGCCGGTAATCCACCAGGATATGTAAATGCTCGGCTTCGACCACCAACCGGCCTCCGGAGATGTTGTCCAGCTTGCAAGCCTTCGTCCAATCGAGCGTTCGCTTCTTTCAAGGCTTCGTGGAGAGTTGATCGCTTTTGAACAAACGATCGAAGTTCATTCAAGCAACAGAGGACTGCTGCATTGTCCATTCCGAGAGCTTGGTATCCCTCCGAAGCTCTCTGGCAAAGCGCAAGGGCTTCAGGATATGACGCTTGGCCTCGCAAGCAGAGTGCAAGTTCATAGACGCAATCCAAGGTGGATACATGACCCACGCCTAGGGTCCCCTTATACCAAGATAGCGCTTTTTGCAGCAGTCTGCTTGCCTCATCGGAATCCCCGAGCCGACGAGACGTGAACCCACATTCAGCCATGCATGACGTAGTGTGGAAGTTTTGTGATCTGAAGGTAGACTCGAAACCACGGAGGGCTTGTCTAGCCAGCGCGTTTGACTTCGCGTTCTGGCCCGAACACCTCAACACCTCCGCAAAATCCAAAAGCGCACCAAGGGTATCCGTATCCGTCGGCCCAAGTAATCTTTTCAGACCGTTGAAAGCTTGCTCGCTCAGCTCTACAGCTTCAGTATCTCTGCCCATGCGAGTGAGTGTGGTTGCTAGATCACGCATTGTTTTGAGTGTTTGATAGGGATTCTGACATTCGTCCAGTGCCCATCTCAACAGCAGCTCTGCTTCTGTACTTTCCCCGAGGTGAACAAGAGTGCGACTCAATCCTCGCGCAATTGCAACTCCGTATACAGATAGATCGTCAGGGCTGCGCGCTTCTCGGTATTGGGACACTGCGGATCGCATCAAGTCGACCGCTTCTTTATCTCTCCCCTGGCCGAACATGGCGTTGCCTAAGTTAACCACACTGGTGTAATAATCCGCAGGATGTGCATAGCCTCTTCGCCGATAATGGTTATGTATGAAAGAATGAATCTCGTAACCCCAGCCGAATCCAGCAGACTCGTGTAGAAAATTTGACAAGAGTTCTAACCTTTCCACGATGGCGATTTTGTCGAGATCACTATCCGCGTACACTTCGCAGGCCCTGGAGAAGCAAGTGTCTATGTGCGAAATCATTCTTGTAGCTCTGTTTGGCGCCTCCGAGACGAGCTCCACAACAGAGTTGAGGAGGTCAAGAGCGGCCTTACAAAACTTGCCCTTTAAAGTGATGTTCGATCGATCGAAGCTCCAGGCGTGCACGAGTTTGTGCATCGAATAGCTCGATTGCTCATCACGCCACAGCACAAGAGAGTAGGATCCAAGCATCTCGAAGCTGTCATCCAAAACTTCCTGGACTGGCTTTGACAATGCTTCAGCCAAGACATATTTCGCAAGACCATCGGCAATGACTTCACTGTAAAATAAGTCCAGTGACAGGTCATCTGGACTCAGAAATGCCAAAAGCAGAAGCAATTTGCATGCTTCAGGAGAGCGATCGAGCATTGCAGCGTATGACGTCTCCCAGGTGGTGAGCACGCTTGCGCCGTATTGATCCACATGTGATTTCGGTTTCCGATCGAGGAGTGCTCTCCGTCGTCGTCTATACTCGTCAAGATAGCCACCAGGATGTTTTCGGAGACGTGGCGTCTCGGCTACGTATGCTGCTGCAAGATTTATCGCGAGAGCAAAGAAGCCAAGCTCTTCTGCGATTGCATCGACCTCTCCGCACACTTCTCCAGATGGTGCCGGAAGCTTCGAGCGTCGTAAGAAGAGATCTCTCGCTTCGGTGGGAGTCAGTTCTGCCACTTGCACGGCTTCCAGGTTGGTCATTTCCTTCGCTGACTGGCATCTGGTTGTGACAATGACATCTGCCGAGGGCACATCGATAACGACCCTTCGGAGGTCGATATATGCAGGAGATTGCGGATCATCGATATCGTCTGCACTGTCAAACACGAACAGCCACCTACCCTGCCTGTGATGACACCATTGTTTTACTTCAGCAACACATGTGTCGAGTTCAATGTCCGTACGTTTCGAATCGTGTAGAAGATTGCGTATTTGCTTGTAGTCCGCCTCGAGGCGAGTTCTTGCTCCAGCATCAATCCAGAATACAGCCGTGTAGTCGTCTCGATAGCTCTCGATGTAGCTTAGCGTGAGTTGAGACTTGCCAGCACCACCAAGACCACAGACTACAAGGACTTTCGAGCTCCGGCCTCTCTGCTCGATTGTGTCGTGTAGTCTCTCTTTCATCTGCACCTGCAGCTCAGATCTTGCGACGTAGCTGGTCACTGGATGAAGCGCGGCAGTACTGTAATGGCCGGTGAATTCGACGTGGCCGGTAGCATTCGAGTCTGTGTCTGTTGATCAATAAAGTCAGGCAAGTCGTCAAGACTGGACGATAGAAGCGTACGAATGCTGAAGCCACTCTGATTGATGACATAACTATCACCTAGGTGCTGCCTTGAACTATCATGTCCCGCGACGGCAGTGTAATTGTGGGCCCTTCGTATTGGTAGATGCACGACTGCGTCTTCGAGCGATGCTATTCCTCGAAGCAAAGGGTGTCATGGAGGTAGATAGTTCAGCTTCGGTCGGTTTACGAAGGCGGAAATGGTGGACGCAGTTGTGCTCTTGGGCTCTCTCACTCTGTCGTCTCCATGGTGGGTGGGCGGCTGATGGGACTGCTGCCGTGTGGCTTGCATGCGTGCATCTCCGCCCGAACCAATTGAGTGGTATTACGCGACTCCACGTCCAGAGATCACTGTCAGGTTCGCTTTCTTTCAATTTACCGGTGAAGTCTTCCGCCAGCGATGGGCGATTTGTCATACCCAAGAGAACATCAAGGCTTAGCGGTGCGCACTATGCGCGATGTTGAGCGAACAGCTTAGGAAGAAACGGAAGAGGCAGAAGAACAAGGGAATGATGGACTTCAAGATCGTTGGCGGAGGATATCCCTATAGGGAAATAGCCGCTCACGTGCTGAAGTGTACGCAGCCATGCTTACAGCTTCGCGCAGCGCCAGAGCGTCGACTGCCTTCCTTGGGTTTGCGCTGAAGGCACGCGACCTTGGACCATTTCCACGACGATATATCAAAAGCGACGCTGGGACACATTGTCTTTTGGTCTTGTCCTGCAGTCTCGAATGAGTCGCTGCGATGTCGTTTCGTGACCCATTCGAGGACTCCCTTCCTCTACCAACTATCTCCGAGAACCACACTCGATCATCATCACCAACACCACGTGCTCTCGGTGGCGGCATTGTTATCTTCTCTGGTGGCAGCGCTGCGAACAGCCTCGTCGAGATCTTCAATGAAGTCCGAGATGCAAACCGAACGACTTTGAGCTATGTCATCCCCATCAGTGACAATGGTGGATCTTCGAGCGAGATCATTCGCGTTTTTGGCGGACCTGGTACGTCGCGAGGTTGATAGCAACGGTTTGACACACATTTACCAATCGCACTTACAGGCATTGGCGATGTTCGCTCTCGTCTTGTGCGTCTGATTCCAGACACAGGCGTGGAAACACAAGCCATCAAGCGGCTGTTCAATCATCGATTGCCCAAAGACTATTCTCCAGCCAGGATGGAGTGGCTAGACCTTGTCGAAGCTACCCATGACTTGTGGAGAGGAGTATCACTTCCCAAGCAGGAGCTCATACGCAGCTTTCTCAATGTTATCAATCTCGAGGTCGTCAAAAGACTCAGGCCAAGCTCGAGATTCGATTGGAGTGGAGCCAGCATTGGGAATCTCTTCTTAACAGGGTGAGCACTGGGAGACCGGGACCAAGCATGCTTCACGTTCGTGTACTGAGCGTGATTCCAGGGCTCGATTATTTACTGGCAGCTTTGAGTCAGCAATTTACTTACTGTCGAGCATCTGCGCTGTGCCCGGAAACGTCTCGGTCATTCCCAGTCTGAACTCAAACTTCGCCCATCACATCGCAGCTGGACTTGAGGATGGCTCCATCATTACAGGTCAAAATAACATCAGTCACCCCAGCAAGCCCACCGCGGCGGTACCTGTTGGGCCCGAAGCTGCAACATCCGGTCGACGCCAGCCAACAGAGGCCGAAGAGCAAGACATGGTCGAGGATGCCAACCTACCTGGCTCGCTACCCACATTGCGTAAACCCGCCATTGCTTTCTCCAAAGACGATGAAGAGGAGCTTTCAGCAAGAATCGAGCGTTTATGGTACATCAATCCATATGGACAAGAGATCCGCATCCCAACAAATCCGCGGGTCATCGCTGCACTGAAAGAAGCCGGCTGCATCATCTACAGCATCGGATCGCTTTTCACATCACTTATCCCGTCCTTAGTCCTACGAGATGTAGGCGAAGCTATAGCATCCCCCGTCATCAGATGCAAGATTTTGATCCTCAACGGAACCCTGGATCGCGAGACAGGACCTTCGTCCAATCCCTTCACTGGCTTGGACTTTGTTGCCACTATATGCAATGCTTGCGCCGACAGTCGCGGCTTGCCGAAACCTGATCCCACGATGTACTACCACTACGTTACCCACATTATATACATCGAGGGACCGACGTGCCCCAAGGTCGACAAGATCGCTTTCCAGAAGATAGGCATCGAGACTATGCGGTTGTATGGCCGGAAGGATGAAGAAGGCAAAGGTGGCAGGTATGATATGAAAGCTCTCGAACAGGCCCTGGAGGCTATCATCGGCAGGAAGGATCCAAGAGGCGACAAGGGTAGACGGAATACATTAGTGACTTGAGGTCAACCTTCGACCTACAAGCACGACCTAGACTTCTGACCCGATGACTGCTAAGACATGTAACGAAGAAGTCAGCCAGCAATTAGTGGTGGCGAGCGAAGCGGAGCGAGGATTGACAGAGGCTGGCAAATCAGCTATTAGTGAGTCAAACCGACGGAAAGAAGTTGTACCGGTCCACGAACTTGGCTTCGTGTACACCTTTGAGTTGCTGTATCTGTATATGTGGATTTATTAGTCTAGAGCTTTGCAACACCAAATCCAGTCTTTTTCGCACGACCAAGCATACTCCTCGAGATGTCACGGAGGGTTGCCACGCCCATCAAAGCCATCGTTCTTGACAGCTCACGCTCAAGAATGTGCAACACGCCCTCAACACCCTTCTGGCCATCCCAAGCCAGGCCCCAAAGCGCCGTCCTTCCGATAAGGCACAAGTCCGCTCCCAGGGCCAACGCCTTGAACACATCACTGCCACGGGTAATGCCACCATCAAATATCACAGGGATCTTGCCTCTCACAGCATCGGCAACCTCCGGCAAAGCTTCCAGCGTCGAAGGCACACCATCGAGCTGACGGCCACCGTGATTCGACACAATGATGGCATCAACCCCAGCTTCCACAGCGCGCTTCGCATCTTCCTCAGTCAAGATACCCTTGAGAATAATCTTCATCTTGGTCTGCGACCGTAGCCAAGGAACGACTTCGTCCCAGCGCAAGTCCATAGCTGTAAGGGCATCACGGTGCTCGTCCACCATCTGCTTGAAGTCCGCAGCCGTCTTTGCACTTAGAAGCAAGCCCGCCTTAGAGACGCCGCCCGCCCTTCGGGACTTGACGTTGGACATCTCCATGCCTTTTGGCAATTGAAGAGGCTTCTTGCGCTCGTGTATCCGGTTTCCCAATACCACTGTATCGACCGTCAAGACCAGTGCTTCGTAGCCAGCTTTCTCTGCACGTTGAATGAGATCGGTGGTGAGGTTTCTTGAGTTGAGGAAGTAGAGCTGGAACCAGGGCTTTGGATAGTGTTCGTCTCTTTCTGGGAGCGCGCTGGCTACGTCTTCGAGGGATGTTGTGGCGTTAGAAGATAATGTGATGTTCGTTCCGAGAGCCCATGCTGCGCGGGCCGTGTCCGGTTCGCCTTCTCCTCCAGCAAGCTTTTGATATGCGCTAGGTGCGATGGCAATTGGTATGTCGTACTTTTTCCCAAGGATGGTCGTGGTTGTATCGATGTTTGTCACGTCGCGTAGTACTTGTGGGCGGAAAAGAAGCCTAGATCTGTTAGTACTCGTAATTGAAGCGAGCTCTCGGCTTGAGCTTACTTCTTGAAAATAGTTTCATTACGGCGGACTGTTTGCTCATCGTCGGCTCCTGTAATGTAGTAGTCCCAGGCCGCGGGATCAAGACGTTTTTGTGCGATCTCTCTGACATCTGATATCGTGACCGGATCCGGCATCTCTATGTCTGACTGGGCGTGAGGCATGTTGGCGAGTAGTTTGGAAAATATACTGGTAAAGCAATGCAAGCTTAAAATGTAAAAGAAGAATGCGTCCAGGTATTAGGAAATGGCAAATAGCGCGCTCGCTTACTTTTAATGTTGGGCATGTTAAATCGGATAATAGTGATACCATCATCACCTGCTTCGGCGTTTGAAGTGCACGAACGACATCGGCCATTGGCCGTCTTGAAACTGATCAGAACACCTTTTCGTGAAGAAATGCGTTTTCGATCACTTTTCATCAAACCAGGATGAATTCTAACGTGACACGCATACCCTTTATATTTCAACAACACTGGAAATTCGGTTGACGACAAAATGTACGACAACCTAAGTGATCTTGCTCCATCTCATCAATCTTCATTTCGAATCCAGCAAAGCTTTTGAGACGTTCTTATCGGCAATTTGGTCAGTCGCCGAAATGCTCCGGTACAGGAGTCTCCGGTGGCGGCGATGACACTTGGGCCGCTGACGTGAACTTGTGAGAATGCTGCGGAAGAACGCGATATCGTATACCACACTCACATTGTGCCACAGATGGCAGGTGGGTCTAGAAACTGACGGTGCATGTTTGAGGCACCAGCAATGATCTGCGTACAGCAACATTAGACGTCCGAGCCATGACAAGATTCCCATCACGCAAGAAACAGGAATCTGTCTGTGTCCGCAAACAAGAACCGGAGCAGTTCAAGAAATCCAGTGGTACGGTCAAACCCGACCAGTTGCTACAAAATCAACGGTAGTGGCCCTATCTCGCCAATCTGACGTTCCCCGTAATTCACAGAGATGAGATCGGGCGACTTGAAGTGCCTTATGGTTCTGGAGTTTCACCTCATGCTACGCGTCGTGGGAACGCTGGATGTGACTCGCTACCTCGATATACTTAGATAAGCAAGGCTCGATCGCCAACCCTCCGGTTATGATTTCCGCAACAGGAATCAATCCAGTGGGGAAGTGTCCCACTGTCCCACAATCTCACCAACATGCAGATAGGCCGGATAGGCCAGATACGCCGAGCGCGCAAACAACGTTTGCTTGTCCCGAAGCAATTAGCCGATGCTATCAAGTCCAGACTTATATGATTGATACACCTATCGGGCACTCAAGATCAATACACGGTGTGCTTTCCACAATGACTTATACAATCGACGACAAGCTTGACGCACCGAGAAACGGCGTCTTATACGCAAGGCTCGCGACGAAGCCTCCAACTATCAAAGGTAGCAAAGGTATCTATCTCAACACCGACGATGGACGTAAGATCTTGGACGCCAGCTGCGGTGCCGCTGTCGCTTGCTTGGGCCACAACAACGCCCGCGTCAAGGAAGCTATCGTTCGCCAATTGGACGATGTCAGTTACTGTTACGCGCCCTTCTTCACGACTCCTCCTGCTGAAGAACTGGCGAGTCGACTTTGTGCTTCAACGGGCTGGCAAATGTCGAGAGTGTTCATCGTCAGCTCTGGTATGTGATTAGTGAAATCAAAGAACATATGCCGGCATTGTGTTAACAAGAAATCAAGGAACGGAGGCCGTAGAAGCAGCCTTGAAACTTGCACGTCAATACTTCCTGGAAGGCCCGACACCACAGCCCCAAAGGACAAAGTTCATCGCTCGGGACAGATCATACCACGGGAACACCCTTGGCGCTCTATCCGTTGGAGGCCACAAAGCACGCAAAGCACCATATCTACCCATCTTGTCGACGAATGTTTCCAATGTCTCGCCCTGCTACGCTTACAGAGATCAATCTGCCAGTGAGAGCGAAGAAGATTACGTTGCTCGCCTGGTACAGGAACTGGAGGATGAGTTTCAGCGTCAAGGACCAGATGAGGTCTGCGCATTTATCGCTGAGACCGTTGCAGGGACCGTAAGTAACTTCTCTGAATGGATGAGCATGATATGACCTTGGACTGACGGTTACATACAGACAATCGGAAGTGTGCCCGCGGTGAAAGGCTATTTCGCAGCAATGAAGGCTGTCTGTGAACGTCACGGTGCCTTGTTAATTATGGACGAAGTCATGTCTGGCATGGGCCGAACAGGAACCTTACACGCGTGGGAGCAAGAAGACGTCGTGCCTGACCTGCAAACTGTCGCCAAAGGTCTTGGAGCTGGTTATTCGCCGATCGGCGCACTTCTCGTAAACGACAGAATCGTCAAGCAGCTTGAGCAAGGCACAGGAGGCTTCCAGCACAGTCAAACATATCAAGGCCATCCTGTCGCGTGCGCTGCGGCACTCGAGGTTCAAAAAATCGTTGAAGAAGAAGACTTGCTCGCCAATGTACTGAAGATGGGCGAATACCTGGAAAGTTCATTGAAGCGAAGATTAGAAAATCACAAGCACGTTGGTGATGTTCGCGGCCGCGGACTGTTTTGGGGCGTGAGTTTAATAACGCATCAGCCTTCCTTGATGAGCCATTGCTGACTTTCTCGCAAACAGATCGAGTTTGTCAAGGACAAAACCACGAAGACCCCTTTCCCGGCAGCACAAAAGGTTGCGCCGACTGTACATGCTGTGGCTTTGCAAAACCATTCATTATCTCTCATTCCCAGCACTGGTATGGCGAACGGGCAAGATGGAGACATCGTACAGCTTGCTCCGCCATACAACGTCACTCGGCAGGAGATTGACATGATCGTGGAGAGAACCGCCGCAGCTATTGAGCAAGTCCTAGGTCCTTCACAGGATCCATGAACGGATTGGTAGTCGTAACATAGATTCAAAGTAAAGTTCGTTGTTTTGTTGTCGATGACCTGGCTCGTTGTCCGCTCAATTACACAAGAGTATGTCGCTTTCGCGTCTACACGGATAGACCAACTGCGATGTTGTGAGAGCTAAGACGTAGCTGGTGCAACACCCGAGTCAAATTATAGGCCAAGGCCTGGTTTGCCATATTTGTATCACCAAACTATCAAAGTCTGTATCCTCGTTGCGATGGCATGATTATCACAGATCCATTATAGGTCTTGGATTTGTCTCCTGAGCTCAATCTATCTGAAGTGTTTGGCTGACGCAGAAAGACCAGGCCGCCCACCGTGGGCTGATGCTGACGGCTGCCTGCATGTGGGTTGGCGTTCTCGTCACATGCGTGAAGCCCAGTCTGACAAACTTCAGGTTTCTTGCTGGAACGTCTTTAGTTGTCGAAGATACAAACCGGGCATCAGCGGACACCAACACGTCAACATGAAGTCTAAAGACCGCTCTGGCGTCTTGCACGAAATTTACAGCAAGCAGTCCGGAGCGCTTGCCGATTGCAATGTAGCACAGGCGTGACCAAGCCCGTAAGCAGTCTCGCGGATGGTGACATTAGCTCATGCACCGGAGTTCACGAATGCCTGCTTCATTGACCAGGGCGAAGCCAGTCAATCAATATGTTCCTCCATGCTGAGCATCCATCCGCAGCGAGGCTGAAAAGATTGGATCTCGGCCCTGCCAATGTGACACAGTGCTTATGTTGTACACCAGAAGAGCAAAGAGCAGAATTTCTCCTACTCGTGCCCCTAAGACATTTCCTTTGCGTCGGTACTGCTTCTTAGTCTCTAGCGACTACTGACCGCTTTATCTCGATGGCTCAACTAATACATCCTTATGCCACTTTGGTACTAGTGCTGGTTCGTCTCATCTTCGCCCAACAGCAATGCTACTTTGGACCAGGTGCGAAAAACAGAGGGCCATCAAATCTGGTTCCTTGTATGAATACAGGGCAATCTGCCTGCTGTCTGCTCGGCGACGTTTGCTTGAGCGGCAATGCTTGCTGGAACTATGATACCGGCAATACATACCAGTATGGATGCACCGACATCTCCTACAAAGATGAGACTTGCCCGTACAAGTGCGGTTTCAACAGTAGTAAGGCAGTACTTTCGCCTTTCTTGCGGCACGCGCTGACTGTATACAGCCTTGTCGCCTTGGACAGCCCTTGAATACTGTGTCGACGATCCTGGTGTCAACCAAACATGGGTATGCCACGCTCCAGAAAGCTGTGGGTGTGAGTGGAGTTCTAGTACGGGCATGCTCATACTGCAACCTCGACAATGCAAGGACATGGGCTCGGACGCTCGAGTTGCTCTCTACGCTCCATCTGAGCTCGCACCCTACGTCAAGCTACCTACCAGTATAGGTGGAAGCACAGGCTATTTCTCTGCAACAAAAGTCAATGGCAGCAGTACTTGGGTTTCGACCGCGATTTCTGGATGTAAGTATTTGCCCAATTCTGGTTTCACCGGATGCTCGTAGAACATGCGCTCACCATTTCATTTAGACACACCTTCCAAGGTTATGGAGCTCACGAGCTATGGCCCTCAGCCAACACAAGCCGTACTCATCAACGAGAGTGCCAAACCGTCCGCATCTACAAACGGCGTGGCAGTGGCTACCACTGCGACAGCGACATCGACGAGTGAATCCGCTGGTCAGCCCAGCAGCAACGCTACATCTTCCGCAGCGTCAGATAGTGGCCTCTCGGTGGCAGCAAAAGCAGGAATCGGTGCAGGTATAGGCGGTGGCGCTCTCGTTGCAGCCATAATCATCCTCACTTTCCTCCTCTGCCGCAAACGCCGCACAAATAACCAGCCAAGTCCACCGCAACACCAGCATCCATATTCCATCAGCGCACCCATGCCAGCTTCTCCCTACTCCACGCAAGCCGAAAAGGACTCTTGGGATCCTGCAATCTTCTCCGCTGGCTCGTCGCCGCCCATGATGTCGCCGCACTTCGATCCGAATTATCAGAGTCAATATTCTCACATCGTGCCGAGCATATACTCTGAGCAGAGGTCTCAGAAGCCGCCATCTATCTCGCCACCCATGGAGTTGCCTGCAGAGCAGCATGTTCACGAGCTGTATTCCGAGCAACTACCGACCAATAGTGAAGCTGCGAATGCGCCAGGTGAACAGAAGTGAGGAAGGTGCTGCCGGCAATTGGTTGCAGGTGTATTTAGATTCTTCTGGACCGGATGCTTTTGTGTCTGCTTCAAATCTTTGATTCGAAAATCTCGTGTTTGACGGTTCAAGGTTAGCTCTCCTGTTGCTTACGATAGAATCTCTCGTATCCCGACTTGGGATTCACAGCATCGATGACTATGACATGCCGCCGTTCCAATGCGTCACATGCGCCACATATTTGACGCGAAGGATTTTCGCGAGGCCTGTGGTGGAACTCACAGCCTTCGCATGTCTGACCTTCGAAATGGCGCTGAACATATATCGAGATGATGTATTCCATGTCATGATATGTAACTCTATGCAATGCTCAATATTCATGTCCCTGATCTATGTGCATAACCGAGATGTCTCAAAGCGGTAAAAGAAATACTGCCGAAGCAACGCCCACGCTCTATTATATGGAAAGTGTCAACGAGTTCAGACCATTGTGCTCTGCTTGTCTTCATCGCTGCACGAAGCTGCCTCGCCCTTAGCAGCAGCCTTGGAAGTCATGTTGTTCTTGCGTGGATCAAAGACGAGGCCCGGGTGACCGATATTGAGGAAGATCGTTCCGAGAGTGATCATGCTATGCGATTGTCAGCTGCTTATCATGGTAGAGGTACAGGAGATGATGGCACTTACACGCTCTCTAGTCCGATAAAGGCGCCCTGGTCGTGGAACGCTGATCCGCTGTATCCATCCGTCAACTCGTAGATGCGGAACACGCATCGGATGAAGATGACGAGGAGGGCCAGGCTGATGAAGATCATGAAGAGCTTGAATCTCACATCCACACCGCCCCCGGAGATTTTGCCAGTCTTAACGTCTTTGCGATAGCGGAAAGCGTACTGGATCGACAGCACGATGAAGACGAAGATGACGATAACTTGGAGCGAAAGGCCAGCCAGACCGAGGTTGACGCCCACTTTGGACGAGCCATTAGACTGGGTAGATAGGGCGCCGCCGACTGCTTGGATGACCAGACATAGGACGTCGCAAGGAATGAAGATCTGATAGTAGAGGGATGGCTTGAATTGCGCGCTGGATGGTGATAGTCGCATGATGCTGGAATCGATCGTTAGATTATGACTGGTTTGGTTTGCGGAGTTTCTGCTTCTTTACCTCTTGTACAAAGTGATGTAAATGGCAGCCGTCATCCAGACAGGTGCGAACGAAATGCAGACTATCGCTGTTAGTTCGTGTCGAAACGCTCACGGGCTTTCATACTCACTGATCTGCAGCATGAAGCCGGTGAAGCTCCACGGGTCGTCGTGCATGATAATTCTTCCACCGTGGCCGATCATCTCAACAGCGCAGCCAACTGCAACCAGTGTTGCAAACGTCCACTGCTTCCAGCGGTAGCCCTGGTAGATATGAACAATCATGCTGATGCCAAAGATGGCGATGAAGATGGCGTTGGCCGCAAGGTTTGGCTGGTATTGGAAGATGCTCCACTTGATGCTGCATGTTTCGAGATCGCATTCTCCCCAGCCTCTTTGGTCGGATCCATCGGAAGACATTGTTTGTTATTATTAAATAAGCCTTGAGTTGATAAGTCTCGCGGTTGTTGAGCGATATGCGTGGTGGTAATGGATGGCCACTTGCTTCAGTGTTGGATGATGATGATGAAAGGATAGAATAGTACTACGACATGGTTGTGGCCACAGCATCTTATAGACAACAACATGTCTCCAAGATTGACCTATCTTGCAAGGCCGCATGATGGCAACGGACGTATGCTCGCAATGTCTGCTCGTTTGAGCCAAAGAGCGACGACATTTCATGACGGCAGTCTGTGCTTCGGATTCGGAATCCTTCCAATGGGGCTTTGACAGTGTGCCTACACAGGAGGATTGTCTCGCTTTCGGACGTACTCTACCTACATGATGCAAAATCACGGCCGATAGAGTCGCAGAATAGATCGAGCCCCCACAGAAGATCTGAAAGATCGCGACCGGCGCTGTTTTGGGAGACAGTAGCGGCGATCTTTTGGACCTCTCCTTCGCTGCTGGAAGCTGTGCGTGTTGGTGGCGTCCAACCACATCGCTTTGCGAGGTCGACTTCGCAGACCTCGCAATGTCATACGTTTATGGCTTAGCGTGAATTCTTTAGCGCCGAACGAATGATGCTGTCCTTGGACATATTCTCGAGACCTGCTTGTTCTCGAACACTGAACGGAATACAACGATCGATTAGGACAACCGGAAATTCGGTGACGTGAGATGTATCTTGATTTTCAATCGTCGACTATGGCCGCCTCGATTGCTTCGAGTGTCTGTCATACAGCACACTATCTCGCAGGCTGCTAAGCATAGCCACAACAGGTGATGTGTTTCGTAGCCTTGCAGGTGTGCGACCACTCGCAACATGTGTTGGCTGAAGACGCGTTGTGGCTGTAATGGGTTTGTCATGCCTAGCGAAGGCTTATTCCTGTGCTCTGTCTTGGGATTACGACACGTTTCTTACATGTAGCATCAGTATCGCAGCTCTTGGCAAGACAGACTCAGACGAGAAGGGCACGAAAATGTTACTCACCATAGTTCTGCTGCCAACCATATCGGCAGACGCCTCCAAATTTGCCAGGCCCAATTGCACCATTCCAGTGGATTTAAGCCTACACAGCTTCGTCTCAGCGCCCAACGTTCGAGGCACCTTGGACATCTTATGGAGCTGTCTTGCGACCATTATCGCATGTACCTACACAGTTTTACACTTGAATATACCCGAACAGCGTGATGATCAGGACAGAGATCGAGGTGGGAAAGGCGACATGAAGTGGTGGTGGAAGAGCATGAAAACCAGGATCAATTGGACTCTGGTAACAGTTCTGGCCCCGGAATGGTATTCTGGTACCGCGATCCAAGAGCTCACTGATGCAAGGCGCTTGCTGCGTGATCTGGAAGGTCTACCAAAAGCTCAGCATCCGGCACGCGGATGGAGGCTGGCTCATGCGTTCTTCGTCAATATGTGAGGCTTTAGGGTTCCCGTACAAGATATCGCGGATGAATGGCCTTCATTGATAGTCCTGAATGGTGAGAGTTTTGTCAAAATTCTCCAAGGACAAGAACTCATCCTCTGCTGATCAGACCAGCCTCTTGGGACAGTCCTACCAACAGAAGCAGATATCCTCGACCGCTCCAAGAGCGACCGTTTCGCTAAGTCCATCACAATCCTCCAGGTGTCCTACTTTTGCATCAGTTGCTTCGTGAGGCTCGGGAGACGCCTTCTCATTTCGCTATTAGAGCTCGGTACCCTAGGGTTCGCAGCTTGCTCGATGGTCTCCTACGCGGTATTGTTCAAGAAACCACGTGCGGTCAACAGCACCATCATCTTGCCAGACCTCAAACTTGGAGCATGCCCTTCTGCCGCAAAGATCGCCAAAGACAACGGACCACTTCTAAAGAGCGGCGGCACTGCAAAGTGGAAATCAGACACGTGGATCCCAACAATCCTCTTGTCCGTAGTCCTCGGCGCCATCCATATAGCGGGTTGGAACCTCGCCTTCCCATCACAAGCTGATCGATGGCTCTGGCGTAGCTGCGCCATCGCTTCCGCTTCCAGCCCGATTCTATGGATGGGCCTTTCGCTACCGTACCTCGCGATGGCACATACGAACGTGTCTGACTCGGCCATCACGGCTGGTGTATGGGCTACCGCGGGACAACAAGCGATCCTGACCGTCGTGTATGTGATCGCGAGGACAGTCGTGATGGCTTTGATGATAAGGTCCCCGTTCTTTTTGCCGTTAGAAGCGTTTACCACGACTTGGGCGACGAGCATACCGCATGTTGGCTGAAGGAAACATTCCATGGCGTTTGCCGCATGAAAACGCAGCCTCGCAACATCACTGATCACGTACAGCCGGATCATCAGAGTTTTGTGCAGTTGTCAATTATGAGTGTAGTTCGATTTGATCTAGAAAAGTCGTAACGTGTAAAGGGCTTAGCTAGGAACATTGTCTGTCAATGTGCACATTTTTAATTCACATTATCACCACTCCTGCAGCCACCGTCAAATGCCAAGGAGACACAGCGGTAGTGAGCATGGCCTCGAGGCGATCAAGTGCAGGCACGACCTTCTTTGATCCACAGTCTCTTGCCAGTGTTTTGAAAGGTAGTTCCGACCTCGTGGCGCGTGTCTCTGTAGTCTGGACGTCCGAAATGCTTTTGTACCAAGCTCGGGCCCAGATTCTCGATGGATCTCCCACGAGATTGGTTGATATGTTGGTCGGCATCTATAAGGCAGTTCGTAATGATTTTTTGCATGGGAGATAGCCGCGATACAGCTGACAATGTAGATTCGTCACATAGGCCAGTAAACGGAGAGTCATACTCTCTGCGGTGTCCCGGGCTAGGCAAACTTGGGTATGGAGGTAGGCAGATTCAATGAGAGATCCGTTCCAGAGGTGCGGTGCCGAGTGAATGAGTATTACTTGTTCGTAAAGTCCGACCTCATCACAAGATCTGGTGTCTGCGTCGTACATATTAGTCATGACTTCATACGAAATGCAATATTGCTTCTGACATACCTCATCATCACCGCCTCCAGCGTAAGAGAGCTAAGCTCAGCATCGTCGGGCATCTCCTCCATGATCGGCACCAGGCCAGCGAACTTATCGCCGCCGCGGTAAGCGATGAGGGCAGGTACACCTGCGGGTTCCATCTCAGCGTCCTGATAGTGCAACCTGACGAAGCGTACGTTGTTGTGCTTTCGCGCCAGCGTGCGGACGCAGTCCTCGATCATCTGAGAGACGTGCGACTGTAATCGTTATTAGCATAACCCTCTACGTGCAAAGCAACGCAGCATCAAACTCACCATATCGTCGTAGATGTACACAATCACCACCGTGCTCTGTCCGCTCTTCTCCACGGCATCCAAGTAGCCTTCCCCATCCACAGTCGTCAACCCACCATATGACCGCCTGCTCTTCCCCGACTTGTGAATGCCGCTCTCGTACGCTCCATTCTGCAGCTCCTTCAGCCTGCCCTGTCTCCACCTGCTGATGAAGCCCTCGTCCGCCTCCTCGTCGTCCAAGCCATCGTCGCCCTCCTCCAGCTTCTCCAGCGCTGAGGGTTCCTGCGTCCAGTGCCTTTGCGGCGGCTCTTCGACAACTGGTTGCTGCGCGCCGACCAAGCTCCGTAAGCTTGTGCGGTGGTTGCGCTGTGAGTCGCGGAAGTGCTGTGCGTCTGAGATCACGCCCTTGGGGCCTGTGTTCGCGCCATAGCGGGTGCGCGGGATGATGTTGCGGGCGGTGCTTGTGCTGGAGCGCGGGAGGTTCTCGTCGGGGTCGTAGTTGGAGGCGGGAGGTGTGCGGTCGTTGTCTTCGTCGTCGGAGAGGTTCAGGAATGAGCGAGCGTCGGAGTTGGCGTCTTCGGGGTGGGTTGTGCGGCGCTCCTTGTCGCGCATGAGCTCGTTGAACTCGTCCTGGGCTGCGGTGGTCATGGTGGTGGATATATTTCGTCGGGTGGTGGTTTACGGTTTGCGCAAGGCTGAAAGCTTGAGTGGGTTACACTAGCAGCAGTCTTTGGATCGAGGGAAGAGGCAGATCAGTGCGTGCGAGATCGAAGAGGGGTAGAAGCAGAATGGAAGCAGGATGGAAGGAAAGAAAACGGTCGACCGGATAAGTGAGTAATAAGGTATATCGTAGGCCGTTTAGAGAGTTCGAGACAATCTCCAGGGTTTCAGAAAGTGTGCACTCAGCCTTCGAACAGTAGTGAGGTGCCTCCTGCAATTATTATTAACCTCATACTACAACCAGGGGCGTACGCCAACCCAGCAGTAGGCAATGCCACAAGCAGAGAAGAGCCCACTCGCCTGCAGCAGTAGTAATCCGCGACAAAGGCGCATGACAGGCGCAATACGGGACCGAAGAGGGCTTCACGACGGGTACATCTGACTCCTACAGCCTACGCCGCACACCAACCCATCCAGGCCCCTCTGCCATGTCTGTGCTTGCTTCACAAATGCTGCAAGGCGAGACATCTGAGAGATGGCGATGACGCCTTGCACGCATTCACGCAGCTGCAGTATCATATCACATCTCTGACAAGCCGCAGCGACACACGAGATGTAAGTCTGCCGACGGCCATACTCGCCATCATCGTGCGTTTCAGAGGGCGCGCGCGTGCGCTGGCGGTCAGACCAAGCGACGCACGACCAAGGGATGTATGCAGGTACCGTCAGCAGAGTGGAGTTTAGCCCTGCTTGACATGAGTCGTGGATGAAGCTGCGGTGAATGCACGGCACTTGACGTTGTTGGGAACCAAGTACTTTGAGTGAGGTCTTCGAGTTGTGCATGCATGTGCATTTATGAAGCGGAAAACCTCGGACATCGTACTCCAACACGCATTCTCACACGCTTGTACTAGAATGCCTTACGTACCGCATGGAGATATGAGATATGGTCATATCAAAAACTAACCGACACATCCTCGAAACAAGGCAACGACCAACAAGTGGCGTCCGTCAAGCGGTCATGTTCCATTACAAAACGACATGATGAGTAATAACTCAGTTTCAATGAGTAAGGCAGCCTCAAACACGACAAAGAGTCAGATCGATGTGCACGTTCGTACATAAGTTTGACAGCCCTCGTCGTGGACATGAGCACTGGACACTACCGACGACGTGGACAATCTGAAGCGGCTCTTGGTTGCGCTTACATGTCGTGCAAGAAACGACGGATCCAGACGACGACCTTGGCCACGGTGAGGACACGTAGAACTCATGGCATTGACCTCACGAGGCAGTGCAGGAAGAGCTGAGTACCTAAGATGCTCCCGCGCTCCGCCTGACAGTCAATAAATCATACATGAGCGCATTTGATGTAGGACAGTCACACTGCATATATAGCGGTATGACATGGTCGCACAGCCGGTGCTCGGCCATGAACGAGCGCGATCACTTGACATTGTTGAGATTCACTTCACGAGGCTTCTTGCAGATTGGCTGGAGAGTAAGTTGCCTCCACCAAAACATTCATAGTGCAATGCTTTCGGACAGGTCAAGAATGAGACTGAACAAGGTAGACGCAAGGAGTCAAAAGAACAAGAAGATCCTAAATGTAACACAGAGCTTTCAAGAGACGACTCGAAGTTTGACTAATTTTTCCGCCCCAGAATCCTCCCAGCCGCTCTCGTCTGGCCTCTTCCAGAAGCAAAGAGGTAAGCGGAAATAGCCCAGTGACCCGAGATGTAGAAAAGGAAGAAGAAATGAAAATAAAAAAGGGTGGTGGTGTCAAGAGGCTTGGGTGGCGAGTCTCGCGTCGTGGTTCCGTTTCGTTGGGAAGGGTGGACGAGCTGATTAGTTGTTGTAGCCTGTGCTCCCGTATGTCCCTCCCCTTGAAAGCTCTTCACTTCTATAGCGTCTGGAAGAACAAATCCCAACGTCTTTTTTTCTCGAGGAGTGCCCACTTTGCGCCGAGGTAGTAGAAGGGAAATAGAATTGAGACAGTCGCAATGGAAACGACGATCTCATGGCGCTGCATCGTACAGGTGATGGTGAAGAAGGGGAAGAATCGCATCTGTGCCGCTTCTGGAGCTGTTCAGTGTGTTTGGTTTTCGTGGCGAAGATGCCGCGCCATTTCGACTTGTATTTTTGACGTCGGGTATCTCTAAGCATGTTTCGTGCTTGTTTGTGTGGATTCTTATGCCCAGATACGGAGCTATTGTTTTGTTAGCCTTTTCCTCACAGGGATTGGATTGAGCAACTCTTACCATTGAATCCCAGGATCCTGTGCATAATGAGAGGGCGTCGTTCGAGACGCCGAGACAGCTGACACGGTTGTCGTGTCCTTGGAGGGTACCCACACGCTCACCGCGAAGGACATCCCAGACCTGAGTTTACGATCAGTATTGATCTACGAGGACGCAAGTATACATGGAGGGAACATACCTTGCACTCGAAGTCATCATAACCAGCAAAGAGCAGACGACCAGAGACAGAGAAAGCGACGGAGGTGATACCGCAGACGGGTTCAGGAATCTATGAGCGAAGTCAATAAAATGTGAACGCAAAGTGTATTTTCAATCAATTCACTTACGGCATAGCTTTGGAGCTCGCGATCTGCGCGAATGTCGAAGAGTCTGCAAGAAGCATCGTCTGAACCGGTTCCGAAAGCGTTTCCGTTGGGGAAGAACTGAATGGCGTTGATGTCTGAGTCGTGTGCTGCAAAGGTCTGGCTGCACTTCTGTTGTCGGATATCCCAAAGCTTAGCGAAAGCATCGCAGGCACCAGAGACGAACTGGTTGTTGTCAAGAGGGTTGATGCTCAAGCTCATGACATCACCCAAGTGGTCGGCGAATTCTGTGATCTTCTGTCCGGTCTCAATGTCCCACAACACACAGGTCATGTCGCCGGAGGATGTGAGGATACGGCGGTCGTTAATGAAGCGACAGCATGAAAGGTAGCCAGAGTGCCCGCTAAGCTCTCTTGCCACTCTGGTCGGGCCCTCTCGTGCGCTCAAGTTGTAAATTGAGCAAATGTTGTCAAGACCACCGCAAGCAACGTAGTTGCCGCTTGGTGAGTATGCGCAAGTCATGACCCAGGACGAGCGGAGAGGAATTGCGTGTACCTTGTTGGTGGTATACGCATCCCAAATGATGAGTTTGCCGTCCTGAGACGCAGAAACAAGATGCCTTCTGTCCGTTGACCAGTGCATGGCGTAGATCTTAGCAAGGTGGCCCTTGAGCGTCCTCTTGGTCCTCATGCCCAGACGTGGAAGGGCTTCTGTCCTTTGACGCGCAACATCGCGAACTGTAGGCACGGGTTAGCAAAATGCATTCATTCAATGGCTAGACAATGGCAGTCATGGCAGTAGTCTGTAAGTAGAGACCTCACGCACGTGATGTGTCGGCAAGCTCGTCCTTCTTGCGCTTTATTCTGTCCTTCAGGGCTTCCGCATCCCGACGGGCGATCTGGATCTTCTGCTGGATGGATTCTGCGTTTGCGTCCGCCATTGCGAGTGCGCGATGCAAACGGCGTCAACGGCCGTCGCAGCCCCTGGAGTGATGGTTCCTCGGCGGAGGTGGGTGAGAGCAGGCCGGTGTCGAGGTGGCCAGCAAACAAGCACGTCAATGCAAGCCGCTCAGTGCGAGACTACTGTCGACAGCAGGTCGATGTAGTGCGGTATCGTGGGCTCGCGCTCCTACAATGGGTGGGCGTAGGTGCGGGAGGTTCCGACAATCCCTGGGCGGGCGTGTCTGGTGCTGCCGCGACGAGGGGGCGGCGCGCGTAACGGGGGAGGAGGTGGGCAGGCGGAGCGGAGAGGGCGAGGAGCAGGACAGCGCGTCGCAGAAAGCAGCAGACCCAAGACTGGTGGCAGGGGTGTAGTTGACGGGCGCTGGACGAGGATGCGGCGCGGTGGGTGGTGGTGGTGGTGGTGTTGGGGGAGAGCAGCGGTAGTCAGTGAACGAAGCTCCAGCGAGATGGCCGGGCAGCAGCTGCCGTCTGCGAGGAGCGTGCGGGAACGGCCGGCGCTTATCTCAATCCATCGCGCTAGCCCCTGTCCTCGACCGGCTCGTCTGTCGTCGAACTCTGCTGTGCCACCCTCTTGCAGCGCCAGGCAGATCATCTTCGCTCTGGACGATATGTTGCGTGCGATATACCACAACCACCGTGTTGCCTCACGATTGGCACGCCGCGACATCCACCAAACTCTCTGCCCGTCACCGTGGTGCGAGCACGCCTGATCTGCGTGCGGCCTGGGGCCGAACTCTCCTGTATCTGCACATGCGAGTCAGGCCCGCACACTCTTCTCGCAGTTGATAATTTACCGATTTTACCCTGCTCAAGCCTCTTACCCTTTCTCGGATCTCCCTTTGCCTACCCGCGGGCTGGCTCGAGGCTGGCACCGGCCGGCGATGGACTACAAGGAATAGTGCGTTGCGGACGTCGCCCCCGATGCGCCGCAGAGAGGGTTCGACGGCAGTGGTGGACGCTTTCTGCTCGGTCGCCCTCTCGAGAGCCTCTCTCGCTTCTCCGTCCGCAAGTCGTCAAAGCAGGCTCTCGGGGGAGCCACCTCCACAATCACCGCCTGCAAGGCACATCCTTGACAGCCATCTTCTGCAGTCTACTGCGGCCCTTTTCCACTTGCTCACAAGGATTCGCCGCCAAGTTCTGGATCTCATGCCTCAGTCATCAAGCTAACGTGCCGTCTTCAAAGTCTTGTGCTGCGCTTGCGTTCTCTTTCGATAGTCTTTGGACCATTGAGATTAGGGGCACTTTAAACTTGCTTGGTCATGGCCATCTCCGTCTGTCACATCACACGTTGGAAATGCTATGCATAAAGATAGTATCAGAGGTCAACGGTACAGGTTATTCTTGCGCCGGTGTTTCGAAAATCTTTTGACAGCTCAACTGTACATGCGCTGAACGTGTCGATTGTTGTTGTGCATCTTCAAATACCCTGTGTACCTACGACCGAAGTTTTGCCATAGGCGGAGAACAATGTCTACTTTACACTCACTCATGTTATTATTGGCATTCGTGTCCCGCAATTCCACCTGTGCACATCTGCATGGCAGCACAGAATAAAGTTATACTTCGACGAGACCAGATACAAACTAGAACTAATTTCCAGTCTGCTCCGTTGCAAGTGTCGTGATTTCTTTACAAGTCGTTGGACAACGGTGAGCTGTTGTGCTAAGTCTCATGTTCTTGTGGAAAAGTGCTTCTACGTCGTGGTCGGACTTCCTCATGGCAGTAATGACATGTCCATCTGTGGCTCATATTGATTTGAAATGTAGTACTTGGCTTCACCTTAAACGAGCAGCAGCCTCCCGAACTTTACATCGGTACGAGTGGCTCCTGTGATTGCGACTCTTATCTTCGTTACTCCTACTGTCCCGATCGTTTGCACAGTCCTGTTGTTACCTGCACACGCGAACTCTCGTAGAAACATGATCTCGTCATTGCATCTTGTGCCACATTCACCGCAAGGCTTTCCTCGATCTCCCATCTTTGCTTTTGTTCGGTGGTGCCGCACTCATCAACTGGTCCAACCCAAGATCTCTCCACGCTGGCTCCTTGACCTTCTGTGTTGCGCGCTGGATCCCAAATGCTGCATGTTGGTCGGGCACGATATCATCCTCGTCATCGGGATTTATTGGTTGATGCTGTGGTGGAACGTAGATTTCTTCAGCTGGTAGCTTGAGGCGAGAGAAGTCTTCGAGAAGGTCGGCATGATGCGACTGATGGAGATGGAGAAAGGTGAGGGAAGAGTCGCGCGACTGAGCAACTATCAGCGAGGCAGCTATGATGTATATTCAAATTGCATACCATCGTGACATTCCTCTTTCCAGTTCGTGTATAGCTGAAGCGCAGGTAGTATTTCAGTACTCAAACCATCGCAATCGCATCTGTCGCGCCTGTTAGCCATCTCACAAGGTAAACACCTTTCCGAGTGCAGCTTAGCTGGACGGGCATTCCCGCGCGCACGTACCACCTCACTCGAACCTGCGAAATTCCACGTCCGCCAAGGCCCGTCCTGTGACTTTGCTGCCCGCACACCTACTGACGACCACGACCAGCGACGACATCGACGACAGGTACGCACGCGCCGCCCGATTACTCCCGCCGAACGACTCTCGTTAACACGAATTTTCGCAGCTTCAGATCCCCGCCCGACGAAGCATATCTCCTCCACACGACAAACAACCGTCAATATGTCTCACGAGTCTGTCTGGTACTCTCGCCCGCGCACCTACGGCAAGGGCAGCCGCGAGTGGTACGTACACTCTGCGCTGGAATAGACTGGAGGAGGAGCGCAAGGAGGAATACAGAGAGATATGGGCAATTGAGGAACAAGGAGCTAACATCGGTCTTCCATAGCCGTGTCTGCACCCACAAGGCCGGTCTCGTCCGCAAGTACGGCCTGAACATCTGCCGTCAGTGCTTCCGTGAGAAGGCTCTTGACATCGGCTTCACCAAGGTCAGTCGCATACGCCGCGCACGAGGAACTTTGCAGATCGGAGGAACTGACACTAGCGCAGCACCGTTAAATGTTTCCAACACGAGCAACGATGGCGAGAGCATTCAGGTGGATGGGGCAATGAAAAGAAACGGTTCAGCTGGGCATGCGATTGCAGTTACCGGCGTTAGGCGGACAGACATGCGAACATGTCACTTCATCAGCTATGGTAGAATGAGGCCAACAAACCATTCCACCTGTTTTTTATTGGAACACTGTTCAAGTACACCAGGCATCCACCGATCATGCCTGTTGGGCATTCACCGCTGTATGCGACTTCTCAGCAACTCGCCGATACGAATTTACATGCAGCAGCGATCCTTCGGCCATCTGCTACCCCTCAAACACGAATCGGGGCAAGGCCAATGTCACTGCATAGGTTCAATCAATGGTGAAATCGCATAAGTCCGGTCTTCGTTGCTGTGCTATAGTATCGTGATTTTGGAATTCTGGAGCCTGAAACCTCGCTAAACGCGACACTAGATCCTCGAATGCCCAGCATGCATGGCTACCTCAGCTTACGCCATGTCAGGCAAGGTAGTAGTGGCCACGCAACAACAAGACAAGTGAATACGAGACTCGGCGAAGAATGATATTATCGAAATTGTGCTGCCTAGTTTTATCAACACCGTATATAACCAGCATATTACAGTGCAAGAACCACTATCTTCACTACTCTCAAGCGCTCCACAACGACTCTCAGCCACACGATGTTCTTGCTCCGGAGAATTCTACGTTTCATAATCCTATGCTACGCACTCTACAGCTTCGCCGTTGGCATATGGCGGATTGTCGAAACAGAAAACTCAAGTCCCGCAGAAGCACAAGGTGACTATCCATTCAGGCATTCCGGTATAACCATGCCCGAGACCAAGTCATGCGACGGAACAGCTAACGAGAATGTTGCACCAGATTTACGAATTGCAGCCATCGCCGTCTATGAGTTCATCGCTGCCTGGCGGGGCGATCAGGCGTCATTCTCCTCCATAGCAATTGTGCGGGTGTTGTTGTACGCTGTTCTGAACAAGGTCTGGTTGTGGGGACTTGGTTGGCCGTCCGTTGATGACAATCTTGTTATCTTTGCTATTGCTGTGGAAGCGGCGATGTTGTGATGCCACGAAGAGTCATGTGGTGGTGGCCGTGTAGCTGATGGGGACGATGGAGACTGAAATGCAGATGCACAGGCCAGATTGAGGGAAGGATATGGTGTTTGGTTTCGATTTGGCTCAATGGCGGTCTACTGGAGCTCTGCAATACACGACGATCGAGGTAGCATTGAGAGAATTCAATTGGACAACGCGAGCGGATCCATGGTCGAACAAGTAGCTATAACCTTACTTGCTCTCAAGTAAAGAATGCACAACTTGAACTCTGTAGAGTATCCAGCCTCTATCAAAACCTTATTGGTTGAGGTGTGGACTTCCAAGCTCCACCTGACATTATAAAGCAGCAAGACTTCAGCACTACTTGCCATGTCTCTCACTGAGACAACAATGTCTCAGCCAGGTTGCACGTTTCATCACGGTGTATATTGTGGTCTGGTCTGCTTTCCATTCGACGGGGCCATGTCCAATCAATCCTCCAACCTCTCCTCTGCTCTGAGCCGTAACGGCATACATGGCTGTTGCGGTCGGTTTCCATCATATGAGCAAAGCCAAATGCTATCCGTTGCACAGCTCGGCGAAGATAGACGGCAAGAATACTCTGCCACCAATACGCTCACGTCGCCTCCTGCGGGCAAGAGAGCCAAGCGCCCAGCCACCATGTAACCCTGCTTATCATGATAACGGACTACACATGAATGACCTTCTCCTCACCATAGTCACTCTTGGATTATGCGAGATACCCGGCATGCTGTTCATGCTGCATGTAAGTCGGCCTCGATAGGCAAGTCGTGCACGATATGACCCGCTGTCTGATAGCCAGCTCGGCCACTTCTATCTCTCGCGGTGGCCTTATGCAGCGCCGGCGGAGATAGACAAGGGCGGCCAACTCGGCGGAATGGCAGTATCGTTGTTTATCTTTAGATGAGCCATAAGTTGGAATCATGCCTTTGATAGAAAAGGTGAGGTAATTCTTGTTCGTTCCCTGCTGGGTTTCGCGGCAACTCCAACTCAATCTCCAGGCTCACTTCCAGCTCCAAGGCGCCAGACAATCATGGCCTCCAATCCAGACCCCTTGTCCATTGCGACGGAAAAGACCATTCTACCTCCAGTCTTCGGCAAAGAGGATCAGTATGTATCCGAGAAGCGAGATTCCTCCTCAGAGGAAGCAGTCGTTGTCAATGATGGCGAAGACATCATAAAGGAGTCCGACTACACAGAGGCGGACTACAAACAGCTACTCAAGAAGATCGACCGATTTCTCCTACCGCTAATGTGGTTCTGCTACGGTGTTCAGCAAACGGACAAGACCTCTTTAGGCACACAAGCAATCTTCGGAATGAGAACCGACACCAACTTGGTTGGCCAACAATACTCATGGCTTACGACGATCTTCTATCTGGCATACCTCATCGGCGAGTTTCCTTCGAACTTTCTCCTGCAACGGTGGTCTCTTGGCAAGTCGCTGTCTATCTACATGCTTCTCTGGGGAGTCTGCGTTTTCTGCGTAGGTGCTGCTCAAGAGTGGTCACATCTGATGGCTATCCGTGCCCTGCAGGGTTTCTTCGAATGCACCATCTCGCCGGGTTTCGTCTTGGTCGTTGGTTCCTGGTATCGCACGGATGAGCATTCATCGCGTGCGCTTTTCTGGCAATCTGCCAATGCAGGTTTCGGCATTCTCGCTTCTTTGGTAAGTGATGACGCTCACATCAGATACTGGAATTCGCGATGACAGATGTTGCTGGCATACATACATAGCTTATCATGCGGATTGTGGGATCATAAATAACTAACGCGATCGCAGATCATGTATGGCATTGGTACACACGCACAGAAGAATCCTGATAGTCTGGCTCCTTGGAGAGCGATCTCCATGTTCTTGGGTTCATGCACGGTGGTTTTGGCGCTCATTTGCTTCGCTCTTTTGGGCAGCCCACAAGAAGTGTTCTGGTTGAGCAAGGATGAGAAGCGCATGGCTGCCGCGCGCATCTTGCGCAACAAGGCTGGCAGAGATGTCACGGGCAAGAAGTGGAAATGGGATCAGGTCACCGAGGCCTTCAAAGATCCTCAACTCTACTTTGCGATGGTCAACGCCTTCTTGTCGTCCGTCCCCAACGGGTAAGCTTACACAAGCTCTCGATTTCTCCTCCTACGTTGCTAATTGACACTCCGCAGCGGCCTCACTACATTCGGAAACATTATGTACAACTCTTTCGGCTTCACCAGATTGCAGGTTTTGCTGGTTGACATTCCAAGATCGGGTATGTCAGCACTTGCCATTCTCCTCTGCCAGACTTGAGTCTTCTGAATTATCTTGCTAACACTGATGCAGTTGTATCCCTCTGCCTCTTCCTGATCGTCGGCATATACACTCGCCGTGTGCCAAATCGCCGCCTGTACATCATGGCCGCATCGACAATCACGCCCTTCATCGGACTGATCGCCTTGTCGATGATTCCGAACAGTCCTGCCAATATGTGGACAAAATGGGGCATGTACCTTATCACTGTGCCTTACGTGCTTGCACTGTTCCTGGCGTGGACTTTGATCCCCTCCAACGTGGCTGGACGCACCAAAAAGACCATCATCTCTTCCGCAACCTTCCTTGGCTATTGTGTGGGAAATATGGCTGGAAGCCAGATCTTCAAGGAAGCAGACGCACCACGTTACAGTAAGTCAATATCTTGTTACCGCATGAGACTGGAAGGCGTGAGCTGACATGACTGCAGTCCCTGGCACTATCGGTGCTGGAGTATCATTGGGACTCGAGTTCCTGCTGATCGTTGTCTGGAGAGGCTACTACATGTGGCAGAATCGTCGCCGCGACAAGAAGGCTCTTGAGAGTGGGATTTCCAAAGACGAGCAGGAACGGCTGGGAAGAGAGCTTGGTGAAATTGACACGACAGATATGGCCAACCCGCATTTCAGGTACACTCTGTGAGCGCTGTATCTTATGAGAGCCACTGCCTAGCATTCATGGCATTCGATATAGATGAGCAATATAATCATGCAAACATGAACCCACCAGCTCCTTGATCTCTCTACTCATGAGTCGTGGACTGCGTCCCCTTGATCGTCCGCGCCGACTATCGCTGAATCTTATTAACGCTGCGAACATCATTTTGGGCAATAGTAGCGGGGAGAGTGGTAAGCTCCGCCGCATTGGAATGTGATCAGGTACATGTGGAGAGATGCAAGCAGCGACCGTGCGCCGGGTGAACATTCACCCGCCGCTGTGATTGATCAACGCGCACGCAACAGCGACGTCTCAATGTCAGTTCACAGTCTCTGGTTGGCCGCAAACATTCGCGTATGACACAAATATATGCTGAGACGATGACAGAGAGTAGGATTGCATGCACAATACTGTATAAGGTCCTTGAACGACTCCTAGCTACGCACATGACCGTATCGACTGAAAGGTGAAATCCATCGATACAGGAGATCTGTTGCGAAGCGACGTAGTACCATATGCGCCGATGTGCAGGCTCATGAACGTTTCATTCACCAATGGCGCAATTCTTTTAAGTTGCAACAATGTTCCCTTTGTTGCGAACGTTGGACGTCACGCCGACATAACAATGCCGGATGCGGCGATGGGATGCATACCTGGAGGACAAGACCCTACATGATAAAGAGCGCGCAAGGATGTAGCTTAACAACTGCTGTTGGTAAAACCTGCTTTCTATTCTGTACCATAAAACACTTATTGACCACGAAGTTCTTCGCAAGTCTCATCACTGTGAACGTCAACACCTCACCCACAGTCACCTTGAATCAACTTTCCGCAACCATGCCCGCTGGCGGAGCCGGAGGTGGAGGCGGCGGAGGAAACCGTATCGGAGGATCAGGAACCAAGAACTCCCGCCAAACCGCATTCAAGGGCACTGAGAAGAAAATAGCCAAACAACCTATCAAAGCCATCAAGGAGAAGGTCGTGGCAGCGAAGGAGAAGGCTAAGGCCAAGAAGGCAGAGAAAAAAGTCAGTCACGATGCACGCAGGGCTGACTACGACAATAAGGGTGACGATGAGTTGCGCCACGAGAGAACCACTCGACAACAGGCACAGGACAGGGCTTGAAAGGCTCTAAGGCTTCTCACGCCCATGTTGGCCTCGTGGAACCTCGGGACTATGCACGATACACGGATCAGTGGTGGGACAAGGACTGGGAGCGGTCTCGAATCTTGTTGATAGAAAGGCGGCGAGTGAGAGCTCTGATTTGCATGGATTTTGCAGGCATAAGATCCATAAACTAGCTAAGAAAGTGGTCACCTCGTGTCAACATGTTGTTGCAAGTATTCATCCCCTCAGCTGTTCAAGCAATGCACCGTTCCTCAACAGTCGTTCAAATACTCCCTCTGGAAGCCCGAGTCCTTGTGGCAGTGCGGCACAGCGTGTCATTCTCAGCGCAATGAGTGGCTGAGCGCACAAGCATGCTTTGATCACTTTCGCGACCTTCCGGTTGCCTTCACGCCTAGCAGGCCACGAAGCGAGACCTTGAAGCTTTCGATCAGTTCCGGCATCTCTACAGCTTGGGTACCGCGCCACATTTCGAAGTTGGACTCGTCCAGCTCGAGAATGTCGACAGCAGCGTCTTTGCGGCCATTGGCAGCTCCATACGCTTCGAGGAACCAGTGGGCGTCGCGGTAGATGCGAGCTGCGATGCGTCCCGGCTGGTTGCTCCAGTACGACACATCGCACGTGATTCTGAGCGATTTCAGGTTTGTGGCACCAGAAAGTAGTGTCAAGCCAGAGTAATTGTGTCCCTGTTTCTCGCCAGATTTGCCCCAAGCCATGATCTCGATGGAAGTCAGGCGCTGCTGGTTGCGAAGACCCATGGGAGCGAGGAACGAGTGTAGCGCGGTGGTGTTCTCGAAGACGAAGTCGTGACCATAGAGGTAGTTGATGGCCTCCGCATTGATCTGCTTGTTGACAGCGAGCAGAGCGGGAACAAACTTTATCGAGATAGGGCAGAGCTCGCGCTGGTTGGCCTTCAGATATCGACTGCGATACGTGCGGCGTGCATATGCCTCCGGGGAGAAGACTTTTCCGCGACGAGCCACACGCCGGTAGCCCCACTGGTAGCCCACAATGGAAACACCATTGGCATCGGCGAGAGTCAATTCGTAGATCATGTCGCGAAGCTCGGCTGGCAAATCGAGGAAGCGAAAGCTCTTCTCCTTCTTGGCTTTCGGGGTGCTCTTGGACTTCTTCTTTGGTGGCGCTTTCTTCGTGGTCTTCTGTCATCTTGTTAGCGTTGTGGCCTCTTACAAACACGGATGTAGAGATCGGACCTTGGGAGGAACACCAAATGTGTCTCCATCGTCGCTGTCACTCATGTCGGCGGGGACTAAGAGCTGAACCTGCTCGTCGTCGCTCTGAGGCTCGAAGACATCGTCGGGCTCGGCATAGGAGACAGCAGCGCGCTTGCGCTTACCGGTGAGGATCAGCGATTTGTCGGACATGTTGGTTGAAGGTGCTTGTTATGAGAACAAGGACCTGTGTTGGGTGTGAGAGTGTGGTGAGGTGGTGGCAAGGCGTCGCGAGAGGTATTTTGTATGCGCTCTTCCGTGCAAGGTGAGGCAGGCGCGACACCCAGGCAGCAGCGTCACGCCAAGACATCTTTGTCTCGACTTCACTTGCATCTCTGTTTGTAGCGCCATCAGGCCAAAACATGCCTGAGACTGGTCTCTGCCTTCACTGGTAGTCCTTCGGATGATGTGGGTGGGCTCCACTCCGCTAAAGTGACTGGCCAGCGCCACGACTGTAGCAGGCTGAGTACGATGCAGACAAACGAGGAAATGGGTCCTACTTCCCGTGACCTGGTATGATCATCTGCCACCAACGCATGTGGTCGTGCAGTGCCGCGTAACATTACTGCGCACCCAGAAGTGAGAACAGCTATCTACAGCACCGCAATTCTTGCACTCGTTACCTGAGAGCGTTAGAGGTATCTCGCCCTAGAAGTGCTGTCAACATATTCTACCTGGTTCGTTGGACACGCTATAGCGCGCGCGTTACCCAAACGCGTTCTGTTTGTTCTTGTGCCCTCCGTCCTCCGTGATGTTTGTTATACGCGGCATCTGCCCGGCTCCCGGACCGCGTCTTCAGGCATGCTGGTTTCAGGTTTCTACAAATCTCTGCCGTCGGCAAGCGCTTCGTGAAACTGGAGGACCAGTTTGCTCTCGAGATATTCACCTTCAACGATGGTGCATGCCACACTTTCTGTCTACATCCTCTCGGTCGGTAAGAGGGGGACATTGGAGCATGGCATTGCACAACACGGAGAAGAGCGGAAGAACGAAAGTCCATCTTCCTCCGCACCTCCACATTTCCAAGAATGCCGAGCCCAATTACCATTGGACTCCCCCGCGCGGCCGCCATAGCCGGCCCACATGGCAGCAGTGCAGTAGCCGGGAACGATTCCGAACCGGAAATGATATCAGCAGCAAGCTCGCCGGCCCTAGGTGGCAGAGCGGAAGTCGTAGTTCGTTATTGTATAGCTTCTTTCCCTCCCCAGATTCCTCTGGGCATCACTTCTTACCCCAGAGGTGAACAGTCTACACTCACTCGACATGGACTTCGCACGCTCCTTTGGCTCTGCTCTAAGCAGCGGCGTTCAGGTTCAGGTTCGCGTGGCTCCTCGCGCGGCATGGAGGGTCAAGGACCATGTCTGCCAGAGGCGAGCATTCCAGTCCAGCACAGTCTTCTTCCGCGAGGCACCTGGCGGTGCACCTGCGAAGCAGCGTGGTGGATCAAAAGTCTTCGAATCTGTTGACGAGGCCGTGGCCGACATCAAGTCTGGTTCGACTGTTCTTTCCGCTGGTTTCGGACTATGTGGTACCGCAGAGACTATCATCGGCGCCATGGTGAAAAGAGGAATTGAGAGCCTTCACTCGCTCACTGTCGTCTCGAACAACGCTGGAACGTCAATTGGTGGCGGTCTCTCGCCTCTGATCGAGTCTGGCCAGATCAACCGCGCCATCTGCAGTTTCCTTGGTGGCAACAAGGTCCTCGAAAAGTTGTACCTTACTGGCAAAATCGGCATTGAACTCACACCTCAGGGCACCATCGCTGAAAAGCTCCGTTGCGGCGGTGCTGGTATCCCGGCTTTCTACACTCCTACTGGCGTCAACACATTCATCCAAAGCGGTGGAATTCCTATCAAGCTCAACAACGGCGTTGTCATCGAGCCTGCCGAGCCCAGAGAAACCCGCATCTTCGACGGCCGCGTCTACAACATGGAGCGCGCCATCAAGGGTGATGTCGCCATTCTTCGTGCCCACACTGTCGATGAGGATGGCAACGTTCGTTTCCGCTACACCACCAAGAACTTCGCTCCCATGATGGCCAAGGCCGCAAAGGTCACCATTGTTGAAGCTGAGAACATCGTCCCCACTGGCACTATCGCACCTGACGACATCCACCTCCCCGGTATCTATGTTGACCGCATTGTCAAGGCTACCACCGACAAGATGCTTGAGAGCAAGACCCTCCGTCAAGAACCCAACGCCGATGCCTCCAAGGAAGTCACTCCTGCTGCCCGTCGCCGCGACATCATCGCAAAGCGTGCTTCTAAGGAACTCCACGAAGGCTTCTACGTCAACCTCGGTATCGGCATGCCCACACTCGCTCCTTCATTCTTGCCTGAAGGCCGCAAGGTCTGGATCCAGAGTGAGAACGGTATCCTTGGTATGGGTGCTTACCCCACTGAGGCTGAGGTCGACATCGACATTATCAACGCCGGCAAGGAGACCGTGACGCTCGTCCCTGGTGCCTCCGTTTTCGACAGCTCTGAGAGTTTCGCCATGATTCGCGGTGGTCACGTTGATGTCTCCATTCTTGGTGCCCTCCAAGTTGGCGCCAACGGTGACCTTGCCAACTACATGATTCCCGGAAAGGTAAGCTAAAAATGTAATCCATATCTTTAGCGACACACACTAACAACCCACACAGGTCTTCAAGGGCATGGGCGGCGCCATGGACCTCGTCTCCAACCCCGATGAGACCAAGATCGTCGTCACAACCGACCACACCGACAAGTACGGCGTCAGCAAGATCGTGCAGAACTGCACTCTGCCTCTGACCGGCGCCCGCTGCGTCAGCACCATCATCACTGATCTCTGTGTCTTCCAAGTCGACCGCGTCAAGGGCGAGCTGACTCTTACTGAGTTGGCCCCTGGCGTTACCGTTGACGAGGTCAAGGAGAAGACCGATGCCAAGTTCAACGTCGCTGACAACGTGACCGCTATGGAGTAGAATAAAATACCCGATTGGAAGAATTGTTGTGGTTGCTCGTGGTGTTTGTTTAGTGTATAGATCTGGCTCAGGATTTGGATCTGTACATATCTTTTTTTAGAAGTTTAGCATAGCCATATTGGTGTACAATTTTTCAAAAGACCAAATTCGCATGCTCTCAGTGCAGGTTGCTAGTCAACTTTATCACAGAAATTCGGGAATGTAACACTGGTAAGGACAACCGGTCTGATATATGCCATATTCGCAAAGAAATCAGTCGCTCTAAGGTGCTCAACTTAAATCCAACAATTTACAACTTCGCCTTCAACTCGCCATACCCGCCCGCAAACCCTCCTCCAATAGCACTCACAACCTCATCAACCTTCTTAAGCAACCACTCGCTCCCCTCATTGCTCGCCAGCCACTCCGCACCCTCCACCTTCTCCTCCACACTCTCTCCCTCAACCGCCTTCCTCAATCCAAACACATGGCTCAGCACCTGCGGGCCCACACCAGTCTGCGCGCGCAAACACGCCACCGCAACCACACTCGTCAACACGCGACCAACATTCGCGCCATGCGGCGCACTCACAGCGGGATCCGAGAACAGCGCGCCGTACTCCGATTCTACAATGTGCACCGGCAGATCGGGGTGGCTGGAGCTGAGCTTCTTGATCAATTTAGAACTGAAGGGAGCGTAGATCGAGTTCCACAGGCCGTGGCCGCGGTCCAGCACGTCGTCGATGTTGTTGCGGGCGAGCATGCGGCGGGGTTTGCGCTCGGCGAGCGCGGACTGGATGTCTGAGGGGAGGCCGTCGCGGAAGGCGTTCAGGCAGTTGATGGTGCGTGGGACGCCGTTGAAGCCGATGCATTTGAGGCCGACTTCGCGCATGAGTTCGGCTGTGTAGACGGGGTGGTCGGAGGGGTTGGCGGTTGTTGGATTGGATGCGCTGGCGAGGGCGTAGAGTTGGAGGAGTGATTCGGGGGAGTTGAGGGTCATTGTTGCTGCGGTCTGGAGAGGGTGGTTAGTTTTGGGTGGCGGGAAAGTTGGTGGTATGCTCTTACTGAGGCGCAAAGCCATGCTGGTAGGCCGACTTGCTTTGCTTTGGCATCTGTGGCGATTTTCTCGTAGATTGAGGTGATGTTCTTTGGCGCTGGTGTCGTGTGAGGCCTGACATGTGCGACATTGATGAGAGTCTTGAGCGACTCGGATAGCTTGGACATGATTGCTTTGGTGGGGTGAGAGGTGGTGTTGACGTGAGTTGTGTGTATGTCAAGTCGCTCTTTCTGTATTCTAGTGTATATATCGCGGCAGACAATAATATGTACAGCTCCAGTAACCAACAGCTCTAGAATAAAGTGAGGTCAATCGCCGAGGCAGTCGTGATTGCAGCGATGACGGACATAAGCGGGTACCACGGCAGTTGGCGCATGCGGTCTCTCTATTGTCCGTCTTGACCTTCACAAGCCCTCAAGCCAAGATGTGTAGAGCATGGAGATAGACGGAGACGGTGAGGTACATGTGCATTATTCTCATTGGAGAACAATCATCCGGATGGACTGCAGTAGCATGCAGATGGAGAACATTTTAAATCATTACTGGAAGAAAGATCAAAATATTATTTCCTGACAGCATAATTACTGACTGGGTTTACATGCATTACACAACACAGATCTGGGTATGAACGGTCCGCTCCAATCAACTCCCCACCACGAGGGAGCACGAATATATGTCACACCACGCTCGCCCAACCCAAGAGATACTTTCAGGAGCAAAAAAGAAAAAAGGTAAGGTAGAAGAGTGTCATAACAGCGCATGGCTCAGGTGGGAACCAGTTGACCTGACATGACTCTGCCGTGCCTTGCTTCCTCCACATGATAAACCTCGACGCTGCTCGCAACATCGGTGCGGGTCACGTTGCTGCTTGTTTTGGAGGCACAGCTCGTGGCTTTTGTCATATCGCTCTTGCTCGCCTGAATTGAAAGGCAGGTTAGCTGAGTTGCAACGACAAGACAGTAAAATGTAAGGAGGGCGGGCTCAGCTGGTATGCCAAGCCTCTTAAGCGCCTGCCTGAGTCTCGTGGTCGTCGTCCAGCATCGTCGAGGGCTCGCGGTTCATCCTGCTCTCGAGCTCCTTGAGCTGGCTCTCGCGGGCCAAAAGCTCCTGGCGCTTCTGCTCGATCTCGCGTTGCACCTTGATCTCGATCTCGCGCAGCTTCTCCTCTTCGCGACGCAGCTGCTCCTCCTTCAGGCGGACAGACTGCGATGCAAGTGACTGTGGGTCGAGGGACTCGGAGTTGTCGCCGGCGGAAGTTGCGTCGTTCACGCTCTTACTAAGCTTCTCGGTACGGTAGTTCTCGTACAGGAAGTCGTGAGTGATTTCCTTCAGATCGGCAAGATGAGAGTGGAGGAGTGCGGAGCGGATGGCCAGGAAGTCGGAGTGGCGAGGGTTGTCGACCTCGACGATACCCCACGGGTACTGGCGAGCGCGGACTGTGCGACCCTCGAGCTCAATGGTCTCATCGCTTCCGACGATAGCGAATGGCATAAGGCCACGGAGCTCAGCGTTCTCCTCGACAGTGTCCTCGTCGTCCTCCTCGATGTCGTAAGGGAAGTTGTAAACGGGGATGCGGTAGTGCTCAATGTCCTCCATGATGAGCTTCTTGCTCTCGGCCAGCTCCACGGGAGTGAGCGAGTCGGCCTTGCCGATGACGGGGATGACGTTGACGCGAGGTGAAAGGCGGCGCATCAGCTCAATGTCGAGCTCACGGAGACCGTGGCCTGGAAAATTGTTAGCACCTGGATGATCAAGCAGGCATGGAATTGCTGATCGCAAGGATGAACTCACCAGTAGGCTGGACAAAGTAGAGCAAGACGTGCACACGGTTGTCGCGGAAGCGAGGGTTACGCTTGATCCTGCTCTCCTCGGCAAGAATGTCGTCGTACTGGCGCTCGAGGTAGGAGCTGATCTCGCCGAAGGCGGCCTCGTTGTCAATGGCATCGCCGAAGCCGGGAGTGTCGACAATGGTGAGACTGACGCGGGTTCCCTCCTCGTCCAGCTCGAGCTCGACAGTGGCAGGCTTGATGCTGACGCCCTGCTCGATGTGGGCAGTCGTTGGGTCGTCGTCATCCTGACCCTCAAGCACAGGGCGGCCGCAGAGAGTGTTGACGAAGGTTGTCCTGCCAGTGCCCGAGGCACCACAGACCATGAGGCAGAACTGGATACCCTTCTTCACATTCTTCTTGCGGCGGATCTTGATCGCGCTGCCGGCGGCCGACATTGTTTGAGAAGGCGCTGGATACCTTGGTTGTGCAGTGTTGCCGAACGTTTCGGCGGTGGCTAGTTGCTCGGCCGGCGCAGCAGCAGAGCGAGTGACGGAGTGTCGGGGAGGGCGGAGAACGTGTCCGGTGGAGGTGGAGGGGTGGTGAGGTTGGCGGCGGTGGTGGTGGTGAGGTTGAGGATGTAATTGTTATGGGCGGAGCAAGCTGGCAAGGTCAAGCAGTCCGTCTCTTTCAATTCAGGGACAGCGCGAGGCAGCGCGAGTCGCAAAGGGGCAGGCACACGCTCAGGCCACCGCTTAGAGTGAGAGTTTGGGGAAGCCGCCGCTAACGCCCAATTGGCCGGCGGGTGGTGGTCACATTAGAGCTCCCATGTGATAGTTGACGTGTGAGTGCGAGCCATATCTTGCTCTCTGTGCTGCAATACAACACATCCCATTTGCCACTTTCACTGCTTGCTTCTGAATTTCAGTCACTGGCTCGTCGTACTAATCACGCCTGCTGTCGGCAGAGGCAAACCATCAAAGGCAATATGCCAACCTTGCGTTGACTGCTATTCGGATATAGAGGATCCATAAGTCTGAAGCCTTCCCTCGCAGTCTTATCACAGGCGACTCGACAATGAATACACGGCAGGCCATACAAAGCACAAACGATGCTGTTGTCTTGGGAGTCAGCTTCTCGGCCACGAGGAACCGCTTCATCGCAGCATTATCCGAAGGTTGTCGCGTTTTCCGCATAGACAACTGCCTTCCCACATATCAACCTTCTCTATCAGACACAGATGGCAAAGGCAAGCTTCCGGCATCCCTCACCGATGGAGGCGTAGCTATTGCTGCTGTCCTGGATGATCGCTACTTTGCTGTCGTCGGTGGTGGCAAAGCTCCCTTTGCTAGTCCTAATGTACTCTCCTTCTGGGATGCTGCATTAGGTCGTCAGATGAACACAATAAATTTCCATGAGCAAATTCTGGACGTCAAACTTTCTCACTCACATGCAGCCATTATCCTTGCCGAGCGCACTCTACTCTACGAATATCAGGAACTTGCCAAACAGGAACCAACGACTCCCTTGTCACCTTCCGAAGAAAAAGAACAGACTGGATTAACAGAACGAGGTCTGAACAAAGTCAAGAATCTGTACTCGACTTCTCCAAATACTCATGGACTCGGCTGCCTGATCGAGACACTATTGGTCCTACCCGCTCAATCACCCGGGCAGGTGCAACTGGTACCACTTCCAACCGGCTCTAAACGTGTATTCCGAGCCCATGCGTCGGCGTTGCGCGCCATCGCCGTTTCGGATGATGGCTCCGTCGTCGCCACGGCGTCCATGAAGGGCACATTGATTAGAGCATTCGATACTGCAAGCCTGGACCAAATTGGAGAGTTTCGCCGTGGCGTGGATACTGCCGTCACCACTGGTCTTGCAATCAGTCCAGGCAACCGATGGCTGGCGTGCACATCTGACAAAGGAACACTACACATATTTGACATGAAACCTGGTGGTCAACCAGGTTCTGCAGCGACATCAGAGATTAAATCGCAACACAGAAAAAGCCAGAGCTATGCCAGTCATCGACTCTCGGGTGGAGCTTTCGACCGTGATTCGCAATCCGGCATGTCCGGTCGCTCGAGTCCACAAAGCGCCACATATCAAGGCAGTGTACAAGAGTACTACGGTCTTCGTCCTCCTCCACTGTCCGCCTCTCCAGCTGGCCCGCAGGCAGGCGTCTCGGCCATACAAGCTTTCAAATCCTCTTCACTCGCTCCGAGAGTGCTCAAAGACGTCCGCTCGGTAGCCTCCGCGCCGTTCTACACAGGAAACGACCCACAACATTGGCAAGGTGGCCCTTCACACAGTTGGACCGTGACGCCCACAGGACACCGCAAGCGTGTCAAGAACCCTGTCCTCCCGCTACCGAACGATCCTGCAGGCCGACCACCAAAAGGCATCATTGCGTTTGCTCCGAAGCCAACAGCAAACAGCAAGCCTCACGGTATGAGTGGTATCAGCAAGGACGATGAAGGGGCGGTGATTTATGTGATTGGTGGAGGCAGTGATCCTCGATGGGAACTGTTCGAGTTGCTGCCCACGGAGAGCGGCGTTAGGGCGTTGGTAAATCGTGGGCATCGAAAGTTCATGACGAAGCAGTTTGTGGATTAGCGATAGAGCATTTTAAGAAGCATTGGATCGAGTTCGTAGGCCTGCATCGAAGTCTGTGTATCCTGCTCAGTGACTGTCACGCTACCGCCTCTCGAATCATATTATCGTTTCACCTAATCCTTGGATTCTTCGTCAACCCAAACCCTAACCCTGTGATACGGTCTCTGGTGAGTGTATGTCTGCGAGCACACACGAATGGTGCGAATGGAATTAGTTCCTTGATACTCAGACAATTTCTGATACGTTGGTTCTCTCGATTCCGCCCGTTTCGTGTGTCTGAGGTTGTTGTTCGACAGCTTTGACGATGCAGGTGGCTTCCGTGAGGTTCAACCTCCGAATCCAACTTGACGTCTTGTGGGCTCGCGGGTGAAATCAACCACAATTGAATGACACTTTCTACGTATGTAAGTATAACCATGTCAGGACAAGCAAAGCCTCCGGAGCGTTCAGTACGCTTGTATTCGTCACGTCCGTCGTTTCTGAACGATCGATCGTTGGTTTGCTTTGCATGCCCGGTTGAGTGGTGAGATGTATATATGGCCTCAGATCTTTTCTCCCTGGATAATCATCGATTTATCAACCTGGAAAGATGTTTAATATCTCCCGCCGTTGTATACTGAGCTTGGTGCTACTGGCATCACCACCTTCTGGCTGATCCTTGCCGGAACTTGATATTGATCATATATGATATTTTTGCAGCTCACGGTCACCATCAATTGAACGATTGAATCATCTGGACATTTGGCCGAGTGGTTATGGCGCTAGCTTCAGGCAATGAAGATGTTTACGGTCTTCGCTTCAAGCTTGCTAGTGGGTAATTCCGCGTGGGTTCGAGTCCCACAGTGTTCAACATCATTTTTGGCGTTTTTTGGGCACTTTTATAACCAACGGAGGCGGGTAAAGTAATCTCGATCGACTACGATCAGGTTGGAATGATTTAGATCGATAGTGGGCAACATTGATCAACTTGGAACAAGGTCCTAGGTTACGCTTCTTCCAAATATTCGTTGGCCCCCGCGATTCGGACGTTTTTTCTTAGTCAATTCACAACGACCGAATGCCGAGCAAGCGTTTGCAGTCGGTTACGATCGACTTTTATCGATTCGGAACGATTCCGAACAACATACTATGAGGTATCCCTCACTTTTGAATTTCTCTTCGAAGGAAGGTCTTATATTGGGATATTTAGACGGAAGCAAGACCTGCTCCGCATTGTCTGTTCCTGTACCACACGGAAACGGCTACAGTAACGCGATTGAGTCGACGATAGAGTAAGCTGTATCGCTAGCTTCAGAAACTCCTACGATTAGATCGTGATGCACGTTATGCTAGTATCGAGAGGTCCCGCTTGAGGGACATGTATATATACGAATAGGACTCGGTGTTAGCAGCACAGAATTGAGAAGAAAAAACATAAATCAACCCTGGTATCTGATTTTATCAAGCCAGTATAGCTTCTGGAAGTCGAAATACGTTATGCAACCAATATCTGATACTGGAAGTTCCACAACTTCAACAACAGAACCGCCTGAGCTGTAAATCTCAGTAAGAGATGCCGAGGTCGTGGAATCTAGAGTTATCTTTGATATCTGCTATGCTCGAAGCCTGGTTTCAAGGCGGATGTAAAGATAACCGTGTGGTCTACGTAGACGGCGAGAGCTGTCGCCTGTATGGAAGTGATTGAAAATCTAGAGACTTCCAATCACAAAGGCTTCCTCCAGATTCGCACACTCCTCTCAAACCCAAACTCATCCCGCTCCCACCCGTCAACCTCCTCCCAGCCCCCCTCAATAAGTGTCTCAGTAAAAGGTGGGCGGAGCTCCAGCTTCTTGAAATTCTCCCTCAGACTTGGGCACTTCTTCGCCGCTCTCTTATAGTTTGCCCAATCCTGCGGTTCCAACACAAGGAATCCACCAGGGACCACGATCTCGAACAGCCTACGGAACAGCTCAACAAGCACGGCATCCGAGTTGTTCAGGTGCAGCCACTTGACTACGCTGAGTAGCATAACCACATCCCACTGGCCAGCAGCAGTGCCCTGGAAAGGCCATGTGTTTGCGAAATCGAACTCTTCGAACGTGACGTGCTGCACGCTCTTGCCTTCAGACAACGCAGTTTGCTTGGCTTCACGTGCTGAAGCGATCAGGCCTGTGTCCAGATCGACGCCTACGACTTGTGATGCAGCAAAATGGGTCGCGAGCTCTAAGGTCAATTTGCCAGCATTGCAGCCCAAGTCCAGAGTCCGTCGGCCCTGGACGAAGGTCTTGAGTTGAGTGAGGCGTGGATCAGGAACATTCTGGCTGCGGAATGTGTAGTATGAGGTGTAGTTGCCGTGCCTGTGAGCTTCGTGTCTGAGCTTGTCCAGCTGATTAGGAGTGAGAGCCGGCGTTGTTGATGATGATGATGTTGTTTTTGTTGTTGTCTCTGCGGTTGTAGGTGCTGCGGTCATCTCTTGTTGATCCGTCGTTGCCATAGTGTGTGTCTTGTTCGTGGCGTTGCAGCTGATTTGCGATTTTTGCTCGTGGTTGGCACCAGAAAAGTTCGCCCGCTCTTCTGAGACCTCTACACCAGTATCGGTTCCGGTAAATAGAAGTCAATCTGCAGTGCTCTTCAGCTATCTCGCAAATATGTGAACATGCGACGAATCGTAAATATTGAATCAGAAATCTACATCTGCATCTGCATGGATAGGGTTAGTGTTATCCATCTGATCTGCCGATATCGCGAAGGCCCACTTATTCTTTGGCTACACGGCTCACACGGCTACGGCTATGTAGATGGCACGTGTACATCCCAGGGCGTATCCGTTGCTTGTACGAATGTAAAATCGACTCAGCTCACTAGCAAAATAACACCCTCCCAGGACAAGAACATCCAAGACTCACAATGGCTTCCGACAAACCCAGTGCCAATGGCACAACCAACGGACATGACTCCACCCTAGACGAAAGGACGATCCCCCCAATGGGCATGACAGGCCAGCAATTCCAAGAAGCAGCCATCGCAGCAGTCAACGACATTGAAAAGTACTACACAAACCTCCCGGACCGAACAGTCATTCCATCCATCGCCCCAGGCTACTTGCACAAACTCCTTCCCAGCGAAGCGCCACAGCAAGGCGAGCAATGGGATGCCATCGCCAAGGATATTGAGACCAAGATCATGCCTGGCGTCACTCACTGGCAGAGCCCGAAGTTCATGGCTTTCTTCCCGGCGAATAGCACTTACCCTGGCATCTTGGGTGAGATGTGGAGTGCTGCTCTCACGGCTCCGGCTTTCAACTGGATGTGCTCGCCTGTTGTCACGGAGCTGGAGACTGTGGTTCTGGACTGGCTGGCGAAGATCCTGGGGCTACCTGCGGGCTTCATGTCGACGAACGAGGGTGGTGGTGTAATCCAGGGCTCTGCAAGCGAGGCCATCGTCACAGTAATGGTGGCAGCACGCGAACGCTTCGTCCGACGACAGCTCAAGCGGGAGAATATCACCGAACCAGAAGAAGCAGAAGACCGGGCTTGCGAGATTAGATCCAAGCTGGTCGCTGTTGGCTCTGAGCAAGCTCACTCAAGCACCAAGAAGGCAGCCATCATCGCAGGCACCCGCTACCGCAGCATCACCACTTCTCGCTCGAACGACTATGCTCTGACTGGCCAGAACCTGCGCCAAAAGCTCGAAGACCTCACCGCCAAAGGTCTCCACCCATACTACCTGACCGTCAGCATCGGCACGACAAACACCTGCGCCGTCGACGACTTCAAATCCATCGCAGCTGTCGTCCGCGACTACCCAGACATCTGGATCCACTGCGACGCCGCCTACGCCGGTGCCGCTCTAGTCTTACCGGAGTTCCAGCACCTCTCCGCTCAAATGTCGTTCGTCGACTCCTTCGACATGAACATGCACAAATGGCTGCTCGCCAACTTCGACGCCTCAGCATTGTACGTGCAGAAACGCGCGGATCTGACGAGCGCGCTGAGCATTACTCCCGCATACCTGCGCAACCAGTTCACAGACAGTGGCTTAGTCACCGACTACCGCGACTGGCAAATCCCCTTGGGCCGCCGTTTCAGAGCCATCAAGATTTGGTTCGTGCTAAGGACTTGGGGCGTCGATGGCTTGCAGCAGCACATCAGACATCACCTCAAGCTGGGCAATTTGTTCGCCGATCTGGTGAAGTCACGCAGCGATCTTTTCAGCATCTTCACACCGCCAGCTTTCGCTTTGACAGTTCTCACAGTGAACGCCAGGAGAGGCCAACGCCCTCACTTGGAAGCTGCGACCAATGGCGCGGACCCCAGGCCTTACGAAGAGAGCCACAAAGTCATCGCTACCAAGCCTTCAGGGGAGGATCTGCAGAAGGCAAATGAGGCGACGAAAACAGTGTTTGAGACCATTGACAACAAGAAGGAGTTCTTCTTGACGTCGACCGTCATCGATGACGTGTTCTCCATTCGTGTAGTATCAGCAAACCCGCTCGCGGAAGAGAAATACGTACGAAAGGTGTTTGAGGAGTTGGTGGAAGCTGCTGAACAGGTTTTGTAAACATGTCACTTCTTTTGTCAAGATCTATACAGCGACAGAGAGGAGGATGATTGACCATGCACATGTACGAAGTGAATGAAAGACGATCTCTACTCAGTCTGGAAATATCCAATGTTCGCGTGACCATCGTTATATTTCGTGGTATATCGGAAGGAAGAGGCTATTTATTCAACCCAGCAATCCCACCACACTTTTTTAAGATATTGTCATGACAGAAGCGTAAACACTCGTAATCTACTGCTTGGCGTTGATAATGTCAACGAAAGCGGGCTTCAAGCTGGCGCCGCCAACAAGGAAACCGTCAATGTCGGCCTCCTTGGCGAGATCCTTGCAGTTCTTCTCGCTGACAGAGCCACCGTAGATGATACGGGTGGCCTCGGCGACCTGCTGGCCGAGCTCCTTGTTGAGCCACTCGCGGATGCCCTTGTGAACCTCCTGCGCCTGCTCGGTGGTGGCGACCTTGCCGGTGCCGATGGCCCAGACGGGCTCGTAGGCGATGACAATCTTGCTCCAGTCCTGGACCTGCTTGCTGACGGCGGCGAGCTGGCTGATGACGACCTCCATGGTCTTACCGGCATCGCGCTGCTCGAGGGTCTCACCGATGCAGAGGATGACGTTGATGCCGCCGTCGATGGCAGTCTTGGTCTTCTTGGCGATGAAGTCGTCGGACTCCTGGAGGATGACACGGCGCTCGGAGTGGCCGATGAGGGACCAGGTGATGTTGGAGTCCTTGAGCTGGGAGACGGAGATCTCGCCGGTGAAGGCACCGTTGGGCTTGTCGAAGACGTTCTGGGCGGCAACCTCAATGCCCTCGCGGGCGTGCTCGCGGGTGAGGAGGAGGTAGAGGGCGGGAGGGGAGATGACGACCTCGGTGTTGGGGTCGACCTTGGCGTCGTTGAGCTTGTGGACGATGTCCTTGATTGACTCAATGGTGCCGTTCCTGTTAGGGGAGGGAGTGTTAGTTGAGCTGTTGCTTGGGTGTCATTGTGGTTGCTGAGGAGGAAAAGCGGCGTACATCTTGAAGTTACCGCCGACGAAGAATTGACGAGGCATGATTGCGGTGTTGTGTGGGGGTTGTTTGTGAGGGTGTTGGGTATAGAGAGGTGATTGAGGTATAGCAAAGTGGAATGTAGTAGTGAAGGTCAAGGTGGTTGTTGTGTTGCTCTCTGATTTTCCACCTCACCCCACCAAAGCCAGAGAAGCTGGGGCGATGTCATAGCCCAACCGTGGGGCTCGTCGACACGGGAATCAAAAGACGCCGTAAAAGACCCGATCATCCCCGATCACACGTGCCAGATTAGAGCCGGTCGGTTTGGCGGGATATATCGGAGGCCCTTGTTCATATTTCATGTAATAATATGCATGGCGATCCGAGGTATGAATGAAAAGAAGCAGTGATGCTTGCTTGTACAACTTTACGAAACAGTGGTGTGGGAATGAACGTTCTCATTACAACGGATCATATTCGAATCAGGTACACTCGAAGCAATGAATGCCTATCTGTAGCCTGTCTTACCATACTACGCTTCACCAACTAGTTATACATACCCGTTCGCATACAAAGTACAAAAAACAATGCAGAAGAACAGGAGCATTTTGGTGCCAGAAGACAGAAGTAAAGAAACGGAGCCTCCCGATCTCTCGCCCGTATCCGTCCACCGCTGGTGATGGTGTACGCGGTGCTGTCGATGCGAGCCGGTGCTTACCCTGAGGAGGTAGTCCGACTCACCGTTCGTTGTACCGCATTGAAGTCGTGCAAGCATTGTGAATGTCGCTGCTATCAGCAAGCAGGACGATATGTGATGCTGGTTTTGGTCGTGCTGTGAAGTCCATCAGGTGTCCAAGGATGGCCACTTAGTAGCGGCGTCGCGATCTTGAGTCGTCATACCCACCGCCGTCGTAAGGTCGCTTTTGTCCAGCATACCCACCAGCGCTGTCACGGTCACGATCGCGGTATCGGTCGCCGCCACGATCCCCGCCACGGTCGCCTCCACGGTCACCTCCACGAGGAGGCAGAGGCTCAAGGTTAGCGTTGCTGCGTGAGCCACGATCATCGAATCCACGACCTCCGTCGCGTCCACCACCAAATCCGCCGCCGCGAGGACCTGCAGGAGCTCCGTCAGGTGCACCGTAGCCACGGTCGCCGAAGCGTCCACCACCGCCGCGATCGAAGCCGCCACCACCGCGAGGACCGCCACGACCACCTCTGAAGCCGCCACGACCTCCATCGAATCCGCCTCTGAATCCACCGCCACGTCCAAAGCCACCAGGGCCCATCGGAGGACCAAAGCCCATAGGCTTCAGGACTGGAGCCTGGGTGTAGCCACGGCCGCCAAGGCCACCACCGAAGCGACGTGGGCGCCAGCCGTTGACAGTGCGGCCACGCTCAACATCGACGACAACTTTACGGCCTTTGATACGAAGGTTCTCAGTCTCCTTGTAGGCGGCTGTTGAGTGAAGAAAATCTGATGTTAGCATGGTCTGATACTTACCACAATAGCTGTGGATCGTCAGTAGGAGTGAGGGGATTTACCTTTCATGTCTCGCTCTCTCTCGAATACGATGAATGCGTAGCCGAGCGGCTTACCCTTCTTCTTGGGGTTCTTCTCTCCAGTGTTCAGAGGCACGCGCACTCTCTCGATGGGCCCAAAGCGACCAAACTCGCGCTCCAGATCCTTGGTGTCGGTGTCGTAGCTCAATCGTGAGATGAAGAGTGTTTTGTAAGGGTCGCCGCGGATGTTCTTGTCCTCCTTGGGGTTGAAGAGCTGCTTGAAACCCTCATCCAGGTACCACTTCTGATGCGCGTCCTTCTCCAGTCTCTCTCTATCTTTCTTCTCAAGCCATGACTCGGTTGGCTGGTAGTCGCCGAACTCCTCCTTCAGCTGTGGTAGGTATTGCGCGACACCGTCAATGTGCTTGGTCTTGCGATCTTCCGGCGCGTAGTCGTTAGGCGGGAGGTAACGGAGCGGCGGGCGCGGCGCGAAGAGCTGGAGCAGGTTGTGAGGTAGCTGGGCGGTCATTGTGATGATCTCGAGTAGATAGTGCTGATGTGTTGTTCAGTGCGCTCCCAGAAATCTCACGCTTAGCGCGCGCTGCAAGTGAGGTTGTGTCGGATGTCGCAAAGGTGTAGTCCCGCGAATAAAGCGCGCTAGGTCGCCGAGGAGAGAATGCAACGCCTGGACTATTAATTGTTAGAAGTCTTGTAGACGGCTGGTCGCGCAGGTACAAAGGAGCAGCTGGCAGTTGGCAGGATGAACTGGCTGGAGTGCAGCTTGCGTTCCAGTGTGAGAGAGGGAGGGAGAGAGCCAAAGCACCTGCGCTTCAAGGTCCGCGGGAGTGAGCCGCCGGCCGCCAAGCAACAGGGTAGACTTCAATGTTCAAGATGCGATGTAGGCGCATCGCATACCACCAAATAAAGCCAGACATCATGCCTCTCCAAGCGCTACGAACAGTGGCAAAGCCACAGGTAAATATCACATGACAATCGCAGCAAAACACGTACTGACAACTTCCTCAGAACGGTGTCGGCGCCTTCATCCTCCAATGCAAGCGCATCGACTTCCACTACTGCGACTGGGCCGGTAGCAGCAGGGGCATGAAGTATGTTGAATCTTGCGCCTCCTCTCTATCGAATCCTCTAACAAATTCCTCCCAGCAACTTCCTCAAGTCCCACCTCAAAGAGTTCGCCCGCGCCAACCCCCAAATCGAAGTCACAATCTCTCCCCGACCCGGCCGCCACCCCGTCATGAAGGGCAAATACATCTGCGGAAAGGAAAAGGCCATCTGCGTGCGCAACATGGAGCCCAACGAGATTCTGGAGAAGGCAACGCTGCTGCGCAACGCGAGCGGCGAGAAGCTCAAGAGGGAGACCAAGAAGGTCAAGAGTTTGAACGAGAGTGTGAGAGGTATCTGGAGTCCTTTCCATGGACAAAAGTACCAGGTGTAAAAAAGCGGATTGTTTGGAGGGCCGGAAACTGTACGATGATGGAGGTGTACAGATATCATGGGGATTTGGGTTTTGCATTGGACGGCGTATATTGTGTTTGGGACGGATACCAATTCAAGCGTTTGCTTTCTTCTGCGCATATTCCGCTTGTGCACCGCAGTGAACAGATAATGCTTGTACCGCTGACACAGCGAATGCATGTGACCAGGTCCGCGTGCGTGACTCGCGAATCACCACGTGTGTCAATACATGTACGCAAGAGGATGGCACCTCCACAGCCCGTCTACATAAAAAACATTCAATCTCGAAGAGTATGCGAAATATAACGAGAAATAACGCTCAGATACAGCAATCGACCCACTAAATCTGCTCTCTGCTCAAATTCCCATGACTAGAGATCCTCATCACTTGAGCTCCCATCACTAGACGAAGCATCTGTCCCTCCTTCCATCCGCTCGTAACCCATTCCAGAGACTCGCATATCATTCACAGGGTCTTCGTCGACTTCGACCTCATCCTCGACGTGACCCGCGTATTCGTCACTGTCGTCTGCCTCGTCATCTTCAGATTCATCGCTCTCAAATGACGCGTAAAAGACATCACGGCAATATTCGCAATAAAGCATAGACACCCGCAACATGTATTTCTCCTCCTCCGATGGGGATTGCAGTGAGCTAGCCAGTGTTTTTCCGGATCTGACAAGCTCGATTATATCATCCCAGTCCAGAATTCCCTCGTACTGATATCTCTTGTAGCATCGAAGGCAGATACAGCTTGCTGAAAACAAAGTTTCGAAATCTTCGTATTGCTCGAGCGGGAGCGAGAAGAAGTTCATCAATGTCTCCTGCGTGTCCTTGCACCATGTCATCGTGCACTCCTTTTCAGCAAAGCTGACGATGTCCGTCCCGCAAGCCATGAGAATGGAATGAAACGCATGCAACGCAGCAAAGCTGTGCAGAGCTAGCTGCATAGGGCTCTGCTCATCCGTTTGGCCGTCCAACTCCGAAGGCTGCTGATAATGGAAGTCTCCGGTGAATGACCGACAGAACTGTGGTGAGAAATGAGGGGACATAGAGCCGTACTCTGTTGCTGATACTATCATGTAAATCCAGAATGACTGGAAGAACTGCGTGTCCATGGAGGCAAGGAGTTCACAGCCAGGTCTTTCCTCGTCCCAGAATTCGTCGTTAGCATCAGTATAGCAAATCCTGCTCTGTCTTATGCCTGAATGAGTCGCAGGGTGCAGCTTGTTGAGTGAGAGTCGCCCGTCACACTTGGTAGCCTGTACATACTTCCGTATGAGCAAAGATAGTTGCTGAGCAACCGCACGTTTGATCGAGTGTGATGCTATAGTGCTGTTAACGTTGTCGCCCAAGGAGATTAGGACGCCGTCAATTTCAACGGAGGCCTGAATGTCAAGTCCGCTTTCCAGTAGCAGACGAAGGGTATCCGCTGCATATTTTGGTTTGAAGTTGCGAATAGCGTTGCGGTGACCGTCGTATGCTAGTGTACGACACGCGATTCCGAGAGCAGTGGCGGGCTTGAAACTGTTGCCCCAGTCACGCACTTCAACGTCAGCGCCCTTTGTAAGTAGAAGCTGACAGATGCTGAGCTGCCAATGTGCTGCTGCCCACTGCATCACTGGTCAGTAAAGTCGCTTTACCAATAAGAAGACAGATACGCACATGAAGCAGTGTTCTGCCTCGAGAATCCACGTCCACAATAGTTACTTGGCCAAGCGAGAGAAGCCTGTTCACTTCGTCGTAATTGCCTGTTGCACAAAACTTAAAGATAGGAGAATCGTCGTCGATGATCTATAGGACGACAGTCAGTATGTGTAGGCAAAGGGTAGTAGTGTTGACATCGATCATGCTGCTATCGCACTGGTCACATACCCTGGGGTACCGAGTCTTCTTAGATATCAGCATGTCGTTGACCAGGACAGTAGTCTTATCCGTTATCTTTCGACGCCCTTGCTTGATCTCTCGGATCCAAGTGTGACGGTCGTGCGAGGATGGTTGAAGGCAGCTTGTAGATCGGACGAAGGTTTTTACAGCCGCAATCTGCTTGTGTACCTCTGTGCGTTTGGACTTGGAGGGTTGCGCGCTATGAAAGCAAGAGTGGAGAACATCATACTGTCTGAGAAGTCTCGGGAGAGTTGTCATGGATGCCGCAGAAGTCGTGAGTGCATCCACACCATTTGCAACGACGGCATTCGTTGGGGCGCGCACCTGAGACTCCGGGATCATAGACTCGGACACAACATTGCTCTCTCCAAACCCCGTGCGTCCTGATACTCCAGCCAGCAAAACTCCGCTAAGCCCAGCAGTCTCCGTGTATGGGTCAGCGCGAGAGAGGCTTTCACTCTGGTTGCCGACTCCGTTCATGATAGATTGGTGTCGCTTCGACGGGTGAGTTGCTTCATCAATTCCGCGTTTACGCGAACTCGATGGCATGTTTGCGTTTTCCGCATGTTCCATTACAGATTGGTCAACCGCGAGTCCCGGAAATGGACACTGTTGCGGCGTAGATGCAGGTATCTGGCCGAAGTTTGTGTGATTATTCCATAGGTCCGCCGTAGGATTCGCAGGCTGCGAGCTGAGTGCCGGGTTGGCGAATGCTTGTTCAAGCGACGACACGTCTAGCCAGGGCGAGAAAGACATCTGCACTTCAGACGGTGGCAGCCATGCACCGTTTGAGATGCTGCTGACAAAATTGAGCCATTCTGGAGTCGAGGCTAGAGGTTCGGTGGGGTTTGCGAGAAGATCCGGTTCACGCTCAAGGGCAGGCGCTTCCGTGATCGTTCGATTTGCATCAACAGGTTCGGTGAGGTTGGCGGAAAGATCTGGTTCAAGCTCAAGGGCAGGCGCTTCCGTGATCGTTTGATCTGCATCAACAGGTTCAGTGAGGTTGGCGGAAAGATCTGGTTCCTGCTCACGTGCAGTCGCTTCTGTGGTAGTTTGATTTGCATCGGCAGTGGTACCATTGCAGTCGGCGGCATGCCTCTTTCGATTACTTGCATTCGGAAATTCTCGTCCGCACCGCTCACATGTGCTTCTGCTAGTATTAAGCTCTGGAAAGTGCGTAGACCAGTGTCGTAAGAAGTCGAATTGGGCAGTCTTCTTCAAGCCTTGACGGCCGTATTTGCATTTAGTTCTTGGACATCTTGGCTGGTGCGCAGAGGTCCAATGTTCATATAAGTCCGTTGCGTCTCCAAAGTCAGGAGCGCGTTGATCACCATCTCGACATTCCTGAGCCGGGCAACAGAAAGGTCCCAGGGGCCCGTGTGCGTCGTCAGCCATCGTATCGCGGGCAGCGAGAACAAAGGAGCTCTGCTGGTGACCAGGAAGATTGCATGAACGACTTAAAGCGCCGGGTGCCGGGAAGCCGATATGATCGCGGAAGGTGTAGCTAGTTTCCAGCTTTGAAACCGAGGGTTGTGCACTTGAGCGTGTCCTGATCCAGCATCAATCTTGGAAGAGTAATCCTCGAGATAAGATGTGTCAAGGAAGGTTGAAGTCTTCCAGGCATATAGACTTGTGATGATGCCAAATTCCAGACTCGCAGCCAAAAGCAGGATCGCAGTTTGTGACTTTCCTTCAGACGTGGTGTTGAGATTTGCTTCCAGGAAGTCTAGAGTTCGAGCTTCTCTGTTGACGAGGCTGAAGCGACAGGCTGGCGAAGAAGCCCTCACTTCGTCGATATCGCGAGGCCGTTGAGATAGGCGAGATAGACCCCGGAGAACGGGACCGCAGAGAAGAGAAGGTGAGATCGTCGGGATAGGCAAAAATGACCACAGAGAACTGGACCGCAGATTAGAGAAAACGGATCTAGGAAAGTGTTATATATATGCCTCCAAACGAGGCTGTGATTGAGCAGTTCTGCCCCAAAGGACGGGTGCTGCTTCCGAGTGCCACCTCGTCACGCCACACCCGCTGCGCCTCCGATTTAAGCGATGCCTAGCGATTTGAGGCGACCCTGCATACAAGGGCTCTTCCTGCTCTTCCTGCTCTTCCTGACCCGCGTGCTCTTCCATCTGTGCACCGTGGAGGCTCTTCGCGCTTTTCCATCCGTGCACTCTAGACAGCTCCTCGTGCTCTTCCTGCTCTTCACGAAGTGGAATATAACACAGCGGCGGTTTCCAAGTAACAATGCCAAACTACATCCAAATCAACCACACAGGCAATCTGAAAAGCCAGCGAACATTTTACATCACTTGATCCCTTCCCCACCAAATCAATTCCAACGATCATGGCCATCCCGATCCAATTCGACCCCTTCAACTTCGCGCTCAGCGCCACTTTGATCGTCATTATGCTCGCTGAGCTGCATTTCGCCCGCAGAGAGCGTCGCCAGTCGCAAGACATTCAGATGACACCTGCTTGAATTGTTCTTCATCCTGGAATAAGTTCTGCTGGTCATTTGTACGTACCACTTCCAGCTACACACGAGCGAAGACTGACAAAGTCACACAGATCGAACGAAATCAGAGGTGCATGCCGTTGCAACTCGCCGAGCAATGTTGATGGAAGCTGGCACCGTTGGCCTGCGGTGCGAATTTAGGGAGGTGTGTGGGAGGATTTATCTTGCTGGAAATCGAAGAAGTCTGTATTATTAGTGTATCGTATCTGGTTGGGAATCGTCACTCTCTCTCAGCTTTTTGCATCTTGAAACGTACTTCATACAGGTCTGGACCGACATACATTCTAGTGAATCTCCAAGTAACGATCAGCGCTCTGGTCAGCTTTACAATCTTTGTGTTACTGCCACACCACTTAAATGAAGAGCTTCTCTCCGTGATACTTGGTCTCGCGCTCATACTTGCTCGAGCCACTTGCAGCCACACTCTGGCGCTTCGGGAAGCCATCGAACGACTTAGCATAGATAGCAACAGAGTGCGCAATCAACCTCGTGTTGACCTCCCAAGCCGTGATGTTGACATTGCTGACATCGTCGCAAAGCTGGTGGTAGCAAGGATCATACCAGTCGCCCGCCTTGCCACCGAATTGCTTAGCCTCCTCCTTGGTCTTGATGCCTTCAGCACCAGTCGCAATGCCGCCGGCAGGAATGCCAGCGCGGATGAAGCCATCGTAGTCGGACCTGCCATCGAAGGGGATGAAAGTGTAGCTCAGGTTGTGCGCCTTGTACCAGTCGACGTACAGATCTCTGAGCTCCTCGGAGCCAACGGGGCTGGCATCGTTGGTTGCGTTGTAGATCTGGTAGGCGAAGTTGGGGCTGCCCATCATGTCGTAGTCCATGAAGAGGCGGACCTTCTCGTTCTCGGCGGGCGAGAGCGAAGCGGCGTAGAAGTCAGAGCCAACGAGTCCTTCCTCTTCAGCGGCCCACCAGGCGAAGCGGACGCAGTTGTTGACGTCGAATTGGGTCAGGTGTGTTGCGACCTCGAGGAGGGAAAGAGTACCAGAGCCATCGTCGTTAATACCGGGGCCTTCGGGCACGCTGTCAGAGTGCGCGCCGAGCATGACGCAATTGTCAGGGTCGCCCTGGGCGGTCTGAGCGACGATGTTGAGGGTGTGGATGGTCTTAACCTCGCCATCAATGTAGGCAATCGCGTCGACAGATTTGCCGGCCTTGAGCTTTTTGAGCGTCTTCTCTGCCTCTTCGTCAGAAATTCCAAAAGTGGCAATCTGGTCATCGTTTGGGGTGCCCATCGTGCCGTGAAGAGCGCCCTTCTCGTTGTTGTAAATCACGGCAGCTTTAGCACCAGCACGTCCTGCGAGAGTGGACTTGTCACCAAATCCACACTTGCCGCGCTGTACGAAAGCGATGTTGTCCTTTACAGCCTCGGGGTAGTCAGAAGCAGAGCAGCCGCTGTTCGCCACGAGAATCACGTCGCCATAAACGGGTTCGTTGTCCTTGGTTGGCGGCGTCAAGCTCATGGCCGACGCGTTGGCAATAACCTCATCTCCGAGGACGAGACGGGACTCGTAGACATTGCCAGAGTAGGCAGGGAAAGACTGCTCCGAAATGTTGTAGTAGCTGCCTAGCTTCTGGATGGTGGCGTAAATGTACTCGAGTGTCGCAGCATGGCCGGCACTTCCGATGACTCTTGTCGGGTGGTTGTAGTCATGGAATGAGAGCTCTGCCAGCTTGTACAGATCTTCAGCCCTGGCGAGCAGGTTCTTGCCGTGAATCTTAGCTTGCAAGGCTTCGCTGTCGACTATCTTCTGGGATGAAGCAAGACCAGCATCGTGGGAGTCCGTCTGCACAAGTGGGAGTTGCTGAGCTTGCACCGAGAGGCCGAGCAACGCGACTGGCGCCAAATTCTTAAGGATAGCCATGATTGTGGTTGATGTTCAGTTGTTGTATGGTGGATGAAGTGACGTTTTGATGAACGTCGGCTGGGCGATGACATAGCGATAAGATTGCGACATCGGGGTTGGGGGCGGAGGCGGAGGTGGAAGCACTGATCGTTAATCGAATTTGGGTAATAAAACGGCCATTGATAAGGCGTATCGTGGAAGATCCAGAGCATGGTCACTTAGCTTGGACGTCCGTGAACAGACGACTTGACTGATGGAAGCCTTCGCGGCCATTATTGTCGGAAATATAGATGTCACAGAGGGTGGTGTCTTGTTCTAAGAAGCCTTCTGATCATTGATGGCCAATGCCAGTGGAATCGGAAATTTACATTGACAGGAAGGGTAGACATAACACTTCGCTTACCAGCTGTCGATATCGGCTTGAATATACCGTTTGATTGATGTGATATTGATGGGGAGAAGCAGAATGTGAAGTTGGGAGCTGAGATGAAGTTGAAGTTGCCTCGAGCGTGCCTTCCCTTCCTACCATTGGTACCCAACCAGACTTCATCATTGACCAAGCAACGAAGCAGTCTTACCTATGCAGAACATAATCGCCACTGGTGACACGATACACGATCACCAACGTGACAGCCAATTCGCTTTGCAGTCTGGAAGCTCTGCTGCTCGGTCTCTATGCAAGATGGCCCAATGGTTCCAACACCCACTTCTCATTCAAGCTACATGTGATTAACATATGTCGCCAATGTCAGCCTCGCAGCTGCAACTGTTACATGCCGTACATGTATCGGAGACACTCCAGGTACTTCTATCGGGTATACACATTCCGACGAGCAGAGCTTCAATTCTAGACGTGAGCATGGCTACTCTTAAGCTACCACACACGAGGTACCTCTACCTGCTTCAACTTCGGACATCCAAGAAAAGATAGACTTCACGCACGCATCCGTGTAGCTGCAGTCTGCACACACGGGACAACGAGTGTGCATGCACGCGCGGCGGCGTAAGCGATGCCCTGCGATGAGCCGTTTACAAACCGACGATGGCTGGGGCGATCTACGCTGCAAGCCTCGTGTGAGAGGCGGTGGCTGGACTGTTCGGTGTGCACGCATGTGAGACGAGTCGTCATGGCCAATGGCTGCCAACCACGAGGAGCGAGTGGAGAGCAAAAGCTGCCCCATCCTGCCACCGGAGCAGCAGGCTTGAGCAGCTCCAGCAGCAAAGACCAAGCTGCACGCACCACCGGACATCACGACAGCGCAACGGTGGATGATGGACTGGGCCGAGTGGCAGCCCGAATGCTGGCTGCTGTTGTTTAGCTCGGGCAGCAGTGGTTAAACCGAGGCAATCGAGGCGAGCAAGGATACGCGTTGTGACCGGGGACGAAAGAGAGGATAGTTCAAGGATTCTCCTAGCACAGCGGCTGATGAGACAAACGACAGAGAGGCTGGCTGGTGGCAGTACGAGAGTTTGAGCGTTGCGATGGAGACAGGGTTGCTGTTGCTCTAGCTTGTTGATCCGCCCCTGCCGCTGCATAAAGCCAAACGCTCAGGCCAGCCGCGATCCCCTCACCATCCGCCTGCCTGCCCCATCTCCAAACAACACACAGCCCAGCTTCCGCGACCGAACACTCCACTACCTGCAACCTCCATTGGTCCCAGACTGCAGTCCACAGACCGCAACACGCTGGCACTCGTCACTCACCGCACTTAAAAACCCTCGTCCTCGCCTCTTATCGGCCTTGTCTGCTTTGCAAGTCGCGTTGCTGTCTTGCAAAGTACTCGAGTCCCCCTCAAGTCGCCAGGCTGGATTTCGACGCCAGAATCCCGTGAGTATACACCCTGCGAGGCATGTTGGAGCTGATGCGCATTGAATGTACGACGAAAGGAGAGCAATTGCGCATCGCCAGCATCTACAACGCGTCCACCAAGCACATCCACTAACGTCCTCCCAGAGTCCCGTTCAGCGTCTTTCCGTCGGCCTACAAAAACAACGAGCAGACCGAAGAGGTCAAGACTGAGGAGCAAGTAACAGTCCAAGGCGCTGGACGGGAAGAGCAACAACAACCTCAACCCCAGCAGTCCGGCCCTTCCCGTCACGAGGAGCGCATCCGCGAGGACATCCGCATCACCACCACTGAGGAAGACCGTCGCCGTCCCGCTCGCGTCAGCAGAGAAGAGGAAATCCGCATCTACGAGAACGACCGTCGCGACACCCGCCGCGAAGACCGCTTCGAAGAACGCCGTGAGGACCGCTTCGACACCCGCACCGAGAACCGCTTCGACAACCAGCGTTTCGACAGCCGTGTTGACGTTGACATCCAGAGAGACAAGTAAGTCGCGCTCAATTCCTACTCATTCCCATACCCCCAGCTATAGCACTCAAAACGCTATGCGGCCCAATGGTGCTCGGATTCGCAGGCCGCGTGCACGCGCGTCCGAGCGCCGTTGCACACCGCATAACAAGAAACATCCACCCCTGATTGCTTGGCAAACACACTATCGAGCCTAGCGGCCGTTAGTGTGTTGTCCTAAGCAACAGAGCTTCACCAGCCATCCGAACCTCCACGCTTGATCCGCCTTCCTTCGGAGCATGTACCTTGCTTGGTACCAACGTTACACGACCCAATGCTAACGACTTGACCTCATCAGCTACCGTCAACCCTTCCAACGTTACTCTGAAGCCCAGATCAACGTAGAGGACCGCACTTACGACCGCGAGACTCAGAACAACCTCGACGCCCGCATCGACGCAGCTGAGAGAGACTTCCGTCAACGCACTGCTCCCTACCCCGAAGAGTACAACAGAGAAACCCGTCAGTGGGAAAGCAACTCTACCAACCCTCGCCAGTACCCCGCTCAACAAGCCTACCCCGACCGTGAACCCGTCTCCTTCGACGAACAGGTTCGCGTAAGCAAGACTACTGTCGACGCACCCAGTCGCCAGCACAAGCGTGATATGGGATATTACGACGAAGACGGCCACTACCACAGCTTCCGTCACGGTCTTCACCGCGCAGCGGACAAAGTTCTCCACCCCATCCACGGCGGCCACCACCACCACCACCACTCCCACTCCGAGCCTCAGCAGGAACGCATTGAGCGTGTCGAAGAGGATATCGTTATCCGTGACCGCGAAGTCATCAGCTCTGCTCCCCATCAAGAAGTCTCTACCCAACGCCGCACTTCTTCCCGCACCATGATTCCCAACACCATCACCATCCCCTGCCACCACATCAGGATCGGCGACTTGCTGATCCTGCAGGGCCGTCCTTGCCAGGTCATCCGCATCACCACCTCGGCTCAGACTGGCCAGCACCGCTACCTCGGTGTTGACCTCTTCACCAAGCAGCTTCATGAGGAGTCTTCCTTCGTCAGCAACCCCAGCCCGTCTGTCGTTGTCCAGAACATGCTCGGCCCGGTCTTCAAGCAGTACCGTGTCCTTGACATCCGTGATGACGGCAACGTCGTCGCCATGACCGAGACCGGTGACGTCAAGCAGGGCCTTCCTGTCCTTGACCAGTCCAGCCTCCTTGCTCGTCTCACCGAGAGCTTCAACAACGGCCGTGGCAGCGTCCGCGTCCTTGTCATCAACGATGAGGGCCGTGAGCTGGCTGTCGACTACAAGGTCGTTCACGGCAGCCGCTTGTAGATGTCCTCACCGACTTTCTACTTGAAGGCTAGCATGGACTGCCATGTGGTCTGAGCCTTACGCTCGCACCACCCATAGATCACGAACATAATCAAGGTTGCTGGATTTGCATTGTCTTGGGTCTTTACTAGGAGTGTGGGTCCAGTGCTTTTGAATAAGGAGTTTGAGACAGATTGTGAGATAGGTTTGGAAGTTGTATGTGGATAGCTGTATGTTGAATCAAAGCAACATAGTTGAATCAATGCTTCCTGTCAGTCTCTTGTCGCGTGTCGTGTAATGTAAGAACACCAACCTGCATACAAGCTACATAGTCATAACGTTTGAACAACACCACCATCCATCCCAAATCACACCCTTCCCCCTTCAGTCCCCTCACTCTTCTCATAATCCCCACCAACCCTCCTCTGCAAAGCCCGCCTCAAAATCCACTCCCTCGCCGTGACATCCTCCTCCTCCTTCCCACCCTGCTCCTCATGCGCCCTACGGATAACCTCGCTCTCCGTCAACGCTTTCAGCAGAATATCATCCTCCGGCCGCGAGAAATACACAAGACTCATACGATTGCTCCCGGCTTGCTCGCCGGGCGGGTTCACGACTCGGTGGATGTTGCTGCGTAAGATCGAAGCGCTGAAACGCACGAGCGCGTCGCCTAGGTTTACGATGAGGTGGGAGCGCAGAGGGCGGACGTAGGACCAGGTTGGGGAGGGGTTGGTGGGTGTTGAGGGGGGGAGGATTTGCAGGCCGCCTAGGCGGTTGGAGAGGAGGGTTAGGGTGCCGAAGTCTGGGGGTCTTTGTCAGTGATGTGCATGATGGGTGGGATGGAAAGAGGGAGAGGGTATGGGAGGCTTACCGGTGTGCTCGCCTAGGGATTTCTTGCGGTCGTCTTCGGGTTGGGGTGGCGAGTTTACCCAGCGGACTTGGTCGCCGCTGGAGGATTGCAGTTTGTGCAGCGATTGGAGTTTGCCTTCTGGCAGGCCGAGCTTGGCGTTGAGGATCCCGAGTAAGAGGGTTACGATGGCATGGCTCTTCTTGATATACCCTGCTAGCAGATCACGTGCTGTCTGCTGCTGCAAGAGCTCTGGGGCGGGCAGCGGTGCTGAGAGGCCGAGCATGTCGTCTTTGGAGATGTTGTAGAATTCGTTACGGTCACGAGTACCTTCCTTGTCGATGACGCCGGCGCCGAGGCCTTTGTAGCCGTAGTAGGAGCCTTGGTCCATGAAATCGTATTTCTGCTTTTCGGATACTGGGAGGGCGAAAAGTTGCTCGCCGAGAGAGAAGAGGGCGTTGACATCTTGTATAAGAGCTGGTCCGTTGATTGATGGTGATGAGGAGGTAGAGACTGCGTCTGTGAGATCGAGGTAGAAGAAGCCGAGTTCACGGCTGGCTTTCCAGACTTGATCGATTTCGGAGGGGTCTTGGTCGAGGAGCTTCTTGAGACTGATGCGGAGGAGTGGTGCGGTAGGGATGTTACCTGGGAACGGAGGTAAATTAGAGAATGCGAGTGCGTCTTCGTCTCGATGGTTTGCCACGAACTCGGATGGTGGTGCTATAGCTGATTGGCCCAGTTGGGTATCGTGGAAGTGGTCGTCCTTGACATGGTGAAGCTCAGGCACTGGTGGTGGCAAAGTTGCCTTGTCGTAAGGAGCAGCAACTGCTGCAGGACCTAGCTGACTCTCAGAGGTGTGTTGATCGTTGTGGAGCGTTGGCCTTGTCCGGGATGTAGGTGTCTCAGAAGCATACGAGTGGTTCTGAAAAGGCTTGACAGGAGACTGAGCACTCTTGTCTTCTTCTTCGTCAAGATGATACTGAGCCGGGATTGGAGCTGGATGGACTGTCTCGCCAATTAATGGAGCGATGGCTGATGATCCGACCTGCGATTCGACAGTGTGCTCATCGTCCAGATGGTGCAGAGCTGGAACTGGAGGAGGATGGCCATTGGCACCACCGGGAGGGGCAACAGCTGCCGGGCCCAGCTGGCTTGTATGGTGGTGTTGTTCAGATACCTGTGCCATGATGATTGAATGATATATGGTAATGGGATGGTATAATATGAGGATGTTGGAAGAGGTTCGAGGAGCAAAGAGCTTGCTCGACCTACCTTGTGTCTTAAGCTGCTTACAGAGAGATCGACCCGAGGCCTAGAATGCAGGGTAGTGCAGCAATCGACGTTTGTGGTAAATAGCTTGTCATCGACCTGATGTACTGAACTCAAATAATGGTTTCCCCACTTTCATGTCGTGACTTGCACACATGACGTTTGGTGCGAGTTGGCGAGGTGAGATTTGGGGAGAGGCGAAGCTTCTTGGTCACAAGTCTGCGCACCTTCGGCGTGTCTGTGCTCCCACATTGCGCCTAGGCATCACACCGAAGGTGCTTTCCATTGAAATACTAGTGAACTAGTACTATCATCCCGGCAGTGTTTGAATTGCTGTCGTGAGGTATAGGTCCAAGAGCGTCAGCGGTATCACCAAGACAGACTCCAAGATCCACGGAAGTACAGACTTGTGACGAACTGCTGCGGCCCAGACTTCACTCCCGTCAAAAGGTCACGCGTCGCTTCATCATAGTTCCACATTTCAGGGGAGCCAGGATCAGGAACAGCATTCCTCATCGTTGCGCGGCTTCTAGAGCATTTCTTTGAGACTCCGACTCAGCCAGTCAGAGATTTGGAGGTATCGCTCGGTGGCAAATTTCAGTCGCGATGAGAGGATTCTCCATCTCAACACGAGCCGTATCTGCCGACTGCTTGCATGTCTGCCTCAGGTCCTCCACCTTTCCCAACGGCATCTCGAAGCCAGACACCATGTAAGTCAAAGAAGGCTTGGCTGAGTGCTAGACGCTGAATATATAGGCAGCCGGATGCTTGCAAGACTGGAATACAGTCGGAGACTATTTCATAGGAGATTTTCCAGAAGATGACGCCGTTCTTATCCTATGACAGGAATCTAATCACGAAAACATGCATTTGAATGGGAATTGAGAGCTACCATCATTCCACCGGTAGGACATCAGTTTGGCCTTAGTCAGGACTCGAGCCCGGGCAGATGATTGGTGGACCGATTGATCGCATTCTCTCAAGAGGATGGGCACATCATTAGCGATGCCAAAGTTTACATACCTGCCGTCACTGTATCTGTGGGATCGAGCTTGTTCTTTCAAAGTGAAGTTAAGAGAGCAATGCCGCAAGTGACGGTGGAACACATGTGATGAATGAGTGGAATCTCACAGTGAAGATGATTGACGAACTGGCATACCATCTCCACATTCAGGGCACTAAAGAGGTGTGTAAAAAGGAAACCTTTATTTGAGTGCTTCTTTGACTGATTCTGTTTAGATGGCAACTTGTAGCAAGGATATTTGTCGGTATGTTGAAGCAGGGGGGCTTCATTTGACCTCTGGCCATTGCTTTAGGCTCATTCACATGCCAATATGCGCTGATTCATTTAGTCATCGGATGCACGTGCTGAAGGTAACGGCGGCCGTGTCACACATGCATGCTAAGTTGGCCCTGCCACTTTCGCCTTCACCTCGTTTGCTTCGCTCGCCCATAACTCAGCCAAACCACTTACACCTTTCTACACCCGACCACTGCGAGCTCTTTGTTCTTCGTCCCACTCTCCGCGCTACCCACTGACCATGCCAACGATCATTGCACTCAACTTTCACCATACATGATTTACACAGTCACACTCTCTCCATCCAGCAAGAACAGACAGCCTGCCTACTATCTTCACTCGGAACGTCTAGCACGATGAGCGTCAACCTCAACGAAGCCATGCGCGCTCTCGGCGACAGATCGCGCCACCTTATCGACGGCCTCAAGGAGGTAGAGAAGCTCCACATCAACACCACTCTGTCTAACCTACCGAAGTACATTGTGGTTGGTGATCAATCCGCAGGCAAGAGCTCTATCGTGCGAGCTTTGTGCGGTGTCGCTCTACCTCGCAGCCTTGGTACAACTACTCGTTGCGTGTATCGCATCATCACTTCTAAAGCGACACTAGGCGACAAACCATGGACTTGCAAAGTCTCGCTTGTCCAGGAGTACGAACTCAAGGGCCGCAGCCAGTGGACTGCCTGCGGTGAACCAAAGGTCACAGACTTTTGCACTCTCTACGACGAGGCAGAACTTGAGATCATGCTTCGTCGCGCACAACTAGCTTTGCTCAACCCCAGTGTTGACCCCAAACGTTATGTTGACGCGGACGTGACTGAGGCCGCAGATAACAAGGCAATCTTCTCACCAAACATAATCTCTTTGGAGATCCGAGCCCCTAGCCTGACCGAGCTCATATTCCACGACCTTCCCGGCTGCATCAACTCCTACGACATGCCAAAAGCCGCCAAGTCCGACACAAAGCAGCGTCAAAAGGATGAAAAAGACCTGATTGAAATGATCAGGAAAACGGTCGTGAGGTACATCCGAGATGATAGTTGCTCGATTGTTCTCGCTTGCAGTGCCGACCAAGACCTCGAAATGTCGCTGACGATGAGACATGTCCGGGACAATGATGCCGAAGACCGCTGCATCGGAGTCCTGACCAAAGCTGACTTGGTACCGCGTGCCAAGCTGCCAGCAATTATCGAGATACTCCACGGCAAGAAGTATCCGCTAGGTCAGAGCTGGTATATCACCAGGCAGCTCTCACAGCAGGAGATTGAAGACGGCGCAGACCACGAAGCTGCCAGGGATCGGGAAATTGCGTTCTTCGCGATGACGCCGTGGGCTGACCACCAATCACTGCATGACCAGTGCGGGATCACCACTCTGGCTAGCAAGATCTCCAATAATCTGGCGCTCCACATCCTGCTTGAGTAAGTGTGGGCTACCTCTGTGCTCAACTGATCAATCTGCTAATATCCACATGACAGGCTTCCCAATATGATGATGGGCGCTAACTCCCTCATCGACAATGTCGAAGAGCAACTTGCCCAGTTCCCAGAGCCGCCAGAGGAGCCGAAACAAGTTGTCACGAGTCTCATCCGGCGGGTCGTTGAATGTCTAGCTCGACACATCAATGCTGCAAGCAACGAAAACCACTTCCGCCATGGCTTCGATCACCGCTTGGCAGATTTCAGTAAACAACTTCGCGCCAGCAAGCTCGATGTCCACATGGACCGAGTACCTATCGCCATTGTGAATCTCGAACCCAGTACCCAAGAGACTGAGGCCAAATCCTCTCAAACAGAGCATCCAACTACCAACGGTGCTGGGCTTCCAAAGAAACGTAAAGGCGGGCCTACCCCAGCTAGGCCGTCGAAGCGAAAGCATTCCAGAGCTTCCCCTGAGCTCAAGGTCTACAACCTCGAGAGTCTCAAAGAGTCCTATGAAATTGGCGCGACCAACTCTATCCCTGGCTCCATCAACGATCAAGTTACCGAGCAGCTGATTCGTGAGTCTTGTATGAACTGGGAAGGCCTTCTCACAGACCTTCTGGAAGATGTCTCCAGCTTGGTGATCGGCATCATCGGAGATTCTGTGGAAGAAGCTGTTGGTGAGTGGAGCCAAAGTCAGGTGTACCGCGAGACGAAAGACGCGCTTCTGGATTGATTCAACACGACGATGGTGTCTGAGAGCAAGGCCATCAGTCAACAGTTGTCGCGCATGCGAGAGTTCCCCACCACGTTCAGCAGTGAGTACCTCGCAATGAAAATGTCTCATCGCGAGGCTTTTGCGAAACAACGATACGCCAGGCCACAGTACGCCAGAACCATCTTAGCCGATCCGCTCAGTGCCTCTCGCCCACTGGAAGATCTTGTCAAGGAAGCGAGAGAGCTTGACTCCAAATGGGTCAATGAACGCCTTGCGAATGACGAGTACGGCACCATCATTGATTGTGTCGCCACAGTCTACACATTCCACGATATCATGAGCTCCAAATTCGCCGACAGTGTTTGCGTTGACTTGAAAGCAGGTGTCTTGGCGAAGCTGCGAAAGGAAACAGCCGCCATGCTCGAGGGTGCACTGAAGGTGTTCGATACGGAGCACTGTGTCGATCTGCTAGCTCAAGATCCGATTCGCGAGAAAGAGCGAGAGAGGCTAGTTGGCAAGAAGAACAAATTGCAAAAGGCTTTGCGACTCCTGAAGAACATGCGGGACACACAGTCTCAGTTCTACTGAGGGGCCAAAGTTGATGCGAAGTGGACCTGGGAACATGCAGAGGAGAGTTCGATAAGGAAACGATAAGGATGTCAGGTCTCCGTGCGAATGACTTGGAGAGAAATTGACGTTATCGAGATCATCACTGGAGAGTCCTTTCATTGCACAATTGGTCTGGGATATCATCGCGGTACTACGCACCAGAAGTTGAAGTTAGCGAAATGAAAACATGTCACAAAAGAGCAAGCATTGTGTGATGTTCCTACTTTGATGTTCGGTGCCATACTGGCTGCCCGTCAATTTGGCCTCCTGCTCCAATGTGACAGCTCGTCAGCCGCGTCAAATAATCCTACAGGCACGCTACGGAGGACCGATCATAAGCGGATTCTTTGCGATCTCCTTAAGCATCCTTTCGTGCTCTTCCTCAGCAGCCATTCTAGCTTTCTCCGCGGTACTCCGGAACCACTCACGAATGGGTCGAACGACTTCCCATGCTTCTGCAACGTGGTAGTGCACTATCGGCCCAAACCACCAAGGAGGTTCTGGCACGAAGCAGCCGAAGTCGCGAGACGGAGTGCGGTAACAGTTTCTATCCCAGTTACTGTGAGCGGCACTGGCAGCTCCAAGGAATTGCGGGTCTCGTGCTGGAGTACCGTCGTCTCTCGCCGATGCGATGAGTCGGTCGTATTGATCGCCTAAGACGTCCTGAAGCGCATGGTGGAGACGTTCGTCTCGCGCTGAGTCGCCGAGTAGTATAAGCATGTTTATCCGATCCGTCTTTGCCACGCCCGACATCGGGAGCTTAGTAACGTCGCGGAGCGCGGACACGAGTATATCGTGCCAGTTTTCGGCACTGAATAGCTCTCTGGCACCTAACTCGGTACTGTGCAGGACGCCTCTGGTGACGTAGGACATGAAGTTGTTGCCACAATCCGGTACTCGAATCGTTGCCGTCAATGCCGCTTCATTGAACTCAACACCAAGCACGAGGCCTTCGTCCTCGGGGTGGCACCTGAAGTGTGTGACTGGACCACGTTTCGACTTGTTCGCCTGAATGGCCTCCGACGTGAGATAATTCACTGCTCCGTAAATTTCTGAAAGCTTGAGTTTCACCGTAGAAGCTGCTGCATTGAGTTGAGCCTCGAGCGAACTGCTGTGGACACGTCCGTTCCCGACTGGATATGGCACTGAGATAGACGCGTTGGGGATGTCGGTGCCCAGATATGCCTCTGTCGCGAACCTGAGCACACGAAGCATGTCCGCGAGAGATTGCGTGCTCGCGTCCAGTGTTTGAACCTCCGGTCCACCCATCCAAGACGGGAGATGAGCTTTCATCATCTTGAAATAGTGTAGTGTGCCAACGGTAGCCCGCGGGAAGTACTGGTATATCAGCATGAGGTAATGTCGCGTTCTGAAGCTGTACCGAGGGGCACGATCGTATGCACGAAAGCAGTCGCAGTTGTCCGAGTCCACAACAGCATCACTGTCAGTCAATGATGCTGCAAGATTAGCATGAATGTGAGCCGCTGCCTTCATCGTGATCTTGTAGTTTGGTGAACCCTCGATCTTGGCAATGTTGACAATCGAACCGTTCGGGTAGTATACGCTGGCGACACTACGAGATCCATCAGTACAAGTCACCCATGTGTTACATTGTATCTCTGGTCATACCCATAATCTATTGTGAGGCCGAATCCCACACCATACTCGGTGGCGTGGACAGCGTGTGACACGAAGAGGCATGCGCCAAGGAACATGGTGCTGAGCAGTCCCATGTCGAGGATTCGACGACCAGACTGTCATGTAGTATTGCGGATGTATTCTTTGATGAGTAGAGTACCGACAAAGCAATAATCTGTAGTAATGATATTCAGGAGCGAATCATGAGAGAGATGCCAGATTTTCCGGCAGGATAATAGAAGGACGTGTCATTTTCAAAATTCCGACGGGAGACTGAAGTACCCTACTATTCCTTCGGTGCATACGTCTTTGACGATATCACCAGGGCTAGGGCCAGAAGTCTAGGAGTAGACAAGGTGTTCCTTGTGCTCGAGTCATCCTGCGGGAGGGCTTTCAAGTTCCCTAATGTCCTTCACTCTCATGGAGCGATGAGGTGTGCTAACCCTGCATGACTGTGTTCGTGATGTCAGTCCGAAACACGTGTGTATGCATCACTTTTGTATGGTCTGTCGATGCAAGCTACGCATAACAATGTGCACACACATTTCATGTTTCTTTTGAACATGTGCAAATGCAGTTCGGACGCCCCTGCGAAATCAGCTTCGGTCACGTCATTGCCACGTGGTGTTATCAATAAACGAGTTCCTTTCTTTCTTCACAACTCTGTGCTTGCAGTTTTGTAAACTCGACAATAGACACGCAGATAGTCACACATACAATCTCTCGTCCGATATCCCGAAAGAACCAAAAGATCGCCCGCCTCGTTGCAATGGATTCACCTATAGTAAAAGCCACTATACAATCGACCCTTCTGGGCGCCCTTAGCAACATTCTAGGGCAGCTTATCGGATGCTGGCAGTCTGGAGTCAGTCTTATATATACATATATTCCCCTTCGATATGAACATCATGTAGCTGACCTGTTCAGTCTCCATACAGCGTTGAGCTTCGCGAGCTGCTGATCTTCATGTCGTACTCTATCATCTCGTGCCCACCCAACTACCTTTGGCAAACATGGCTCGAAGCAGCCTTCCCAGGCTACGCAGAGAGCTTGACTCCCCAACAAAAGGAGAAGCTCATGGATGTGAAGGTTACCGGCCGTAGCACGGCTACAGACACCACCAGCCTTCGCAGCCGTGATGAGAAGAAGGCCACCCTCACCTCCGAGTCGGCTCCCAGTCCCCAGAAGGCCAAGAAGCAGCTGAGCATCCGCAACACTATCATCAAGTTCCTCCTCGACCAGTCGATCGGTGCAGCAGTCAACACGATCATGTTCATCATGGGCATTTCTATGCTTCGCGGTTACAGCTTACAGTACGGCTGGGAGGAGACTAAGACTGGCTTCTGGCCGCTGACTTTTGCAGGCCAGAAGCTGTGGCCTCTGGTCAGTATCATCAGTCTGACTCTGGTGCCTGTCGAGCAGCGTATGGTGTTTGGTAGCATTGTTGGTGTTGGATGGGGCATTTTCCTGAGCTTGATGGCGGGTGGAAAGAAGCACAAGACGGAATGAGAGATTTGCAGACCTGGCTGAAAGGGTGTTACGATCAAGGAAGAGAGCATCGTCGGATTAGATTGAAGGCGGGGTCTCGTAAATTATAGATCTGCTGTATTGGCAGCGGTAACGATTTGTGGCAGTCTTAGTATTTCTCTTGGGCCACATAAATAAATAACTGCCATGAGTTTGAGTTTGTCCCTGACCGTTGGATCGCCCGACTGCATCATTTGCGGGGCAGGGAAGGCACAGGAATGTTGATGCGACACCTGGTCTCGAGTACAATTGTCTTCACTGCCCGACTTGCTCCCTGCAGTCGCACAAAGCCGCGGCCACGCAAACTCCCAGACTAGAAAACATGTTGCCGTGCTTAAAACCGACCTTCCATCCTCTGCCACGCTGAGCACACTCTCCCACACGATCAACCGCAACTATGAACGCCTCGACGATACAACCACCTCCCGAGGAGCTCATGGCCCGCGCGGCTTTCTACTTCGAGCAGTCCAAGCCGATGATACCTCTCTACATACACCTTATCATCTCTGCGCTCTTCCCAATCATTACTGGCTCCTTCGCGTCGCTCTCTCGCCCGTCAACAGCTGCCAAACCAAGCAAAAAGACCAAGAAGTCAGAAGACGATGATGAGGATGACGAGGACGAGGAAGAAGTGGAGCAAAAGATGGAGGGACTGAGCCCGAGGGACGCCATTGTGCTCCCGATCACCGCAGGTGCTGTGCTGGGAGGGTTATACTGGCTGATCAAACAATACGGCGCTGATCCGATCAACCTCATTCTGGGATGGTACTTTTCGGGCGTTGGCATCTTCAGCGTGGGCAAGATCTTGAACGACGCTGCGGCGCTTGCGCTGAGCGTGCTGTTCCCTACATACTTTTCGCACAAGGGCAGGCTATACAAAGTTAACGGCAAGGAGCGCAAGGCTGTCACGATTGATGTGGAGCAAGAGAGTCGGTCCTCGCCATTGCCGGGCCTGTTGGGTCTTATCCCTCTTCCTCGCGCACTAAACAACTACCTGTGGACGCTTCGATCAGCGCCCACTCAGAAGTACGCTTTTGTGACATACATCAAAGGTATACTCGACGTCAATGGCCCAGTGACTCTGCTCAATGTTGCCGCAGGCTTTGCCAGTCTAGCAGCCATAAGCTACAACCACTTCATCGACAAGCCTTGGTGGCTCACCAACCTTCAAGGCTTTGCTGTGTCATACACGGCACTCCAAGTCATGAGCCCAACCACGTTCGCCACTGGCTCCCTGATCCTGACTGGTCTATTCTTCTACGACATTTGGGCTGTCTTCTTCACGCCTCTGATGGTCACTGTCGCCAAGAACCTGGACCAGCCAATTAAGCTTCTCTTCCCAAGGCCAGACCAGCCAGGTGCTGAGGGCAAGCCGCCCGTGAAGTCTTACAGCATGCTGGGACTTGGAGACATCGTGCTTCCTGGACTCATGATTGGCCTTGCACTGCGCTTTGACCTCCACATGTACTACCTCAAGAAGCAAAAGATCGCTGTCAAATTGGCAAAGGGCTCAGAAAAGGGAGAGGATGTCATCAAAGCAGACTACCACAACGTCACTGGCCTTTGGGGCTCACGCATGTGGACCTTTGGTCTGGGAAAGTCTTCACTGCCCCAGTCACTGATTACCGCAGCCTTCCCGAAGCCTTATTTCATCGCATCACTTGTGGGCTACGTTATTGGTATGATCGCAACCCTACTTGTCATGAGCATCTGGCAACACGCACAGCCTGCTCTGCTCTACCTCGTGCCGGGCGTGCTCATAAGTATCTGGAGCACTGGACTGGGTAGGGGAGAGGTCAAGCAAATGTGGGCCTACTCGGAAGAAGTCACTGGAGAAGCTGCGGAGGATGACGCAGAGAAGGCGACAAAGTCTGGCGACGAAGACAAGCCCGACAGCAAGAATGACCAGAAGGCCCCTGAGAGCTGGTGGGAGTACGCCAAGTATGAGATCATCGGCTTCTCAAGACCTGACGAGATCAGCGACAAAAAGGCTGAGGATGAGAAGGACTCTGAAGCTCTGAAGGCCAAGGCTGCGCAAGATCCTGACAGCATTTTCACGATCTCGATCCGCCGTATGGGCCGATCGAAGAAGTTGCAAAAGGACGTTGGCACGGATGCTACTGAGAAGCAGGGCGATGCCGGCTCGAACTCCGGCTCTGACGACGCTGTCCTTATCTCTAGGGATGCGAAGGACATTGATGCTGAGGGTCCGACCAGGAGGACGAGAAGCAAGAAGGCCTGAGCATTAATAGTGTTGCACGCATCGTGCCGACTTATCAGTATGTCTCGATAAAATCGAGATACCTCTTCCATTCAGCTACAGTGATTCGATGTTTGCGAGACTTGTCATTTCGGAGGCTGTACGGTACGTCCTGTGTTGTCGTTACGTTGTTGTCAATGCCATTGCTCGATGGTTTCCATAGCTCACGAGGACAATTATACCTCTGCATCCGTACGCCATCGCCTAGATACGTTCTTCACGTCGTCTTTTCACACTAGTATCTGTATCGAAGTAACCAGCCCATTGCTACAATCGTCAATAGATACATGTGCTTATTGTCACATGCACTGAGTATAAACGTTTAAGGGTCAGGGTTGGGGTGAGTATGGATTCTATTGAATGCTACCTTCCATGCATATATGACTTTAGCTGTCGGGTTTGACCTATGAAAGGGTACGGATGAATTCCAAACATTCTAAATTGATCAAAACGTCCCTACATTGTTGTGCTGCCTTGAACTACGTTTACCGCGTGTAGACGACACTTGACTGGGACGAAGTGGATCGATATAGCGGTTGGGCGTAGACGGTCAACGTAGTCAAGGAGATATGCATAACAGAACTTGGCCAGATTTTCTTCGGCCAACTTTCTACAGTATTTGCAGAACGATCGTGCAGGTTGTCAACACAAAGTCTATGTCTCCCTTGCACAAAACATCTGGCAGCAGATGAGGTATCGCCTAAGTGTTGACATGGTGAACACACATGAAAAACCATGCTCACAACAATGATTCCAGAAGGGATCACCGAATTTCTCCATCGATTCTGATGTTCGATAGATCCATATACATATACTTTGGAAGCATGTTCTCGTTGAACGGACGTCGCGAACCTCGCGGTTGCGATTAAATAGGCGCGCGGATCTCGGCTGGTAGCCGCGCTGGCGGTAAAAGGTGGGAAGGCGGCAACCTCGTCGATCAGATCATCATCGTGGGGCTGATCTGATCACTCGAACATAACTATACGGTATCTGCCGTTCCGGAGAGAGGTTTCGTCTGAGACCGCTGCAGTCATCTTGGTCATACTGGATCTTGGATACTCAGCATACTGCAACTGGATAGGACAAAATTTGAACATACAGTATCAGCAAAGCCGCTGGTGACATCATTCAATATAACAGTACGGCGTACACCGACAATCCACAAACAGAAAAACATGGCTCGTAAATCGCAGCGACTCTCGGCTGGTGCAGCGACAGTGCTGCCATCTCACAAACGGACTGCTTCGAATACCTCACTTCCGGGCGGCAACACTAAGAAGACCAAGACCCAAAAGGCAACACCGACCAAAAGCCAGTATTTCTCCAAAGGCAAACAAAACGATGCTCAGTCTGGAACTCAGGACGATGAGAGTGCAAGTGCACCGGATGAAGACGAAGACGAAGACCTGCCATCTGCTGCAGAGGAAGATCTTTCAGAATTCGGCTCGGCGCCTGAGTCAGACGATGCCGAAGACGACGAAGACGACGACGAAGAGTATGAGAGCGAAGTCGAACAGCCGAAATCTCGAAGGAAGTCGGCTTCAGCGAAAACTACGACTGCCTCGTCCAAGAAGCAATCTGGTGGTGAGCTTTGGCGCGAAGGCGTCAAGACAGGGTTGGGACCTGGCCAGGAAGTCATCATCAAGAAGCCCAAGGCCAGGCCTGCAGGAAAGGTGCCGTACAATGACGAGACTATTCATCCCAACACCCTACTCTTCCTGCAAGACCTCAAGGAGAACAACAACAGAGAATGGCTGAAAAGTGAGTATCACTCTCATTATGGACATGCATGCGCTGTTATTGAGCCGCGCGTATCTTGTTGAACGGCAAGTTTACACGAGATGCGCGTCGTCAAAGTTGACCGATACAGCACAAGCATGTCACATCTACACATCACGATATCACACTCCCGTGAAGACTCGTTCATGCTGCCTACCGAACACTGTGCAACAATGTGCCGCAGAATCCTTGCCGTTGCAGCAGACTGACGAAGAAACACAGTGCACGATCCCGACTTCCGCCAAAGCGAGAAGGACTGGTTCTCATTTGTGGATAAGCTAACCGAGCGACTCGTTGAGATTGACGATACGGTCCCAGAGCTGCCTGTCAAGGATATTGTAAGTTGTCCTCTGCATGCGATCCCGCAGGAGGCAGGCAGGACGCTCGCTGACGAAAGGGCACAGATCTTCCGCATCTATCGGGATGTCCGCTTCTCCAAAGATCCCACCCCGTACAAGGTGCGCATTTGCCTGCCCTGCTAGCTAAGTCGGCCCGCGGCGTGTCCGTCACCGCCTCGCCTCGCCCCCTCCCACCGTCCCATGCCTGCATGCTGCTGCAGGCAGGAATGCACCTAAAAGTATTGCATGTTTCGCTAACGCCCGCGCCGTGAAGCCGCACTTTTCGGCCGCATGGTATGCCGTCCCACCCCGGTCTGGTGTTGCGACATCGATAGATTGCTAAGAATGACTGGCAGGTCCCGCACGGGTCGCAAAGGCCCGTATGCCCACTATTACGTACAGGTCTCTCCCGAGGAGAGTTTCGTTGGTAAGTGAATTGTCTCTCTTTGATCACATGCACGCTACAGTCATGTGATGTATCATTTGATCGACTGTGGTGGCATAAATCACGTTGTGGCTGGCCTGCTTGCTTATGTACGTGTGCGGTACGGGAAGTTGTACTTGCATGTGGAGGGATTTCGTTCACAGCCAAGCCTCTGCACGCTGAGCGGGCGCGTGTGGTATTGGTACACTACGCTGTGTCGAACAACAGGACGGAGAGAATAGTGCTTGATGGCATAGTCATCAGAAGTACGCTTTCGAACATCACGAGGGTTTGCTACGTGAAATGGCTGTAGAGGCATGGCCGACAGGGCGGTGGAGACGCGCATTGGAGGCCAGAGCGCAGTGCTACAGACCGACGGGCATTGCTGCTCTTGTGAAGCCGTGAAGTGTCCGCTGGTGTGACGATGTCAATCATGCTATTTAACATTCGCACAGTTGTGAATTGAGCTTGATGGCGCCGTCAGATGCTGTCAAGCACGTTGACGGAGCCGAAGCGCTGACCTCAAGAACCAACAGGTGGAGGAATCTGGCATCCCGAAGCAGCACCGACCGCAGCATTACGACAAGCCATTGACAAGCGCTCGCGCCAGCTCAAGAACGTTCTATCCGATGAGAAGATCCGCAAAGAGTTTCTCAAAGGCGCGCCGTTGAACGACAGCAAAGTCGTCAAGGCTTTCGTGGCCGCGAACGCGAGCAACGCGCTCAAAACCCGTCCGAAGGTGAGTTATTCAGACGCCCTTTTCCCATCTCTTTCTCGTGTGTTATGCATGTGGTTGTCCATAGCTTCTCTTTCTACTGGTGTCGTCGCTGCGACGGGGTGCTGGTGCGGGACGCGTTGGGACTTCGTTCGAATGGTGGACGTTCCGTGTCGAGCGGCAGTACTTCATCAACGTGACTGCGAGCCTTTCCTTCAGCAATTGAGCTTGATGTCTTCGTTTGATGGGTGTCGAAAAGCGAAATCACTGGTGGGAGCGTGAGAAGCTACCCCGACAAAGGTGATTTCGTTGACGACGCGCTGGCCTGAGCTGTGCTCCTCATCGACGAATCATTTGCTTTGCAGCGTCGAGACTCACGACGAATTCCTCACATCGCAGCTTTGACGTCGACGAGCACGACGTCGGGCCACGAGTGATGACTTACGGCTATGCCCACGCAGGCGCGGAAAAGCCTCAACTCTGACCTGGCCGTCCGTCTTCACCCTCCCGCCAGGGTGCACCGCGACGGCGACGGCCCTCGAAGGTGGCTTCCTGCCGCAGTTCTAGGCAAAACGGCTAACCGAAGGTCAACCCGTCTTTGGGGAGGAGGCGCGCGCGTCATCATCTTCATCAATCTACAACCGCCGCAGGAATGCCAACAGCTAGGCCATCCGATCCCTCAACAAAAAAGCACTCACTCCTGGCCGACATCTTCGCGAAGCTCAAGCGAACTCGATCAACTGCCCTCATAAGGCAGCCCACATTCACGGCAGAAAACTCATTCACCTGCGTAATCTGGATGTCCCGAGTCTCGCAAAGTCTGGTACTGGGACGGGCGGTCTCAACTCAAACGACTCGGGTTCCGGCGCTTGCCCGCTCACGGCGCGATCCCTCTCTGCCAGCATCCGTGCAGAGAGAGGTGCGAAGACACCTGATGCTTGCAAGCCGCTTGCAGTAGTACAGCTTTACCTCCCCTTTGCGGCGGTCGCATGTAGGGACCACTGCCACTATCACATTCGATCTACGCGTGTCGATTGAACGGCGACGGAGCTTGCCATTTTACCCAGCCGCCTCAGTAGGCGAAAGGAGCTCACCACTAACCAGTGACCAACCCATTCACAATCTCCCATTAGCATTCGTTTATTGGCTCGCGAAACTAACCACACTATTGGAACCCAACAAAAGCCGACCAACTAACTCTTCTTTGCTTTTCTAACAGGGTTACGACGCCGACCATCCAGACATCGAGCTGCTGCGGTTGCGCAACTTCACCATCGGTCGAAGTCTTACAAAAGACGAACTGCTTGGCCCAGGAGGCCTCGAGCGCGTCTCGGAGCTGCTCGGCTCCCTGAAACCCTTTGTAAGTTGGACTTGCCCAAAAACCACCACGTTCGAATCCCCCACCCGAGAGAATCGATGGTACCATGGGACTTTGCTAAAGTCAAATTCTCCCGCCCGGCGCTGGGAATAATTTGGGGTCCCTTGGGTCAGTCGGGACCTGCGTCGTGCCGTTTGCCTTTGGTGCTTCTGCGATGGCAAGGAGAACCTGCAGCAGCGGCTTAACGTTGGTGACTTGATTATTGTCGTGCATGGCTTTTGTTGGCTTGGGGGCCAATTAAAGAATGATGCGAGCATTATTATTTTGTGTGCTCCGAAGTGGTGTTGTGTTTGGGCAGCACAAGGCGCACTTCATCTGTTCTTGGCGGGTAACGGGTGACCCGCGAGACATCCATCGCTGACATTTAGGACAGGTCACTTATCTTAATTCTGTCGTTATGCCGGATGAAGCCGAATCCGATAGCGATGACGAGGAAGAAGACGACGATGAGGACGATGATGATGATGAGGGCGAAGATGGAGAACCGTCTGGCGCGGAAGATGAATCTGAGTCTTAGATACGGGCCTTGCTCCGGACGTTTGTCTCTGATATTGTATGGCCCTTGGGGCGATTTCTGGAACGACTCACGTGTAATGAGACCCCAGCCGGATCTAACGGCCGATCAAAGTGAGACATGTATGTCATGCTGGGACACTCTTGACTCGACGTTGTTGGTTGTTTTACGTTTTGTGATGGCTAGAATAATCAGCATCGTGAGGGTGTGATGAATTGACAAGGAATCCTGATCAATATGTGTCTTGGTTATACGGCGCTTGACTCGACGATACTTGGCCGATTGATTGACTTTCCCCATCGTCGGACATGTGCATCCTTCCAGATATGATTTACGTCGTTCGGCAGCCCATCTTTCGATAGTCGAGGTACGAAACGAGCCAGTGTAGTTAAGGCGTGCAACCTGAGAATGCATCACTTGCACTTCTCAACAACAAGCTCCATTGCTCCGATTTCAATGTCCCGGCCTATGCAATCACTCCGATTCGGAATGAACGCTGCACCACGCCGAGCCGATCAGACCATATGATGCGCGACGATACACGTCAGCTAATGCCTCTTGTGTCCTCGAGCGCATGAGTGCTGCTGCACCACTGGCAGTCCGATGACTATAGGTCGCACACCACAAAAGCAAGAGAGCAGGAGGTACCGCCAGCGCATATAGCACCACCCCCTAGAAAGCCCAGCCAGCATGCCAGCATGCAATGCAGCAGCGGCAAGCCATATTATTGCTGACGCGAAATTGAGAGCGCTCTCCAAATGGCGTAGCTCCCCATTGGCGAAAGCGAGAGGTCGGGGTGAGCTCGCCCACCACCCCATGTGCACTGTCTGCAAGTCGCCTAGCACGCTGCGGCTGCGACGGGTAGCTGCAGCACACGCAAGTCAGGTGACCGTCGACCGGTGTGCGCTGCGCCGAACGGTTGAGCGCGCCGCACATCGCCCGATGCCGCTGCTGCAGATTGCTGGCGCAGGTTGGGCAGGCTATCCTTGCCATACGCCTAACAGCCGCGTCCGCGTCGATGGGATCTTCGCTACGTTCGGCCTCTGGCCCGCTCCGCCGCGCCTCTTTGGTGTGTCGCGTGGCGGGCGTCATGATCGCCTCCCTGTCGAGGGTTTCGTTTTCCCCCTGACGTTTGCTCTCGATCGTTCAATGGGTGCTCGACGCCTCCGCCTTCTCCGCCACTGCCGCCGCTGAGTCGCAGGAACTTGTGGGACGGGCATGCGGCAGCGTTGCATTTCTTGCTGACTTGTCGAGGAGAGCAAGGCCGGTATCTGCCGTCTGCGTCAACGGCTCTTACGGACGCTGAAGGCTGCTGGCCAAAGCCTAAAAAGTTACAAGCCGTTGGAATTTCCTCGACCCCGTGCGCTGCGCAGGCCGAGTTCGAGGGGTCGTCGGCCGTAGGTACGTTTGTTGCATGTGCATGCAGGAGAGATAGTAAGAGAGAAAGTTTTCGGCTACGCGCATACCGAGCACACCCGCCTGCACAAACGAGCACACGCGCTTCTGCGCACGGCTGACTCGCACTGGTCGACAGTTCGACTGAATGTGGGCCGCACCGGCCGTCAGCGCGCCGTCCGCGCTTGACGACGTCTCGCCAGCGATAGCATTTGCAGATTGATCAGCATGTAGTTGTTGGTTGTAGATGAGTATGGCTTCGCTAGCGCTATAGTGCTGCTGGAGGTGGTGCTGCTGTTGCGCGGCGCCTAGCTCGAGTTCGACCAGGCCGCGGTTGTCGTTGTTATGTGCATGCTGTACGGACGTAAGTAGTGGCCATTGAAAAGCCGCAACATCCACACATGGTATAGGTACAGTAGTGGTACCTCTGTAGCGACGACGTTCCGTCACTTGCTCTCTGTTGTCGCTAGTGTCCGCCTTCAAACGCTGCCGCCGCGCGGAACAGCGGCTCCTCACAGACGGCTGTCATGCATACCGTAGCAACTACTCGACCCTTGCACAACCTTGGTCTCTGCCACAACAACGCGTGAGCGACTGGGGTTGGGATGGATGCGACTTGCGCCGAAGCTGCCGATGTGAAGGACGAGGGTGGCACCGACTGATCAGCGACATGGTGCGGACGTGACGCACGGCCCGCCCATGGAGGCAAAGCACGACTGCAAGGAAGAAAGGATGGCGTTGCTGCAAGGTGTAGCACGACAGAGAGTCCGTGACGTGGTTTCTTTGCGATGCAGGCGTGCGGCGGGATGCCCTGCATCGAACATCGAGCGGCCGGGCGTGTGTACGAGGCAAGAGTCTAGCGCGCGCCGTACCGATACCGCCACCTTTCGCTGTCGCGAGACGCAGGTGCGATATCAAGAGGAGGAGACGGGTCAATCTGGAGCACGTTGGGGGATCGATATCGAAGGAGGAATGTGATAGATCTAGTTACTTTTACCAATGGTGCCACCATGCTTATGGGCCCGCGCTCTGTTGACGCCTCTAGTGCATGGCGTGTGCTACCTTGTTTGGGTGCAGCAAAGGCAGCTTTATTTCCATAAGATCAGCCATATCGAAGGTCACATTGGCAATCCGACCATCCGTTCGGTTTGACAAACCCATCTTATGCTTTGACTTTGGGGAACACACTTGGGACACACGAACAGCCCTCAAATCCGTCTCCGTCGGGAGACTACATAGGAAGGTAAACGCGCATAATAAGACAAACGACATGCATAGTTCTGCTCTGCTGACCTGGGTTGAAACTCGACAGCTCGACACACCGACTCGACTCGACTCGACATTTGTCCGAAGCTGGCGTAACTCCAAGCACCTCGATCAGCGCCGCGACTCTCCACCTCTCACTTGTGGAGCTGAGATACCAATACAATTGTAAGTAGTTCAAAAGCAACTTTTTCCTTCCTGTATTCCAGACGGCCATCCTTGAACGAATGATGTCAGAAAAAGAATTTTGTGGTCCTCTGCAAGCACCGGATGTACTGCCAGGACAGGAAGGCCATTCGAAAACTCGATATGTATCCTCTTCTTCTGCTAGGGACAAGATGGTGTCGGTACCCCAAAGGAGCCGGGTCTTTGCATCTTGTGCACTACATGCACGACGGCGGAGCGCGCACCGGCACAAGATACCCAGAGTACCTACAAGGAGCGGTGACAGGCAATACGAAAGAAGCGAGTGGACAGCGCACTACTGCTTTGCTGCAGGGTGGGCTCGCTATCTCGGCGGCGTGCGGCCAGGTACCTCCGTAGCATCGAGCAGCAACCAGGGCTGCGCCGAGCTAGACAAGGAGGCCACGCGACGCTTGGATGGCGAGGCGTGTAACAGGCTAGCTGGGGGTGTGGCAGCGGGCCTCTGCGCATGCTTGACCGGGGCGCAGATCGAAAGTCTGTCGCGTCGCAATTTTATGATTGGCCAGCGGCGGTTCCATTAATCTCAGTGGAGGTCAGCTTGCGTGCGCCGGCGTGCCAGACGCATCACGATTTTGCAGCCTCGACAGGCTTGAGTTCACGCTGGCCGTGGAAGCCGAACGTTTGCTGACGAATGAGCAGCACGAACGGCGCATTCGCCACAATTGAGCACGCTCGCCGTACCAGATACCCAGTTTGCGGTTGCAAGGCTAGACAGGCCGTTGCCAGTCACAGCAGCAGGCTCGCAGCATCGGACGGCAGCGGACTCGCTTACACGCAGACAGGCGTCGAATTCCCGAGACACTAGAAGGCTAGCGGGCCCGTCGCCAGCAGCCAGCGAGCCGTTCGCGCCACTGCAGGCGTGTTCGGCAGCTAGTGATAGCTCTGGTCGTGTCGAGGGTGCGAGCGTGCGTGCGTTGCAGCAAGTGCAGCAGTAGTGAGTGAGACTAGGTGAGGGCTCATTCGCAGGGTGGGCATCGTCAGCGTCCGTCCGTCGAGCAGCAGCGAACGAAGGAAGGAAGCAGCACCGAAGCAGCAGTAGTAGCAGGAGCTGTCTGACTGCGCGTGCGCACGAACGTTAATATTCTCATCCATCGGTACCTACCTAGGCAACCCAACCGGCCTTGCATTGCCTGGCTTGGTGGGCAAAAAAAGTCGAGTGGCCTCCTCTAGTCACTTTTTCTTCCTCTCTTCCAAGCACGGCAAGAGCCACAGCGGCGCCCGCCTTAAGGAAGAAGCCAGCGCCAACCCCACTGCCTTCTCCCTCCCGCCCTCGCTCGTTTACCAACCTCGTGGGACCCCTACCTTATTTCTCGCCAGAAGCCTTTCTTCTCGCCTTTCGACTAGAATCGACACGCGTGCGACCCGAGCTGACTACTACTGGCGTGTCTTTCTTGCTTTGCTTGCTTGCCTGCTTGTCTGTTTGTCTGACTACTTGTCTGCTTGCACTCTCCCTCTCCTACCTTACACACTCTTCCCGCCCGCCAACCAGCCAGCCAGCCAACCAATTCACTGCATTACACTTTACTGCAGTGACTGCTTGCGCTGCCTCGCCTTTTACACTCACACTCACAACCTCACGCGCCACCCACGCCCCAACCCAACCCTCGCTCACATTCTGCCCTGTTCCACGCGCGTGCCCGCCAACGCCCGTCGGTTGCACAACGCGAACGCGGTTCAACTGCTCGCCCGCCCGCAGCTCGCTCTGCCGGCTCGTGTCTCGCATTGAAACACCGCCAACCGCGTCTCTGCTTACGGGCCAGTCCGCGCTTCCGTGCCTTGTGCTACACTACTCCAACAACACCGTCACGCCTGCATGCCTTTGCGCGCGTCAGTCCATTGACGACTTTCACTTGCTTGCTTGAGCGGCTCTAGACGATACACCTCGCCGTCGCCCCTCGGCTCGTCGCCTACCCCGCCGTCGCCACCATGAGCAACATGAACTACCAGCAACCTGCTGCGACGCAGCAATGGAACCCGAACCAGCCTGCGCAACAACAACCGCAGCAGCAGCAAACTCCGAATGCGCAACAGGCTCCACCTCCGCCACAGCAGCAGCAACAACAACCACCGCAACAGGTCCAGCAACAGCAGCCTCAACAGCAACCTCAACAGCAGCAACAGCCTCAGCCGCAATGGTCGCCGCAGCCTCAGCAGAATGGCCAGTATGCACCCCGGCCCAATCAAGTAAGTGCTTTGCCAAGCCCAAGCCTGCATGTTGCGTAACCGTGAACATTTCCCTCTCCTTCCCCACAACATTGCCTACTTCCTCTCTCATCCTCTGATAAATCGGTCATCCCCAAATCGCACCGCCACACTTTTCGCAAAAATGGGCGCGATCGATCCACAGCTTGCTCAGCTGGCTGTGGCCGAGGAAGAGGCTAACGCTGATGCGACGAAGCAGATTCCGTCACTCTCGCAAGCCGTCCCGCCTCAGCCTCAGCATCCAGTACGTGCCGCAGTGATGAACAGATATAATAGAATCACAAGGCTAATATCTACTTAGCCCGTCATGCAGGATCCGTACCGTTCGTTGCCGCCGCCCGCGCAAATGTACCCGGGCTACGGCCCTCCGATGGGCTACGGCGCACCGGCCCAGCCCGCACCACGCCAAAGGACTGCGATCGCATGCAGATACTGTAGGAGGAGGAAGGTATGTTCGACCAACGCACCCAATACTCGATGCGACAATGCGACACGCGCGTCGCATCGATCATATACCCGCGCCGTCACGCGTCGCATCGCATCTGAGCTTGCACTGACGCGTCGCTAGATTCGCTGCTCCGGATTCGACCAGTCTGAAGACGGTCGCTGCACCAACTGCCAGCGCTTCTCGCAAGAATGCGTGTTCACACCCGTCTCTGCCCAGACTCAGGCCTTTGTGCCCGCTCACACAGTCTGGCGCGGGCAGCAACCTCCACCCAACGCCCAGCTTTATGGTAAGTCACACAGAGCCAACTTCACCCGATCACACGCTTGACTAACGCTCAGAAGGTGCCTACGGACAGCCGCTGCCTCACAACCAACAGCAGCCTCAACAGCAACGCGACCAGTACCCTCCGCAAGGACAACAGCAGCAAGGGCAATATCCGCCACCTCCTCCTGGGTACCAACAACAGCCCGGTCAGCCTGTGTACCCCCAGCCGCCACAACAAGGTACGCCCCCTCAAATGCAAGGCCAGGAGGCCGGGCGCAAAAGAGGCACCGATGAACCGCACACCCCGACAATCCCGCCCCCAAATCCCGGCGTGCAGGCATCATTACCTCGCGACGGGCAATACCCCTACCCAGATCCTTCGATCCTCACTCCCTCAGTTGGTGCGTACCTCGAAAGTTGGCATCATCGTGATGAAAATAGACTAATTTCGTTCTCAGATTTCACAGGCGAGAGAGACGGCGGGGACATGTCTGTCGTAAGCGATGGCATGCCCAGAGTGCCCCAGAGGAACGGCGAAATGAGAGACGCCCAGACTCAAACGGACGACGATCTCCTATTGACGTACGTGGCCCAGAAGGAGACAGTCTCCTAGGATGCTATATGACAACTGGCTGAAGCGTTGGAGGCGACCTGCTTAAGCACTGGACATTGATTTTTCTTGCAAGGCGTTAATCCTTTCGGTGGTCTTTTGTGAATTTTGGTTTTGTTCTTCGAGCGCCTGCCACTGCCGCTTTTCTGGTGAAAGTGCAGGCGGTGTTTTTTTCCAATGGTGCAAGCCACCCAGACCATGCATCTCTTATGGCCGGAGAGATCGCTTTATGCCTTCTAAAATCGAAAGCGAAGAGTGGATTGATTGCTTGTCTGAACCGAGTGTATGTGTGTACGAAATATGCGAATAAAGAAATTCAATGCTCTCATAATCTGTCCTCGTCACCTGAGGTTGCCCAAACGTTCGTGGATCAAATTGACCGACGGCATACGTTTATTCGTCGCTTTCTCTTCACCGCCGAAACGTTCAAATTCTTACCCGATCGTTCGCTCGAAGTTGCGACAGCATGCGACAACGCCGTCTTGAACAGTGACCAACTCGAAGTTGAGATAGACAATAATTGAGGCGCCGGACCGTTCCCCTTTCCGCACGTCTCTGAACTGAGCGGCAAGCAACGTGGTCGCGCAACTTGGCTTGCGGCTCTACGCGCCACTCCGTCTCGCCGTCGCCGTCGCCGTGGGGTGGGCCGTAGCCGGGCTGGCCTGCGAGAGAGCGTCATTGTCGAGAGGGAAAGTTGTGGTATGACGATTTATGAGTAAGGTGAGTCTATATGCGAAGTATTCGACTTCTTGGAGAACTTTCGCAGACATCTAACCAAACACGACGCACAGCTCCGACGACGTCGTTCGCGAAACCATGGCTTCGACACTGGAATCTTGGGCGGTGCCTCGCTTGCAGCAGCTGCTGCCTTTGGACGAAGATAGCTTGAAGCAGATCATCACATACACAGACACTCTGCCCAAAGATGTCGCCGCGGAACACCTCAAGAACATGCTGGGCGACTCGCCGCAGGCTTTCGAGTTCATCTCTACTTTCAACATGCGACGCCAACGCGCACCGAACCAGGCAGCACCCAAGCCTTCGCCTGCTCAACAGCAGGCAAGCAGCTCGAACAATGCGACACCGCGCACAGCCTCTCCTGCTTCTGGCAGTGAGGTGCCCAAGGCGAAACCTAGAGGACAGAAGAAGAAGGCGAACATCCATGCGCTGCCGGCCCGTCAACTGGAAGATCACGGCAACGTGAGCGGCGCATATCGCAAGCGCCAGGAAGAGGACTACACATCAAGACCTGCGCGGCCAAGTCACAAACAACAAGTCGCAGACAACCTGGCGCTCCGCCAACAAAAGCCTGATGCTACACAGATGCCCCTCATCACAGATTCAGCAGCACCCACAACAAAACCTATAACTTCTAAACCTCCACCTTCGGCTGCTGGACAGCTGATCTCGGATTCTTTGGCGCCGCCTTCAAAGAAAAGCTCTGCGGCTTCGTCGAGACGTGCTAGTCCTGCTCCGACGAAAACGAAGGTCAATCTGACTGGTGGCACGGCGATGCATGGTGCTTCCACCGCACTTTCAGATCTGGACTCTGCTATTCGTGCCCTTGAGATACAGACGAACCCATCACTCGCTTCAGACTCTCCCGCAGATGTAAAGAAGAGGAATTGCAACTGTATGGCTACGAGGCATCCGCTGCTTGACATGGCGCCCAATTGCATGTCATGCGGCAAGGTTATTTGCCTAAAACAAGGTCTCGGACCTTGCACGTTCTGCGGCTCACCCATCATTTCCAATGAAGAAATCTCAAAAGTGCTTCGAATTCTAAAAGACGAGCGCGGCGAAGAGAAGATGAAAGCAAACAACGCCTCTCACAAAAAAGCCGACGTCGCTTCAGGCAAAGCTCGCGCATTCACAGGCCGCGAATTCCTCTCCCAAGCCTCCTCATCAGCGAAACCTTCGCCTCTATCTTCGGCCGCAGCAAGCGAAGACGAGGATGCCAAAGACAAGGCCAAGGCACACAGAGACAGACTCCTCAATTTCCAAGCAAACAACGCACGCCGTACTCAAATCCACGACGAAGCCGCCGACTACGAAATTCCCACTACGGGCACAAGCATGTGGGCCAGCCCGCAAGAGCGCGCGCAGCAACTCAAAAAGCAGCAGCGCATGCTGCGCGAGATGAACTGGAACGCAAGACCAGAGTACGAAAAGCGCCAGATGGTCGCGAGTATCGATCTCAAAGGCGGCAAGATCGTGCGCCGAATGGCGGAGGTGGAGAAGCCGGACTTCTCTGCTGATGAGGAGGAGCTTGAGGATGGAGGTTTCCAGGCGCCTGCGCCGGAGGGTGGCAAGCCTGGCGAGGGTGCTTTCAGCAATAATCCGCTTGTGGGCGCGATGGTGAGACCTAGGGCTAAGGAGGATAAGGGGAAGAATGTGGAGAGGGAGAAGAGGAGTACTTGGCGGAGGGTGCAGATGGACGAGGATGATAACGAGGGGTGGATTTTGGATGGTGGTGCTTATGGTGGGAGGATCGAGGGCAGGATTCTGGGTGAAGAGGAACATGCTGTTGGGTCGTGAGGACGGACCTCAGCTGGAAAAGTTCTGCTTTCCTTCCTGTCTTCTCGGAGAAGCAAAAGCAGCTACTTTGACGTTTTGAGACGTTCCAAATACACATAGACATGACCGTTGCGCTGGCGGAAGGAGTCGCCGCCACTGCGTAAACAATGAAACGAAGCATAAGATAAATACAAGACATGACCAGCAAGACCTTCATTACACCCAATATCCATCCCCTCCATCTCATACCGCATCCTTCCTAGGAGCAAACGTACTCCCCAGCCCCTCATCAGGCCCCAACCTCGTTTGCCCTCCAATCGCATCCAGCGAACCCTCTACCCAATTCCTCAACTTCCCCCAAACCGTCGGCGCTTTCCTGCCCTTGGCAATGAAAATAGTCCGCTCTTTGCGGCCTTCTTCAAATTCGAAAACGGCGGGTTCGGGCAGGATGTCGAAGGCGAAATCTTCGAGGCCGGCGGCTGCGAAGAGTCGTTGGATGCCGTCGGAGGTAAAGCCGTGGTGTTTGATTGTGTGGCGGGCGGTGGGTTGGTCAGGTTGGCCTTGGTGTTGAGTCTGGTTGTGGCCGTGGTCGTGGCTATGACCACTGCCGTGCGAGTGAGCGCCGTGCTCAAACGGCAAGAAATCAACAATAATCAAAACTCCCGTCTCGGCTTTCAGCCTCTCGGCCAAGCGCTTGACTGCCAGCGGCGGATCTTCGAAGTGGTGGAATCCAAGCCCTATCGCTGCGACGTCGAAGTTATAGAAATTCGGCGTGCTGAGCTCGGGTGGTACGGTGGCGCCTAGTAAGTCTCCGACTACAGCGTGGGCTTGTTCGGTCGAGAGGCCTGAGGAGCGAGCGGCTTCATTGTAGTGCGATACCATGTTTTCGCTGATGTCGATGCCGCGGATGGTGGTTACGTAGCTGCCGAGAGCTTTTGTGACGGCGCCGGTGCCGCAGGCGTAGTCGAGGAGGCGGACTTCTCGTGGTGGTTCTTCTTCTGGGGTGATCCATTGGGCTCCGAGCCAGGATTTGCGGGTTTGGAGGGCATCGCTGACTTGTTGCGAGATTTTGACTTGGTAGGCTTTGGAGTTGTAGGTTGAGGCTAGGTCGCTGTGGACTTGTTAGATGAAGTTTGGTGGCGATTAGGTACAGGAAGGTTTTACTCGAAGGCCTTTCGGTTGGCTTCTGTGAAGACGCTCATTGTTGCAGTATGTGAAAATATGATATGCAATGGGAATAAGACACAAGATTTCGAGGTCTTTATATACTTTTAGGTGGTATGATGTGTTGGATGGCATCTCCAAAAGTTTCCGGTCACTCGGCAACTTCAAAAGAGGGGCTCGGAGACAATTGTGTTCTGCAACCTTACACCAACCTCTTCGAAGACACTTGGTATACATCACTCATTGCTCCGTATAAAGCTACTATATGCTCCCAGGCGTGACATAAGCGCTTCTCGTCTGCGATAGATTGGAAGATATGAAGCTCATGTACGCAATGTATTCAGTCTGACTTTGCCCGAGAAGGGCTAACGAGATCATCAGCAAAGCTCCGTGTGAAAGACCATATTTGCTAGAGTTACGCCTAAACCATAAAAGTTGATTCTCAATGATATATCGGTGCAACGCGTCATGATATATGAGGCACCCCAAGAGTCCATTCTGGAACAACGTATGCGGCCACCGGAAGAAGGCGCAAAGCGATGAAAGCCTCGACAATCAGATAAGCCCTTGCTGAGAGATATACAGTCCCACAGATGCCGCAGACGATTCTGACAGTGAATGTGAGCCATCTCGACGCTTCTCCGCTCATCAAATCATACCAAGTCCACCACAGCCTTGCTGAAAACTGCGCCAGAACGTGAATTCCAGCCCACAGCAGCCCAGAGAAGGCAACGTACAGCGAAGCGGACCTCCATAGCCATGCTTCAGATCTAGTCGGAAAGGTAGCATGCCAGGCAGCAATATGAAGGCAACTGTATAAGATGCTGACCAGCCACAGGCTCGCACCGATCCACAGGCCACTGGTGGTTCGGAGAAGGCCGTCGTGCGGCCAGTTGCTTGCAACTGTAGTCACGAGATGCTGCGTGGCGCACTCCAGCCAAGGAGCTTCAATGTGATCCACGTCTTCGACGTGCAGCTTCAGGCGACATTTGGAGGGCATTTCTGGATAAGTCGCCAATGCAGTCTCGTATTTGTGATTGGACCCATGCGACGGGGGTCGAAGAAGCTCACGCACCGCAGGGTACGTCTGAATAGCAGTATGTGCAAGGCCCCATCTCGTCTTTGTCGTGGTATAAACGTCATGCCCAACGCTTTTCGACGCCACGTTCGCAGGCGACAGATCCTCGCTTGATCGCGGGCGTCGCGCTCGTGCAACCTCGAGGTGAAGTGCGGCTTTGTGCTTCGGGACAAATACAAATCGGCCAGTCTGGGAGGAATCACTGTGAGGCGTTGTAGTAATTGGGACGATACTCAAGCCAGCAATCTCCGAGTGTTCGCCTTTCAAGTGGAAACCAGGCAGGATTTGTCCTTCGCTTTCGTGACTGCACATCAGCATGAAAGCAGCCAAAGGTCTAACCCAATCGCCAGTGATAACAGTAGGCTCATCCACCTTTCGAGGCTTATGCCACCAAAGTGTGTATAGCACCAGTGCACATACGACATGGGATACTGCAGTAACCTCGAGCAGCGTCACAGGAAGACGTAGCCCTAGTCTTGTGCAGACTTGCACTACCATCCAGATGACTTGCGTGCACGCCAGGAGTTTGCCGAGTTCGTCGACTTTGCTTTTGTCCATGATTTCTTCCTCGGAAATTTCTGGTAGATGTCCACATTTAGCAAGAAGGAGCAAGCCTCTTGGAGTAAGAGCTAGCCTTTCTATGCCATTGGTGAAAGCCGGATCTTGCGATTTGTAAGGAATTTCGAGATCGATGACGAAGCCGCCCATGAGAGTATAAAATCCATGTGCAAGTGTCCAGTTGCTATCTGTGACCTTTGAAGAAGTCAGCTACAGCACTGTCGGTACAGGATATGTCAATTCGTACTTTCCGTAACTCATCTCGCAGAGCCCAAACAGATAGTAATTGTCGCCATGCCGTCCAGATGACCAATTCTGGGCCGAATATTCCATAGATACACCAGTATAGGTACGTTGCAAGCCGCCGTGCTGTTGAGGACCGTCTACATGGGACGTTCAAGTGCATCACCGCCCAGGAAGACAGAAACAGCGAGGACAGGCATGACACAAGTATGCTAAGTGTGCCTCTTCCATTAGGTTCATTGACCCAGCCCACTTTCGTATTGTTGTGTTGGGCAGGCGTCAAGTCGATCGAGAGACCCATTTCGAGCGCCGTGGTTCATAAGGTGGTGTGTGTACGTTGGAAACAATGAAGTAAACCCATGGTTGATGGACATACTTTAAGGAGTCACTGTAGGCGCAAAAGGCACACATCTAGCACAGAGTTTTCTAACGCATACAGTGCAGACCTTCAGCGCGTACCCTTTCACTATCTGTTTGAGACAGACTGTGTTCGAAACGACGAGGCGCTTGCGATGTAAGCTTGAGTGGCTGCTGCCGACGGCGTAGAAAGCGACGCGGCGAGGAGCAACATTGTAAGGCTGTCGCGGTAAGCAATTGCGCTAAAAGATTATATTGACGAAGATTTCTCGCAGACAATTGAGCTGAGACAGGCTGGCTGTGTCAAAATGGGAATGGGAATGTTGTTTCTGTAGCCGCCTGACGCTAGACTAATGCAGGCGGTGCTTGGCGGCGGCTATGGGTTGTTGGGTCTCTCCCAGGTCTCTCATCGCCTGCAGGGAACAAAACAGCTCATGTTCCCGCTCTCTACCATGAGATCGCGAAAATCGCGACAAAAGATGTTGGTACCGGAAAACAACGGCAAAACGAAGGGTCGTCTTCTTTTCTACGATGAAATACGTAAGCTGCATGTCCCTGATCAAACGGCACAAGATATTAACGTTGCACAGCACACTGGCAAAAGTATAAAATTGCTCGTGGCACCTTGGAATGCCTGCTAAGTACAGTAGGGACAATGAATACCTGATTTACGGGTACAGGTTAGTAGTAGATACTGCCATCTCGGACGATTTGCTGACATGAAAGACCGACGAGTGGATCTTGGATCCTGTCATTCAAGAGCATGTTTGCCTGGCACAACGAGACTGGTATGAAACGAGCCACGATCTGCTGAGCGAACGCTGAGAAACCAAGTCAACATTCATTCGCACGTCATCGGATCCATCCTGTTTGCCTGGCTGCCTTATCACTTTTACGGCACGGTCTACAAAGAGATCGACCATCCTCAGCCCATCGACGCCGTTCTCTTCACCTTGTACTTCCTTGGAGTGGCAGTTTGTTTCGGATGTTCTGCATGGTGTGTGTGAATTCACGACTCGACTTGACACCCGCTGACTTTGCTATTCGCAGTTGCCATATAATATGGAATCTTTCGGCGCCCGCCGCATGTTTCGGCAATCGACTTGACTTTAGTGGTATAGTGCTACTCATGTGGGGTGCCAGCATACCTTCAATCCACTATGCGTTCGTTTGTGACACGATGCTGGAATATCTGCACTGTTCCTTGGTGAGACAGAACATCCCACGACGAGCAAGTTTACAGCTCACACTAAACGTGTCCAGGTCACTATCAGCGCCTTTGGCTGTATAGTGTTCACGCTCCATCCTCAGTTTCTTGGACCGGTCTTCCGCAAATACCGAGCCCTAATGTATGCCAGTTTTGGCTTATCTGCACTCCTGTTCATGTCGCACAGTATCTTCCTTTATGGCTTTGCGGTCCAAAGGAGACGCTTAGCGCTTGAGTGGATGATCCTGATGGGTGCACTCAATATCATAGGCGCTTGCTTCTACGCATCGAGGGTACGCAATTTCTTGCAACATTGGGATCGGCTGGAAGCTGACGAACCTCAGATGCCAGAAAGATGGTTTCCGTACCGCTTCGACTTTGTCGGTGCAAGCCATCAGATTTTCCACTTACTCGTCCTCGCAGCGGCTCTCGTACATTACAAAGCATTGGTCGGCGCCCTTCGTGAGTCACGGAATTTTGATAATTTTTGCATGGCTGGCGATCTTCTGGCGTCCTGAGAACTGTCATGAGCGAATTCGGACTGGATCAGTGTAGGCATAGATAGGAGCAGGTACCTTACGGAAAAATGCATGCGCAGACTTATAAACAAGAATTGCAGGCAAAGAGTGAGACTTGATTGATGACTACTCATTGATGCAAGAGCTCACTAATCACTAACAGTGTGTCACTGAGCTGCATGATGATCCCTGTTGATTACATGGACATCTTGCATACAACACAGATACTCTACCTTTTGCCTTCCCATTCTCCCACTCACACTTTCATTTCTCTCCAACACATCCACCAACACCATGGCTACCAACGCCAACCTTCTAGCTACGGCTGGTGTGCCTGCCTTCCTCTGCCCTCAGGGCACGAAGGTCCACATCCTCAACCTGGGCACCATGCGTGTCGACGCGGGATGGTAAGTTCTCAGTCCACTCGGTACTGCCCCAGTGCCCAGAACTCACACTGTACAGGCTCCTACGCGGCGCCGACAGCAGCAGTTCAAGCAACAAGAACCCAGAGAACGAGGCCCGCGACTTGATCATCATGGCCGTCCTGATCGAGCATCCACACATGGGCTTGATCTTGTTCGAAACCGGCTGTGCCGAGGACGTCGAGATTGTAAGTCTTCCAACTCTCTACCAAAAAGCGACATGGTACAACGAACTGACAACAACTAAACAGGAATGGGGCGCGCCACTCACCGATCTCTTCCCACGCACCGTCTACACGGAGGAGATGAAGCTCCCAAACGCCATTAAAGCCACCGGCAACGATATCAAGGACATAAAAGCAATCATAATGGGCCACCTACACCTCGACCACGCCGGAGGACTCGAGCACTTCCTCGGAACCAACATCCCCAGTAAGAAAAGCCATCTCCATCTCACACCCAAACCCTCAAGAACCATCAAACTAACACCACCCTCCCCACCGCAGTCTACGTCCACGAACAAGAATTCAAACACGCTACCTGGTCCGTCGCAACCAAGACCGACAGCGGCGTCTACCTCGCCTCCTACCTCTCTCTGACCGCCCTAAACTGGCAAACCTTCTCCTCCTCGCCCTTCGAACTCTGCCAGGGAATCACCCTCCGCCACAGCCCGGGCCACACGCCGGGTCTCTGCCTCATGCAGATCAACTTGCCGCGCGACGGCACGTTCGTGTTCACAACGGACCAGTACCACATTCGTGAGAATTACGAGGATGCGGCGCCGCAGGGCTGGTTGATGAGGGATCAGAGTGCGTGGTTGCATAGTCACGAGATGGTGCAGACGTTGGTGAGGGTGTTTGGAGCGAGGTTGGTGTTCGGACATGATTTGGAGGTCGTGCAGAAGCTGCTGGCGGAGAAGAAGGTTCTTGAGTAGAGGAACTGTGGGTTTGAGTGAGAGTTCGTGACTGTGAGTGTGTGAACGAGTGCAGTTGCGTGACTGCGGGAGTCGGGCTGTCCTCTGAGATGATGCGCTGTCCTGGAATCAGACGATATGCTTAATCAGCTACCAATTAGTCACAATGGTCGTCTCCTGTTGTAAGTCCAAGAGCAACCAACAACGACTTGACTTATCATTCAGTAGTATTCCCAGAAAGTTACGACCTTGGAAGCGTAAGGCAGACTCCAAGCTGGCGCTGCTCCAAGTCCATTCAAAGGACACAAATGTTAGTACGGAAGTTCATTGCCTATTACCATTGGCTGGTTCGGGAGGTACCATGTGTAGCATGTTCGCATTCTAGTGTCACGATCATATCGTACTCTGGTCATGGAAAGGTTATTGTTGGAAAGGTATCAATTAAGTAGTATATATTATATGAGGGAGCGGCCGATGCAAGAACAAGACTTCTCAAGGTCTCGGACAGAACGGCATGCTATGGATACAAGCTGAGAACGTACACGCATACATTGCTACACTGGTGTACGAGTACATGAATAGCATCGTAGCACATGAAAACAAGGCACAGGGAGGCTTGAATATAGCTGGGTATCTGCAAAGCATGAGAGTTAGCAGATGCTTTGTGTGTGGTTCAACAAATGTGCAGGAACATCGTGAGTCGCACAGAACTCAGGGTAGATGATCTAAGTTTTCGTAGCATGTGCCTTTTGGCATATAAGTGAGCTGGGTTAACTTAAGGAGTCTCATCCTTGTAACGACGTCACGAGAGGTGTAGAAAGAAGAAGATGGTGTGTGCTTACCATAAGAATGTTAGTAGTGTGGGCGAGTGGCAGCAACCTGAAGATGCTAGCCTGAGCAGAGCTGCTGCCTCATGACATGAGCTTTGGAAGGAATCTTCCTGGTGGTTAAACTACTATTGGATCTGTTAGCTAAGATCCCTCTCAAGCATTGTATGCAAGTGCAGTGCAGTGAGTGTATTTCAGAAATCCCATCTCTAAACATTACGACAAGCATATGTCGATGCGTCGCGGTTCATACGGCTCTTCCTAAGGCTGTATGGTGATTATGGATATCATCCTTTTACTGTCTCTCGCGTGGTGGTGGTAGAGAGGATGGGGTTGTCAGAGTAAGAACTTACCATTTGCTGCGGGCAGGGCTCTGTGTTGAGCCCTGTTTGGCGCGTGATGCGCATAACGAAGGGCAAGTTCGTGTCAGAGAGAAGAAGTTTAGCATTAAAAAGAGATGGAAGCGTTCGGGGGTGAGGCCGCCGGCAATGCACGGTCCTCCACAAGTGGCCGCTCGCCTCCGGCCTTTGACACGTAGCGGTGCGTAGCGGTGGAAGTTACGCTGAGGGTTCAGGACATTGTTAGCGGCGGCGTGCATAATGACAAGTAACAAGTCTGGCGATTAATGATTAATAACCATGCCTCCCGTAGCACCCTGTATCATATCACCCTTCTCTCACTGCTGCTCCCTCTCCCTACCGTCACTGTGAATACGTCCTCTCTCTCCTATCGCTGCGTCATCCACCGCGGGACTAACATTCTTTGTCCCTCACTGCCCTTTGCGGACATTCTACATTTGCCTTTACCCAATTGCGAACAGTGGTGAATAGGCAACGCTGCCGTGCTGACCGGCCTTTCCTTGCGCGCGAAAGAGGTACACTTTTATTCACACTTACTGGCATGTCGCAACATCGCTAACAAGACACCGCCAAAGCCCTGGACGATGAAGTCTACCACGACCCGCGCATTCTACCTCGCGGTCTTCGCACTGTTCAGTGGTGGATGCGCTGCTCAAGAACCCTCCGCCGCCTCCTCATACGCAAGTCCAGAAGTCTGCGCCGTAAGCATACCTCGTCGCACACATCTTGCCAACGAGAGCGATCTAACCGATCCGCAGTTTGAACCCAAAGCACGAGTCTCCGACGCATGCGCATCATACGCCGATCTAGACACCCTCAACGACAGAGTACATCCTTACGTACGAAACCTCGCCAAGAACACCGACTTCTTCGCATACTACCGCTTGAATCTGTTCAACCAACAATGCCAGTTTTTTGGAGCAGACGAGGGACTGTGTGGGAACATCGCCTGCTCAGTGACAACGCTGGAGAATGAGGAGGATATTCCCGATGTGTGGAAGGTCAGAGAACTCAGTAGGCTGGAGGGCCCGAAGGCGCATCACCCACCACGAAAGCAGCAAGAGCTGGAGCGACCTTTACAAGGAGAACTGGGAGAATCTGTTGGCGAGAGTTGCGTGGTTGAATACGACGACGAGTGCGACGAGCGGGATTATTGTGTGCCAGAGGATGAGAGCGCAACCGCAAAGGGCGACTACGTCAGCTTGGTCGAGAACCCGGAGAGGTACACTGGATACTCGGGTGAGGGCGCGCACAAGATCTGGGAGACTATCTACAAGGAGAACTGTTTCTCGAAGCCTTCTGAACCCCAGGGTGTCAGCTCACCGGGTCTTTCGCCATTCCAGTCCTTCTCTCAAAACCAGGCGCAGGCCGCTATGGATTTCAAGCAGGTCATGAAGGCGCACGTCAGGGAACAGAAAGAACCGACCGTGGACTTTGAAGACGAATGTCTCGAGAAGAGAGTGTTCTACCGGGTCATTTCTGGCATGCACGCATCGATCTCCACGCACTTGTGCTACGACTACCTCAACCAATCGACCGGAACTTGGGGACCCAACTTGCAGTGCTACAAGGAACGCCTACACAACCACCCTGAGAGGATTTCCAACCTATACTTCAATTACGCCTTTGTACTTCGTGCAGTGGGCAAGCTCCGCGACTACGTCCAAGACTACACATTCTGCACCGGCGATCCCGAACAGGACGCCCTGACCAAGCGCATGATCACCACACTCGCCGACGTCGTCCCAGAAGGACCCAAGATCTTCGACGAAAGCGTCATGTTCCAGGACAACACGCTGAGTGGCATCGAGCTCAAAGAGGACTTCCGCAACCGCTTCCGCAACGTTAGTAGAATCATGGACTGTGTTGGTTGTGACAAGTGCCGCCTTTGGGGAAAGCTGCAGACGAATGGCTTCGGTACGGCGCTGAAGGTCTTGTTCGAGTTCGGCAATGGCAACACTGATGATGCGAAGCCCTTGCTTCGCCGCACGGAGCTTGTCGCGCTTATCAACACTCTCGACAAGATCAGCAGCGCCCTCAAAGCGCTCGAATACTTCAGGGAAGCAGTAGCCGAAGAGGCCAACACCGCCCACCAAAAGACTATCGCAAACGACGCCGCAAAGCAACAGCCCAAACCCAAGGTCTCCGCCCAGCCCAAAACATCAACCTCTGACCTCGACGATCTAGACGATTTCGAAGACCTCGAAACCGACGCCTTCGCCACCAAAGTCGAAAAGCCTCCGCGCAAGCAAGTCTCCATCGCCGACGCCTTCCGCGAAGAATTCGGTCTCATCTGGCGCACCATGAAATTCGTGCTCAGATCCTACCTTGTCTTTCCTAAGCGCGCAGGTGAGATCTTCCTTGCGGAGACATGGAGGCTGTACACTATGTGGATTGGAAGGCCTGTGCCGGAACGTGCTTGGGAGTGGAAGTTCCCTACGCGCGATGATCTTTGAGTGATTACAGAGGTGAGGAGGGATTGTGGGTGTTTGTAGATGATTTTTCGTTTTGGGTTGGTTTGCATTGGGATCGGTGCGGCGTTTTATGGCATTTTGGGGTGATGGCGTTGGACGGGTTGGCATGTAATACACTTTTCGCGATACATCGCACGTTACCAAGCGAGAGTTAAGGAGAATCAGAAGGTCGATATCATGTTTTACACAAACACTCAGAGCTTGACTTTACAGAGCAGTGATTCGATTCCCCTAGTCTTGCGTTGTAGTTGCACATGGGTCTGATGCTTATTTCAGGATTGATGGTGGAATATAGTGGTAGTGGCCCTACTACGGTGTGTATCACTGTGTGAGTATGCTGCCACACGACCACCTCTGGTATGGCCGACCATTCTCCTGTTATGAATAAGCCGTTCTTGCGGACCACCATTGAGAATAGTCGTGCGGGTGTAATGCAGGAAGTTCTACACATCCTCGTGCTGAGTGATTACTGAACATCTGATCTGCAGATGTCGCTGCATCATTCGTACACTGCAATCAAGCTTGAGATGTCAGCATCGAAATTACAAAACTTATGTATATGCTGCAGTGAGACTGCAGAAAGACTACTAGAATCTCACTCAACCCTAAGTAAGATTCACTTCATGTTCCCCTGTTGGGATGGCGGCGATGTCGTGATCAAGCAGACGTTCTTGGCGCTCGCCGATGTCGCCCATATTTTCCAATCCACGTTTATAGCAAACAACAAACTCCCTCAACACTATTGGCTTACTAAAACGAGCGATACGATCTACCACAGATTATATCGCAGTCTAGCAAATATGATGCGCTGCACTCCCATAACGCAGAGCGCTCGCTCTGCTCTCTCCCAAACAGCAGCAGCACAACGAAGCCGGACATTCGCAACGGTCGCCCCCGTCTCCAGCACTGCCCGCAACCACAAGATCGTAGTCGTCGGCGGCGGAGCAGCAGGCACATCAATCAGCCACCAACTTCTTAAAGCCGGCGGTTTCAAAGCAGACGACATCGCCCTCGTCGACCCGGCCCAATGGCACCACTACCAACCCGGCTGGACGCTCGTCGGCGGCGGCCTCAAAGACAAGAAAGACCTGCGCATCGACCTGAAGAGCGCCCTCGACCCGAAGCTAAAGTTCTACAACCAGGCCGCGAGCACTTTCGCCCCGGAGCAGAACTCGATTACGCTGGATGATGGCTCGCAGCTTTCGTACGAGCATCTTGTCGTTGTTCCTGGAATTTCTCTCGATTTTGGCAGTGTGAAGGGCCTAGATGAGGCTCTCGCCAACCCGGACTCGCTCGTCTCGACGATCTACGACTACAGGTACTGCGACAAAGCCCACCGCACCATCAAGGCCTTCAAGTCCGGCCACGCCATCTTCACCCAACCCGCAGGCGTCGTGAAGTGCGCCGGCGCTCCTCAAAAAATCATGTGGCTCGCCACCGACGGCTGGAAAACCGCGGGCGTCTTCAACCCAACTTCTCCCTCCACCTCGCCCATCACCGTCGACTTCGCCACCGGCCTACCCGCCATGTTCGGCGTGCCCAAATACAGCGCAGCTCTCGAAGAAATCCGACAGCAGCGCGGCGTCGCCGGCCTCTTCCAGCACGATCTAGTCTCCATCGACGGCAACACCGCGACGTTCGCCCAAGCCAACAACCCCGAGCCCGTCAAGAAGTCTTTCGACCTCCTGCACGTCTCGCCGAAAAACAAACCCCACGCCTTCCTGTCTTCGTCCCCGCTAGCGAACGCAGCAGGCTACGTCGACGTCCACGACAACACAACCCAGCACAAGCACTACCCCAACATCTGGTCCGCCGGCGACGCCTCCAGCCTCCCAACCTCCAAAACCGTCGCGGCCATCACCGCGCAAGCCCCCGTTCTCGTCTCCAACCTCCTCCGCAGCCTCTCTTCCCCAAGCGCCAGCAGTGGAGCTCCAGAGCTAGAAGCTTCCTACGACGGCTACACGTCCTGCCCCCTCCTAACCTCGTACGGCAAAGTAATGCTCGCCGAATTCAAGTACGGCGGCGAGCCGAAAGAGACTTTCAATGGTCTGTTGGGAGGTTACTACGATCAGGCGGTTCCCAGACGCACGTTCTGGCATTTGAAGAAGGATTTCTTCCCGTGGGTTTACAAGAAGTATCATGTCAAGGGGCAGTGGGGAGGGCCGAAGGGGTTTAAGTAGTGGGGAGAGGTTTGCTTCTTGAAAAGGACTAATGTGATAGAGAGGAGCATGGGTGGAAAGGATCAGATGAGCGGACGAATTAACTTCGCCATGCTGAGTTGAGTAAGACCTGGCGTGTGAGAAATCCCAGCAGCGTCCAGGAAACGAAACAAGTGTACAACACAAGATTGCAAATAGAAGAAGCCACAAAAGGCCACAATAAATAGACAAATAGAAAGCAAAAGTCTCAGAATCAGAATCAGAATAAACAAAAAAGTCCAATTTGTATCAAAGAGTTCAGTGAAGAACCCATCAAAACTACGTACAATTAATTACAACAACCCATCCTCCCCCCATCAATTGGACGAAAAGTACAGTATGGATGGATGATGTCCCTTCCCGCACGCGAAAGTGGTATAAACTTGTGAGAAAGAAGAACGAAAAGCGATGAAAGCCCAACGAGCGCAAAACGACATAAACTAAAAGCCAGAATGGATGAGAAGAACGTGGCGACACGCGAGCGAGGGTATTGGAAGTCGAAGAAATGCAGAACGCGAGATGTGATAGCGATGGTCCCGAGCTTGAGATATCCAGGAAAGCGGGCAAGAGCGGATCGGCGTTGGACGCTCATCCAGGCTTCTTATGCTCAGTATTGAGGAGGTTGATCGTGGGCGTCTTCGGCAGCAGGCTGAGAGACTGTGGTCGGATCAGCTTGACCGTCTGCTCCGTCGACAGGGTCGTCTCCCGGTTTGCTTGGTCCAGTACCATTCAGACCGACCAAACCAGAGTCCTCCCTGACACGGCGACGCTTGCGAGCAGAGTAATGGTCAAGGAGGCCAAGGGCATCGTGACCAGGATTCGTAGCAGAAGCGTCTGATGTCGAGAGAGAACGAGTGTTCTCATTCGCGCGTGAGACTTGGTCGACACCCAGTGCTGGCGCCGTACCCACGCGTGCCGGATTTCTGGGAGGGACGTCAGGCTCTTCGTTGATTTGTCGTTCCAGAGGCCCAAGAATGCTGTTTGAGCGTTGCGCTTGGGAAGCAGGTGACACCCCGCCTGGATGAAGCGGGTCACCCTGGAATCGAATCTCCCGAGCCCTCCCTCTCTCCTTCTCCTCCTTCTCTCGAATCGCACGTCTGGCATCATCCAAGTGTGACTGAGCAGCGTTACCAGTTCCAGACCTGTCGGCAACGGCTGTCGCAGCATTGGCGTGGCCTTGTGCAATTCTCGCGTCGAGAGCTCTCTCACTCGGACTTCTCATCAACAAAGCCAGTCTGTGTCCTACTGTCGAAGAACCAGCACCATGACGCCATCTAATCGTACACGCCGCATTAGCATCGAGTCACCCAAGAGCAGACATCGGTAAGAAGAGTATTAAAAGCATGCAAGGTAAAGGAAATAAGGGGCATGAAGAGAGGTAGAGGGTGAATCTACTTCAACAGCTTATCCTTGATCCTGCCGAAGAAGCTCCTACGCTTCTTTTGGCTCTCTGCACCGCTGGCGCTGGGAGCGGCTTCGCTGGTCTTGGTGCTCTCGGATGTGCCCTTCACGCGGTCCATGAAAGAAGCGCGCTTTTGAGTGGTGCTGTTAGAGGCATCCGGGCGAGATCCCACGGGCTTGGACGATGCAGACTCGGCGGGAGCAGCGGAGGTCTCAGCCTTGGACTCGGCGGGCACAGTGGTGCTGTTGATGCCGTCAGTGACGACGGGGCCAGTCTCGGTGCCTTCAGATCCCTCGGGGTGGTTCTTAGTCGCGACGCGGGACATGGGCGAAACGTCTCTACTGTCAAGCTGGGTAGCCGGTTCCGGGGCGGCGAGGCTCTGCTGAACGGCGGTTGTCGCGGGAGTGTCGGCAGATGCGTTGAGCTCCTTGGAGCCTGCGGTGGAGGGCAGGTTTGTCTTGTCTGCGAGCGCGACAGGGGCAGCTCCGGTCAGGGTGTCCTTGCCGTTGGGAAGAGCCGCGGCACCAGTGGTGGGCGTCTCGTTCTCGACGGAGATGGGCGAAACGGCAGCAGGCTCGGCAAGCTGGGGCGCGCCAGATGCAGAGGTAGTCGGTGCGGTAGCAGAAGTGGCAGCAGTGACGGTAGGCGCAGGCTCACCGCTGGCCTCAACGGGCTTCACGGCGGATTGGAGCTCCTTTTCCATGGCCTCCTTCTCTTGGACAGCTTCAGGGTTAGCTGCGGCTTCAGGGGAGACGTGGGCCTCCTGCTGCGAGTGGACAACTTCCTCTGGGACACCGCTTGCGGCCTTGGGTGCGTCGAGCTCGGCGGGGACGGTGACAGGCTCGCCAATGGCAGTCTGCTGGGGAAGAGTGCGGTCCTGAGTAATAGCTGCGTCGGGGATAACAGTGGATGCGGCTGTGGATGTGGTCTCAGGTGCGGTGGTACCCTTGCTGTTCATGGAGTTGATGCTGTCTTGAACGGACTGGGGCAGCTTCGCGAAAGCGTCAGTTCCAGTTGTCTCAGTGACCTTCTGGTTCACCGCGTAGGCGCCTGCAGCGGCAGCTGCGCCTGCGGCAACGGCACCGCCAGCAACAGCGCCTGTGACACCGCCGTTGCTCTCGCTCTTGCCGAGAAGGCCAGACTCTGCAGTTGCAGGAGCTTCCGGCACCTTCTGCTTGAGTTCCTCCTCAACGTCGGCCTTTTCAACGACAGCCTCCGGGTTGGCGGCAGCTTCAGGCTCGGCGTGGGCCTTCTCCTGGCTCTCCTCAACAACGTGAGGCACAGTGGCGGGCTCCAAAGGAAGGCCGGCTGCGTCGGTGTTGGCCGAAGTGGTAGCACCACCAACAACGGATTCAGGAAGAGTGTCCTGGACAGACTTGGGGAGAGATGCGACGGGATCCTTTCCAGTGGTCTCGGTGGCCTTCTGACGCAGAGCATACGCGCCCGCGGCGGCGGCAGTACCAGCAGCGGCAGTAGCAGCGATCGCACCGCCAGCAATGGCACCGGTGATGCCACGCTCGCTGTTACCGAGAAGTCCAGACTCGGTGGTAGCAGGCTCCTCGGGGACCTTCTGCTTCAACTCGTTTTCGAACTCGGCCTTCTCTTGAACGGCCTCGGGGTTGGCAGCGGCCTCCGGTGAGGCGTGTGCCTTCTCCTGGCTCTCTTCGACCACCTGCGGCACGCCGCTAGACTCGGCGACAGCGGGCTCCTCGACAACCTTCTGCTTCAACTCGTTCTCAAATTCGCTCTTCTCTTGGACAGCCTCGGGGTTGGCAGCGGCTTCAGGGCTGACATGGGCTTGCTCTTGGCTTTCAGCGACGACCTCGGGCACACCGCGAGCGAGAACAGGCTGCTGACCAGCCAGCTCGTTGGTGGTGCTCTCAGGGGCGACTGAAGAGATCGCGGGCTCCTCTGTAACCTTCTGCTTCAGCTCGTTCTCGACATCGTTCTTCTCCAGGACAGCCTCCGGGTTGGCGGCAGCTTCAGGGCTAACGTGCGCTTGCTCCTGGCTCTCAGCAACAACCTCGGGAACGCCACGAGTAATAATGGGTTGCTGGCCGGCAAGCTCGGCGGTAGTGCTCTGAGGAGCGACCGAGGAGATGGTGGGTCCAACGTCAGACACTGCCTTCTCACCCATGGGCAGAGAAGACTCTGGGATGAACGCGCCGCCAAGTACGGGTCCGAGTCCACTGAATACTGGCTGTGCACCAAAGGCCTCCTGCTCGCTGCCTGGTGTAAGGACTGGAGGGAGCTGAGGCGCTCCTGAGTCGCTCTTCTCGTAAGATGCCTTGTCAAGCTTCACGCTGCTGTCAACAGTGTTGGCAGTGAGTGTGCTGGAGTGAGGAACTGGCTCGCCAGGTTCCAGGTGGATGGGGTTACCAGTACCGGCGGTAGCAGGGATGGGAGCCACGCTGTATGTGTTGAGCTCATCCTGAGCCTTGAGTTCGGGGTCGTCGTGCACGCCAGATTCGATGGTGTTGTTGTGCAGGCTAGAGGGCTCGGGGACCTTCTCGCCAGCAGCAAGGCTTACCGGGTTGCCAGTGCCAGCAGATGCGGGAATAGGAGCGACGCTGAATGTGTCCTGAGCCTTGAGTTCGGGGTCGTCGTGCACACTCGAGTCGATGGTGTTGCTGTGTAGAGTGGAGGGTTCGGGAACCTTCTCGCCAGCAGCAAGGCTTACAGGGTTTCCGGCGCCTTCGGATGCGGGAATGGGAGCGACGCTGAATGTGTCCTGAGCCTTAAGTTCGGGATCGTCGTGTACACCGGACTCGATGTTGTTGCTGTGCAGGGTGGAGGGCTCAGGAACCTTCTCGCCAGCAGCAAGGCTTACGGGGTTACCGGCGCCTTCGGATGCGGGAATGGGGTTGATCGAGAAGGCCTTCTCGTCCTGGCTGCTGAGAGGCGCAGGAGTCTCAGGGAAAGCGCCTGGGACATCCTTCTCGTGTTCTACGGGCTGGACGCTGGCGACATCCTTTTCGTTTTCAAGCGATTGGGTGCTGGGGACATCCTTCTCGTGTTCAAGGGGTTGGGCGCCGGCAAGAGCAGCGGTGCTACGACATGTCAGTGGGTGTTCAGCGCGGCAATGGGTGTGTTGAGCAATGCTTACGTTGCTTCGGGACCGGTGGAGGACATGGCGGCGGATGCTAATGAGGGCTTCAGGTCTTGGGGGTATATGACGTTGTTTACGTTGCCTTCGTGGTCTGTTTCGGTTTTGGCTGTGTGATCGTGTTTCCAATCTCCGTCTGCGACGAACTGGGTATGGGAGTCAGCGGGGAGTGTTTGAGGGTAGCCAAACACAGGCAGATGCGCTCAATCGTGACGATTGATTGATCGAACGGCCGGCGGTGGGCAGTGCTCGCGACACGCACCTTGTATTGCACCTTGCCGTCAATGGCGGGGAGGTCGACGGTCTTTGCGAAGGAGGAGCCGTCTTTGTCTAGCTTGATACTCTTGGACCAGCTGTCAAAGGTGCCGGTTACGTATACTTCTTCGGCAGGATGATCCCTATGTGGAGGAGGCAGCAGTCAGCAGGCGGGTTGTGAAGAGTGAGGTGTGAATATTGTGCTTGATAACGAGGGTGAATGGGTGTGAAGATTTGCGCGTGCGTGGGCTGGCGGTAGCGTAGATAGGTAGCACTGCGCGACCGAGCAGCCTGCTGGGCTCGCGAGTCGACAGCTCCACCAGCGCCAACTGCTTGCCAGCTCTGACGCGCGCCGCGGTTCCATGGCCGAGCTCGCATCCTTGCCCTTTGAATCAAACGACAGCGGAGCGGAGATGACATACCACCTGAAGGTGTAGGAGCCCATGTCTGCGTCTGGGCGGGCCGGAGCGGTGGGTGGTGGTCGGTGGGCGTGTGTGCAAGATGAGAGAGGTGTTTGCGCAGTGTGGTGGGCGACTGTGCAATCAAGATGGTGGGCGAGAAAGACGAATGCGCCGTGGCCCAAGGACGGTGCAGCGATCCGCGCAGCTGATGAAGGGGATGAGCGGCGCCGAAGCTAACGCTGTTGGCGGGGGCTGGGAGATGTGGAAGAGCCGAGATGCGAATGGGCCTCGTCGATCGAGATGATGCTGGCAATATGCAGCGACGAGATATTATTGTATGGTGTCGCGCGTGGCAGGAACGACCGAGGCCGTGAAGAGTAAGTGAGGTATGATGATGATATGGAGGGTCAATTGCACAGGTGGATCTTCTCACAGCAGATCTCATGCAGGCGCGTTGGGGCGAATAGTCAGTTGGATTGAGAAAGATTGGGGCGTATGGCTGACGATAGCCGACGCAGGTGTGCCTTGGATGGTGCCTGCGTCTGGGCCAACGGGGTTTAAGCGAATATCAAGCCAAGGCAGAGCCTTTCCGTGGTACTGACAGGACTGTACATTTATTATGGTACACTACTACTGCGAGTGATGATGGCGTGCAACACCTGAAGCGCGTGCGTTCGTGGTAAATCACGAATGATGATGACGAAACTCCGGAGAGGGAATCTTCCGCGCGCATGTGATGCAGAGGAGGAGGGAGGGTGCAGTCTGTGCATCAGCCTTGTCATGCTGCAATTCCGTGCAATCACGCTCTGCTCAATAGCTGTCCTGGCAATTTCCGAGGATGAGAATAGCATGCGCGGGCATTGGGCGATCACGTTATGACAATCGCACTCGCACCGCATGGCAAGGGCAAGGGCAAGCATGCAATAGTACATAAGCCACAGATCGTGTCCCAAAGCTTCGTCGCGGGCTAGCTTCAACCTGGCGTATATGCGTGTAATGTAATGAGTAAAAAGTAGAATAATAAGCTACCTTAGGCAGCTGCATATTCCGTCGAAGACAATTCATGAGTACGAAGGTACATCAGGTAAGGTATAGGAGTAGGACACGTGCTCGTCGTCTGCGTGGCTTGAGATGGAGGCAGCGATTTGTGCGTGTGGATGTTGTCATTGTTGCTTGATGCTCTAACAACCAGACATTGACTGGTAGGTTGCAATCATGGCACCGCCATCCATCAGCCATGACAAGATCAAAAATCACCATCGTCTGTCTTTCTATTCGAACAGCAGACAAGCAAGCTCCAGCAAGAGCAAGAGCAAGAGCAAGCTTCACATCTCCCCGCACTTGCCCTACACTACCAGCCACAGCTTGCCTGCATCATCGCCCGCCCAGCGCCTGAGGCCAGACAGAAACAGGAACAAGCAGCAGGCAACCAGTCCCATCACCAAACACAACACCACCTATTTCAATACACTCCTTCCAGAAGCCTGCAGTATAACCACCACTACCATCACCGCTCCGCTCCACCCTCTCATATTCGACAACACCCTACCACCGCCACCGCTCAATCGACCGCAAAGCTCCCCCACCACCATAGAAAGAGCCGACCCTACGTCAAGCATCTCCACACTTTCGCCCTCTCTCAGCCTCTCAAGCCTGTCTCTCCTCACCGAGCCCTGCCGCCGTCTCACATCGCAGCTCTGCCTTTGCCTCACAAGCTCCAAGCTGCTGCTGCTGCTGCTGGCTGCCCACACACCTTGACACCGTCGGCGTGACCTCACTGCAGACCCGCTCTGCCTCGCACGCCCGCCGTCACCACCGCGAGCTAATTCCTCCTCCCCTCCACTGCCCGCCCTCCCGCCCGCCCTACCACCACACCTCAAGTCACCCACCCACACCCACCTCCCCTCAGCCTCTACCATGTCGCTGCCCAGTGACTACTCCAACGAAATCCGCGCCCTCGACCGCGAAGTCCTCAAGCACAAGCCCAACGACCTGCTCCAGTTCTGCGCCAACTTCTTCCTCCGCCGTCTCGAGAGCCAGCGCGCCGAATTCCTCCTCTCACAGCGCCATTCCAACCAGTCGGGAATGGCCGAGAACACCTTCCCCGGCAACAATCCCTTTGGTGGCACCTCGCCCGCCGCGTCCCCAGGCCACAGAGGCATGCACTCCGTCGTCGAAGAGGAGGAGCAGGACTTTGCTTCTCCCACCGCCTCCTCCTTCCCGCCCAATGTCAGAAACAACGCCGCCCACGCTTCTTCGCCTCCCACAGCCGGCGGCGCCTTTGGCAACTTCGGCTTCAGTCCTGCAACAGGCTCACAAACAAGCCCTCCAGCTTCAGTCTCTGCAGGCGCCATGGATATCCCACAGTCACTCCCCAACAACTACAACGTGAACCGAAGGACTTCCGTCTCCGCCGAGTCACTGGCACCTTCTTCCGCAGACGACGCACACTGGAAAGCTCCTAGCTATCCCAAGACTGAGCAGCAAGAGTCTCGCCTGCGCTCTGCCGTGGCCCACAACTTCCTCTTTTCACACCTTGATGACGAGCAGACCGCCCAAGTCCTCGCAGCGCTGCAAGAACGCAAAATCCCCGCAAAGGATGTCCGTGTCATTGTGCAGGGCGACGCAGGCGACTACTTCTACATCGTCGAAAGCGGCAACTTTGACATTCACGTCTCCAAGACGGGTCACGTCGAGCCTGGCGCCGCTGGTCTTGGTACCAAGGTCGCATCCTCCGGCCCCGGCACTTCTTTCGGTGAGCTTGCTCTGATGTACAACGCTCCTCGTGCTGCCACAGTCGTAAGCACAGAGCCTAGCATCCTCTGGCAGCTCGACCGCATCACCTTCCGCCGCATCCTCATGGACTCTGCCTTCCAGCGCCGTCGCATGTACGAGTCATTCCTCGAGGAAGTTCCCCTCTTCTCCACCCTTACTCCCTATGAACGATCCAAGATTGCAGACGCCCTCGATACCCACAAGTACCCCGCCGGCAGCGCCATCATCAAGGAGGGCGATGTGGGTGACAAGTTCTACATCCTCGAGTCCGGCGAGGCCGAGGCGTTCAAGCGTGGAGAAGACAAGCCGCTCAAGACTTACGGCAAGGGCGACTACTTTGGTGAGCTCGCTTTGCTCGAGGACAAGCCACGTGCGGCAAGCGTTGTCAGCAAGGGAGAGGTCAAGGTTGCTGCGCTCGGCAAGGATGGCTTCCAGAGGCTGTTGGGCCCTGTTGAGAGCATCATGAGGAGGGACGACCCAAGAGGATTGAAGTAGAGGTACATTGGAGCTAGCGAGATGACTTTGGAAGAGAAGAGAACCGACGAATTCGGTATGAAATCACATGAATGAGAGACATGCCACTATATTATCATATTTTATCCGCTGAAATTGACAAGCCAACACCTGTAATCACTTTTTCTCTTGCTGTTGATGTTGCATTGCATTGCTGGATCATTTCCTTGAACGTGGAATTCATTCATCCAGAGTAGAATATCGATACGAGTGTATAGCATGCCTCTCAATGAGGAAAAATACCTCAAAACCTCACACGCCACACATCAACCTCTTGCAGCATCAATTGCACGAATCGATCAATGGAGTGTCCGGCTAGACGGCACCTTTTAGCTGCGTTTCGAGCGAACGCAACATCGTGCCGATAGCGTGATTTCCCACCTGCCTATATAGGACACATGTGATATTATGACACGACACCTTCAACCTCGATGATTTTCCCTTGACCGCCCATCGATGACTGTACTCTAGCGATTGGGTTGTTGGTTTCTTTCCATCATCCGACCCCGCAGCTGAGCTGAGCATCGTCTCGTCTCGTCTCTGTTGTTGGCAACACCTCTCTCTGTCCATTGTTGCCACCACCACACTACTTCCTCTCTTGTTTGTCTGTTCTACCAGAACTTTCAAGATATCTTTCCACAAAACAAAAAATGACGATCCGCGCCACCCACTTCGACCCCAAAGTCCTGCTCTCCGCGCCCCGCCGCTCAGCAGGCGTGCCCAATGCAAGCGGCTCGCACGTGCTCTTCACCACCAGCACGTACAGTTTCGAAACTCACAGCAAAGCGAACGAGTTCAGATTGCTGGATACGCGGAGCGGCGAGAGTACGCTGCTAAGTACCTCTGCTGTCGATGCGGTGAATTGGCTTGATGATGGTGGGGATGAGTTTGTGTGGTTGCAGAGTGGGGAGGGGGAGAAGGAGGGGACGGAGGTTTGGGTTGGCAGCGTGAAAGGTGGGAGTGAGGGACATTATGTTGCTGGTACCATTGCGGCGGCGGCGGGGAATTTGAAGGTTGCGAAGTTGGATGGTGGCGATGGCGATGAGGGAGCTTTTGCTGTTGTGGTTTCTGCGCAAGCTGGGCCTGATGGCGAGCTTTATGATCCGGCCAAGGCGAAGGAGACGCATAGTACTGGGAAGTTGTACACGGGGTTGTACGTGCGGCATTGGGATGCGTATCGCGGGCGGGAGAGGAATGCGTTGTGGTATGGCAAGTTGGCGAGGAAGAGCGGTGGAGGGAAATACCAGCTTTCGGGTCTCACGAATGCTCTCAAAGGTACGGGGCTCGAGAGTCCGATTGAGCCTTTTGGCGGGACGGATTGTTTTGATGTTAGTGAGAGGGGAGTGGTATTTGTTTCGAAGGATCCGGAGCTTGATCCTGCGTTGAACACGAAGAGCAATGTTTATTTGCTGAATGTGGAGTCTTGGACGCAAGAGGCGAAGGAGAAGCCGAAGCAAGTGGTGATTGAGGAGTTTGAGGGTGCTTCGACGTCGCCGGTTTTCTCGCCTGATGCGAGGCAGGTGGCGTTTTTGGCTATGAGGCGCAATGGGTATGAGTCGGACCAGAACAGGATCTTTGTCGTTGGGGATTTGGATGCGAAGGAGTTAAAGGCTTCGCGGGAGCATGGTATTGTGGCTGCTCAGGCTGGATGGGACAGGAGTCCTTCTGCTATTGCGTGGACAGTTGATGGGAATGGGTTGCTGGCTACGGCTGAGGACGTGGGTCATGCGCGTCTTTTCTTGATCCAATTGGGTCAGAAGGCACCTTTCCCACTGACGAAGGAGGGCTCGGTGGGAGATGTTGTTCCGCTTGGTGAGCCAGGGAAGATTTTCTACACTGGTTCATCGTTGATCGACAACTCGGTGTTTGCGATTATTCAATTCTCGGACGAGAAATCGGATGTATCGGTGTCTACGCTGTGGACTCATTCCAACTCTGGTCATGGAAGCAAGTTCGGCCTCAAGTCTAAGCAAGTATCGTCGATTTGGACCCCAGCCAGCAACCCAAAGGTGACCAAGGAGGTGCATTCCTGGGTCCTAAGACCGAGCAATTTCGACGATTCAAAGAAGTACCCAGTGGCGTACCTCATCCATGGTGGTCCACAAGGCGCTTGGGGTGACAGCTGGTCGACCAGGTGGAACCCTGCCGTGTTCGCTGAGCAGGGCTTTGTTGTTGTTTCACCCAATATCACCGGATCCACAGGTTACGGTCAAGCTTTCACGGACGCGATCAACAAGAACTGGGGTGGCGACCCTCTCGGTGATATCGAGAACGCCTTCGAATGGGTTGGCAAGCATCTGCCTGAAGCTGACAATGATCGAGCTGTTGCTCTCGGAGCAAGCTACGGTGGCTACATGATGAACTGTAAGTCCTCCGCTTCATCCCTACCATAATCACACACTAATGCCCCAGCCAGGGATCCAAGGCCACTCCCTCGGCCGCAAATTCAAAGCCCTCGTCTGCCACGACGGCATCTTCAGCTGCGCCAACATGCTCTCCACAGAAGAACTCTACTTCCCCCTCTACGACCTCGGCGGCACCCCCTGGGACCACACCGACTTCTCGCGCCCCAAACCGCTCTTCCCCTCCACCACCTTCAGCGACTGGCGCCGCTGGGACCCCTCCGAGCACCTCAGCAACTGGGCCACGCCGCAGCTCGTCATCCACAACTCCAAAGACTACCGCATTTGCATCTCGGAGGGCCTGGCGGCATTCAATGTGCTGCAGGCGAGGGGCGTGGAGAGTCAGTTTCTGACGTTCCCGGATGAGAATCATTGGGTGATTAAGCCGGAGAATAGTTTGGTGTGGCATAAGACTGTGTTTAATTGGATTCGGAAGTATGTTGGTTTGAAGCCGTATGCGGAGGAGGGGGTGGAGAGTGTGGAGTATTTTGGGGGTGTGAGGGAGGGGGGAGAGGTGGAGGGGATGGTTGGGCAGGGGAGGGCAGAGACGTGAGGGCAATGGATGTTGGGAAGCACTATATGAGGGGGTGATGTACTTTCGGGATCTATAACGCATATCTGACGATGGTAGATTGCAATCGACTTTGTAACTTGATACATGCTTAGAACACGAATCAAGCTGTTTTTCTCGACTGAGATTAGACCCCTTGTTGACACTCCCTCATCTTTCCGGTGAGGGCTTTACCGATTCCACCACTCAATTCGATATTCAACGCCCATGAGCAGTATGCCATGTTTGCCCCAACGGCTTCTCGATTCAGACATCCTTGCAGAGTAATCGGGAAACGAACAGAGAGAGACAAGAAAATGTTCCAGCCGAACCAAGCAGATCAAACTCAGTATATCTGTCTTTTGTACAGGCGAAGAGCTATCGTTTCCGGGTCACAACAGGGGATCCCGACCTACGTGACATAACTCAAATGAAGCCGTGCCAACAGGTATACAATGACCTTGATCATCATGATCCGACGATTGACACGGCGATAGACTGAATTCAAGCCAATCACACGGCGGCATCGCAACCAATCTCACCTGTACAGCTGGCTCGCAGCGACGGAAGGCTGTTCGCTTGGCGACTTCAGATCCTACTCGATTTTCACTCGATCGATCTGTTCGTCTTCGTCGGGTGAGTCGATACTGTAACAGTGTATAGATGAGCAACCTATAGATGATTTACCCTAAAGATGAGCAGCTATATGCTAGATGTCTCACCAATTGTCATCAACAGGACACACCTTTTTCTCTGTAGAGAAACTCGTAATGCTCTAGACACAGTGAATTGCAGTAATCGTGACACACAATTGTTTCGGAGACTTGGAACCTCCAAGGATCGATGGCCGCTCAAAACAACTTGACATCTACAGGCTCTATTGAGAATACTTGTAAGCAATCGACAAATGAACGATTCTCTCGACGCAGGGGGCAAAAAGGAAACAACTGGTTGATCGTTGGAAGTCGTTCTAAAACACTGAGGTTCCATTGACGTTTGCGTTTTGACATCTTTCCTTGTTGTATTTGGTTTTGATCCGTTCAATGTTGTGAGATCCCGTTTGTAAATGATCGCGGCTACCCTGATCTCTGTACGGTTGTTCCAAAGCGTATACCTACTTCCTTTGTTCTATGACAACGATGACAACGTGCAGAGGTAAAACGATAGTTGAGGTGTGATTTGCAAAAAAAAATAAGGTGTGAATAGAGGGGGATTCGAACCCCCGCGGGCAAAGCCCACGAGAATGCACTACGTTGAACGCAGAAGCTAATAGCTTGAGTCACGCGCCATAACCACTCGGCCATCTATCCAGTTGTGTGATGACGGAGCATGTTTGTTGTATATGAAACTTGCAATGGACTTGGAAGCGTGCTGGGACTGAGGATAGCAAAGACGAAATTTATCGAAGTATAGGGCGACTACATGACTATAGACGATAAAGGCGTTTCATCGATCGATCAGGCGAAGTTAGAAGCATCTGAAGAGCATTCTGTACACTGGATGTTCATCAGAATAATCGATATTTCGATGGTATTTCGACATTGTGGGCTTTGGATCTGTGGCGCAACAAGCGGACTTCAAAGAAATTCGCGGGGATCACAATCCAGCCCCTTCGACCCACCAATGAACCGCAACACCAGAGACATTGAGAACAGACGTAGTTGTTGCTAGATGATGATGATCTGGACACTTACACCAGTAGTCTCAACGGATAAGCACAACGATCCGAGATCCTACGCCCTACTGTATTTCCCGATTAGCTCTTGACAGATTCGGAGAATGCGAAGCCATTCCCATGGCGAACCTGAATATATATGATGATATTTTTGAGGATGTTGGCATGTTGATTGGAGAGACGAAGTTGAACCCCTCTTTCGATGTTTTTGGTATTGAGTACATTTTGTCCGATTCCAGGCAGAGAGGACCCGCAGGTCACGGAGCTGGGTGGTCAAGTTCATGATGAACAATGCGTGATTGTTCAAACAATGTACAGTGACCCCCACTGACACGGTGCTCAGGAATTGCACACTGTTCATTGATCATCAAGCCTCAAGTAGTATACATAGTGTATGTTATGTGAGAATAAGAACGTTTGTGATAGGTATTGAAGAAACATTGGTATGGTAGCAGTGATTTAGATGACCCAACCCTAACCCCAATAACTGGTGGCAGGGACATATATCCATATACATGTAGCTCTTTTACATGCATGCACAAAATGAATAAGCCCGAGTATATGTATATGGAAACACCGCATATATGGCAGGATAAACGGACATGCTACAGGTAAAGGTCCAATCGTGGATGCATGTCGATGAGATGCTGACCAGCAGCGTATCGTGCATTTACGTCGACAATCAGACAGACACAGGAAGTCAACCTCGAACACTGATAGCAAATTCACTGAGTATCATACATCAACGATTGTGCTGCTATAACAGTTGTCCGAACTTGACACCCACTCATCAAAGTTAAGACCCTCTGCCCATACCCATTCGTCAAAATCAAAATCAATATCGAAAGCCTCTTCATCGCGAATAACAGGTTCGCCAGAAGGATCAATCCCACAAAGATGTGCAGTGCCAGGCATCTGGGACGCTAAAGTAATGGTTTGCGCGTCGCCTTTGTCGATTTGCGAGCAGGCCAACACCACTTCTGAATCAGGTGACTGACACACTGGACTCACTGTAGTGGTGTTTGTTGTACACGGCGAAAGTATCGGCTCGTCTATATCCGTCGTCACCTCGAATTGCTTCATGTACTCCCCGATTGTCGTGCCCATCGTCTTCTTGAAAACTCGACACAGATAGCTAGGCGTGACGCCCACCTGCTGAGCCAGCTCTTTCAAGCTCCACTTCATGGTCGCATCGTACTGTTTTGTCCGCAATATCTCGATAGCACTCGCTACCACCTCTTCTTTCTGGCCATAGAAAGCCATATTGTCGGGCTTGCATTTCTGACATGCTCGAAAGCCAGCGCCTCGCGCCTGGTCTATGTTATCGTAGAACACCACGTTCGCCCTTCGAGCGAGCCGCGCAGTGCATGTAGGTCGACAATATATTTTAGTACTCTTCACGCCGTAGAGGAAGGAGCAGTGGGCGGCTGCATCTCTCTGCGAGACGGCGTTCCAGCGGGCGTGGGAGGTCTGATACATGTGGCTGGCATTGGAGGGTCGCATTTGTCATGTCCACCAGATGTGGCGCTGTGGAGAGATACAAGGATACATTATAGTAAAGTGTTCTGGTAATTGTAATTTAACGATGTCTGGAGGCTTTTTGTCTTGTCGTGCCACTGAAGGATGCCAACAGGCGCTCACTGATGTAACTGTCTCGAGAACTCGAAGCATGATTGGTCAGTTTGAGGTCATCGCGCTTTGGTGGAGACGCAGACGCGCGAGCTCGCAAGTATACGCGGCAGAAATAGAGTGCTACATTGAAAACGTGTGTTTGAGGGCAACTCGTATAGTGACTATGCTAATCGCTAGTGTCTAGCAGAAGATATACGCTGCTTTCTGCTGTGCGGTCACCACATGTCAAGAGTGAGCTTGAGATCGTTAGCTCCTCAGGCATCCGCTTGCTGCCTCACACGCGATGCACCTCCTTCAGTTCACTTGTAAACATAAACATAAACATCAAACTAAACCGAACACTCGTTTCGAGGACCAGCCTCAAAACTCTACATCGGGCATCAGATCATACGATTCGTCACTACTGGCGCATCTCAACCTTTGCCTCTCTTTCTAATGCAGCAATGCCGTCCCTGAGTGAACACAAGGAGCCTCCAAATACTGAGTCTTCAACTCAGCCAAAAAAGCCTGCACTCGACCTTGCAGCACTCGCACGCGAACGCGAAGAACGTCAGAGAGAATGGAATAAAAAGCGTGATCGTTCTATTTCGCCACCTGCAACTCGCAAGACACCCAAACTTGACTCCACAACCGTCAGCCTACCCAGTGGCGCCAAACTCACGTCATTCTCGGCTGCAGTGCAGGATGACCAAAAGACGAGGAAATCAGAGAACGCACAAATTGCCAACGAGAAGCTTAAAACTTCACCGTCCAAGCCTGCAGGAAGCAACAGCATAAGCCACCAATCAAATGCGCCGACTGCGGCATCACAACCCAAGGTAAAGCCTGGCGATGTGCAATATCCTCGAGGCGTCGTCAAGAAAACATGGGCATTTGGACACGAGCGTGCGGGTAACGACATCAAACTCGAGGAAGTTCTCGAATCCAAAACACTCAAAACGGCAGTGCTGTCTGCATTCCAATGGGACATGGACTGGCTGTTTAGTAAGTTGAACATCAATCAGACCAAATTCGTTTTCGTCATGCAGGCGAAGGAGGAATCCATGAAAGCTCAGATGCTAGAGGAGACCAAAGACATGCGTAAGTTTCTTCGTCTTTGCTTCCCTTCCATGGACGGCCTGATCAACTGCATGCACTCGAAGCTCATGCTGCTTTTCCATCCCGACAAACTCAGGATTGCCATTCCCACAGCCAACCTACTGAACTTCGATTGGGGTGAGAGCGGCGTCATGGAAAACAGCGTCTGGCTGATTGACTTGCCACGTCTGCCTGGCAATGCCACATCCGAGTTAGACGACTTGACAGACTTCGGCAAGGAATTGATGTACTTTGTCGGCAAGCAGGGTCTGCCACAAGATGCAATTGATGGTATCCTAAATTTCGACTTTGCTGCAACCAAAGACATGGCATTTGTACACACTGTCGGCGGAATGCTGTACGGAGATGAGGCCGAGAGGACAGGGCTGCCTGGTCTGGCGCAGGCTGTCCGCCAACACAATCTTATAACTACAGATCTGGAGATCGACTTCGCTGCCTCTTCGATGGGATCACTGAAGGATGAGTTCTTGAAGAACGTGCACGCCGCTGCGAAAGGAGAAAACATGATCGAACGAGCTGAAGCTGCGACATCGAAGGCGAAATCAAGTTTCTTCCAAGCAAAGAAGCCCGAGCCAAACGACCACAGAATACGCGACAAAGTCCGTCTCTACTTCCCTACGCATGATACTGTCACATCATCAACAGCTGGAGGAGCTGGCACCATCTGTCTCAATCGGAAATGGTTCGAAGACATGACATTCCCTCGCCGCTGCTTCAGAGACTACATATCAACTCGGCCCGGCCTTCTCAGCCATAACAAAATCCTATATGCTCGTGGCCTGCGCAAAGCTGATGCAACGGATGACGAGGAGATCACTGCTGAGGAGAAGATCGCTTGGGCCTACGTTGGCTCGGCCAACATGTCCGAGTCAGCTTGGGGAAAGCTGGTCTATGATCGCAAGGAGAAGAAGTGGAAGCTGAACTGTAAGAACTGGGAGTGTGGTGTCTTGCTTCCCGTCAGCACTGATGGCGTTGCAACCGAAGATGGGAAAGACGGTGTTGTTGGCATGCAAGCCTTCAAGGATGTTGTGGAGCCACCGTTCATGTACCCAGGGGTTGAGTATGAGGACCGTGAGCCGTGGTATTTCCAGGAGAAGCATTGAGACACCATAGACTAACCAGTCTCCTGCAAGACGCGCGATTGTAATATAGCAGACAGTTTTGTTGGGGCTCGTAGGATTAGCATATGTCCAGCGTTCGTTGGAAACCCATCCGACCCATTCACTTGCCTTTCACTAGCTTTGGCTGGACTGTATCTATTTGACCCAAAGAATTGCGCTTCAGACTAACAAAAGTAACGTGACTAAGTGGCTACGAAGCAAAGCAAGCCACCACACTTCAAGTGTCGCAGACCTCACTGACGCTCATCACAGTCCCTCCGGATCTACCCTGCCGACACTTGGCTTGACAGGGCGCCCCTCCTCTGTTTCAGAGGATCGCCTTCCTGATTTAGGAAGAGGAAACCCCATTCAACAGGAGTAAGCCTCGCGGAAAGGACCCACCCACAAGTCCCGTCACCTCCTCCAACCACACACTTTGATGAGCATGACTTCACTGTGTACAGCATAAGAAAAACCCCCCGATCTGGAGTTATTGGTGGATGTCGATGTAATGTATTAGGTAAGTACATAGCCCTCCAACCTGAGACCTGGTGGCTGCCTCAAACACACTTTTTTTTGGCAGCTGTACTCAAGAACTTTGTGACTGTCTTCCATCAGAGTAAAGATGCACGAAGCAATCAATTTTCTGAAGCTAGACGTGATACACCATGGCCCACTGGTGCGTCGATCCTAGCTTGACCTGACAGAGACCGGCGATCGACGTCGCTCTACCAGTCACGCACAGCCTTCAATCTCCTGTACCAGTCCCTCAGCATCCAGGCATCGAACTCGGTGACTTCGAACGCACTGCCGGCCATCATGACAAAACCGTCCTGTCCCTCGGGCTGCCAGTCATAGAAGTCTGTCATGCAAGTCAGTATGAATCCCTGTCGACCATCCCCCACCGAAGCGAAAATCCTCAAAACTCACCAAGAAGTCCAAACCCATGCCCCATCTCATGCAACAAAATATGCACATTGTCATCATCCACAGTCTCAAAGAAATAACTCGGCGGCAACTCCTGGCCCCAGTTATACCCATACCCACCAACACCAACCAAGCCATCGTCGAGCCAAAGACTAATATCGTACCGGCTCTCCTCACCACCTGGACACTCAGAAAGATACCCCGGATCCTCGAGGTGCGCGCCGCGGTAGCAGCGAACATCACACTCCGGCACGCCGTCAGCATCCGCAGTAGTATAAACATCAAGACCCGAAGTGTCGCCTTCGAGCAGACTCTTGTCTTTGACAGCGTAGCCGACGACTTTGACACTCGCTTCGGTGAGCGGGAAGCCCTCGAAGCCGACCAGCGTCTGAACCCATTTGTTCAGCGAGCGATTGAGGGCAGTTTCAGTTTTGGTGCGGTTGGCGGCGGTGGAAGTGGAGGCTGTGTTCCAGCGGACGCAGTAGTTGATGCTGCCGTTGTGGGAGATGAGTTGGTCGGTGATCCAGTTTTTGTCTTTGAGGCCGTCGGGGTTCTCGGAGAGGGTATGCTCCCAGACCTGTGAGGGACTTGTTAGTATGAGGCTAGGCATAATGTTTGGGGAGACGTACCTGGTCGAGGGCCTTGACCATGTCGGATGGAGGATCCCATGTAGTCGCAGCGGGAATCGAAGCAGAAGAAGTCGTTGTAGCGCGACCGATGAGGTTGCGGTGAACATTGGGCTGCGCCAGCGCGCCCATTGCGAAGGCCGAGATGGCCAGAAGAGAGTTGGAAGTAACCATGATGAAAGTAAATGAGTGACTAAGGCTACGAAGAGCCAATGGAAAGAGAATGAGAGAATGTATGCTAATGCAAAGAAGTCAAATTCACAGCACAGCACGGGAGTGTAGCATCTTCATATACCAAACCTTCGCCCAGGGTGTGTCAAGATACATGTAATCGCATTTAGGGCTGCATTTGAAGCACCATGAGCTTGATGGTTACAAGACACGTTCTAGCCTGAAGATGTGGGTCATGTCGGTAGTTGCTTGTCAAATCGAAGTAGGGCTGGCATCCTCTGTGCAAAAGAGGAAATTCACGTGATATGGAAACGAGTCTCGCAAGTCGCTACGAAGATTCGCAAGTAGTCCAGAGTGCCATGAGCATGGGGACGATACAGGCCCTATTGATGCGTTATAGCTCAAACAGCAGGCAGTCGCTAGCGTGTCATTTTGCGTGGTTGATCTAGGGCTGGGAATCCGAACGTCATTTCGATCTCAAGAGTAAAGAAGGAAGTGTTTTCAGCGAGTAAAAGAATAGCTTCGTTGATGAAATATGCGAAATCGAGCTATACAAGCCTGAACAATCAGAAGCTAAGAGAAGCAAATGTGAGAAGCAAGTGGCCGCTCATTGAGGCAAAATACCAATCAATCCGATCCGAATCCAGAGCGCTGTCGACCATGTTTGCAGTGCTAAATAGCACGCGCTCGTCCAGTATATAATGTATGTCCAGCCGTAAGATGAAACATGCTAGTACTCCGACCGAAAGTGGAACGTCCCAAAGTGAGAATGTAAAAGACGGATTCCGCTCCTGCGAAGAAAATAATAATCCAATCAGACCATCCCTTTCACAGCCTCAAGTCGCCACTTGACGTCTTTCAGCACCTTGCTGGTGGGCTTCCACTCCTCGAACTCTACCACGAGCTCTTTGACTTCATCCATCATCTCTTGTTTGACCAGGTCTTCCTCCAACATACCGCGCACGGCCCAAGGTAGATAGAACGGGTTTGCATTGCTGGCAGTGGGAGGCGGCTCGTACGGCGCGATGACCGCCCCAATACCGGGAAGAGTTTGTGACTCACTCATAGTGCCACGGCGCATACTGTTGGCTGCAGCAGTGGAGGTGGGATAGCTGGTGGTACTGGAGCGGCGATCAAATGCTTTCGGTCTGGCAGTTGGGTCTGCTTTAGCTGTACCCTGAGAAGAGCTGGGTACCACGGCAGCACTGCTTTCAAGAGCGAAGTCGATAGCAAGACGGTAGACGGCTGGATCGTCGTAGACTCGGCTATGACCCTCGCCGCCAACCAAGCTGCCTGCGAGTGGAGCGGAAAGCTCGCGAATGAGGCCATGATCAGATAGACCACGGTTGCGAAGTTTAATGGCGAAGATGACAAGGTGTGTAAGGAAGTTTGGGGCATGCAGTCGACCATCGACGAAGAGGCCGCGATTGACATAAGGGTGTGACAGAGGTGTGTGCAGGCTGCTTTCAAGGCTGACAAGTTGGTCGTCAAGACTGCCCACGTATGTTATACGGACCTCGTGTCGGAGGCAGATGTCCAGAGACTCTGCGTAGGATCGAGAGACCTTACTCTTGTTATCGCAGAAATCAAAGAGCTCCAGGGCACTGCCACCAAAGAGGCGCGATCGGTAGTCTAGGAACGGGCCTAGATTTATGCCAGCCATAGCACAAATGCCAATCCGAGCATTTGCGTTCAAACACCCAAGCTGAATGAGCTTAGCCATGAGGGAGACAGCAACAGGCACACCTTGACTGTGGCAAGCGACCAAAATAAAGTCTGCTTGGCGTAGATGGCTGAGCCAGTTCAGCATGAGTTTCCAGAGTGTATCAACACGATCTGAGACAAGTCCCTCGCCCTCCAAAGCGACTTTCTCGATTTCGACATCCTTGATCTCTGGCTGGTTGGCTTCACACCAAGCTTTGATGGACGAAGCGCCATAGTTGGCAAAGCGTATTGACGTACCAGTAGGTTGGCCAAGAACTTTCTGGATGAGTGGTGCTGGGAAGAAGCCATGCACGCCTAACGAAATAGCCTTCTTGATCTTAGGTTTTGCCGATGTCCTGTAGACGTGGCGTGGAGTAGCTTTCGGCTCAACGATCCTTAGCGTTTCTGCCACATACTGTGAGGCTCGTTCCAAGTACGATGTCATCGGTGCCGTTGGGTAGGTCGAAGCAAACGCAGGGAGTATCAAGTTGGGCCTCGTCTGAGCGGGTGCCTTTCCTCGCTGCACAGGCTTGACCTCAGAGTCGTCCTTGGCTGGCAAACCTCCCACGGGAGTGCTTGACCTCGGTGTAGGTGCTGGAGTGGCGGACGAAGACTCTCCTGATAGCTCAGGCTTGTCGACAGCTGCCCTTTTCCGGCCCAATAGCGAGCCGGCTCTCTTAGGCTTTATCTTCGGGACGTCGCGCTGCTCATTGAATTGTGCAGCTTCGGGGTGGCTTTGACTTGGTGTATCGGCCACTGCGAGCTCGCCAATCTGCTTGTGTGTTCCACCAGGGGTAGCAACCGGTGTCTTCGCCTTGTCTGTTGACCAGAATGCCCATCCAGAAGATGTATGATGCACAGGGTCATCCTTGTCATCAGGCTTGGGTATTGGTTTATCGTCCATGATTGATTCTGGCGTTCCGTCCGCCGAAACTGTGATTTCTGGAGGCGACCGCCCTTCAGGCTCTTTCTGAGCCTGCTCGTCAACCGCGGCTTGTTCATTTTGTGCGCTGCTCCAAAGTCCGAACCAGGATCGGGCGGATCCTGTCTTTGCACTCATCTCTGGCTGTAGTCCAGTAGCAGCAACATCGGTGGCTTGATTGTCTGGCACAGTCTCCTGTGGTTGGTCCAATGTAGGTGTCTCATCGTTTGGTGTCCCAGGCAGAGGTGTGCTCGTTGCTTCGTCAAGCCGCTTGTCGCTCTCATTGGGCTTCGGCATTTCACCAATGTATCCGTCTGGTCGTGACCACCACCCAAACCAAGATCCTGACTGCGGCCGTTGGCTACTCGCTACGCTCTTTGCATCGTCCGTTGCTGTGCTCTCAAGCGTGGGCTCAGGCGGTAAAGGCGCCTCCTCGACAGGCGGTTTACCCTCGATAGCCACAGGAGGCTGCTTCAACTTGCTCTCTTCCACCCCATCGAATCCTTTCAGCTTCTCTTGAGACCCCTGCCTAGGACGACTCTTATCACCAGTATCGCTTGTCACATGTGTCTTTGTCGTCTCAGCGAGCAGCGGTATGCTCTTCCGACTGGCCCTCATACCCTTCGAGACGTACTGCCCAGGTCTCTTCGATGCCTCGGCGATCTGCTTGCCGCTTTCTGCCAGTGCCTCCGAGGTGACGCCTTGTGCGACTGATATCGACTCCCGCGCAGTCTCGGTGAGGGGTGAGGCTTTCAAACGCCACGAGCCGCCATACCAGCTACTCCTGGCTGAAGATTTCCCGGATCTGTCGTTGGATTGTGATGTACTGCTTGTAGATGCAGGACTCGTATCGATGTGATCAGGCGTCTGTGCTGTTTCGTCCCGTACATCTCGCTTCTGCGTGTCCGGTATTGATTGGCTGGAGTCGGTGGGCTGCACGTCAGGCAGCTGCGAGTTCTGTCGCGATTTCTTACGCGCAGGAGCCATGTGCGCGAAGATATCGCGCAGAGCGTCACGCCTGCGCTGTGCGGTGTCAGTGTTGGTCTGCGTGTGTGGACATGGAAGTAGTTGTTGACCGCCGTGGACTTACAGCCCTATACCTCTGCCATCCTCGCACCAAAGCTTGGTCGAGCCTCGTGCCTGTCTGCGCACGTCATGGTGAGATAAGAACAGTCTAGCTCAGCGCTAGCGGGGAGGCCCGTTCCAGTCTGCAGCGGGAAGCGGAAGTGGGGTGGCCAATCGTCTCGGTATCGCTAAGATGGCGCTAAGACAGGCGCAAGTTGAAGTTTTTGGCCGACCCTTGGACTTTCCAGCAGCGCTGGCCAGGCGTTGACCATCCTCTGTCGCTCACCCACCACACACCGCTGGCCAAGTCCTCGGTCCCTTCGCCATGGCTATCGACAAGAAGGTGCGTATTATCAAAAAGAAATCTATGCGCATATCATACTAATACTTCACACAGAACGCGAAAGCGCGTTTGGACAAGTACTACCATCTCGCCAAAGAGAAGGGCTACCGTGCTCGTGCCGCCTTCAAGCTGGTCCAGCTGAACAAGAAATATGGCTTCCTCCAGCAGTCGAGATGTCTTATCGATTTGTGTGCCGCGCCCGGTTCGTGGATGCAGGTCGCCGCCGAGACCATGCCTGTCAAGAGCTTGATCGTTGGTGTGGATCTCGACCCCATCAAGCCCATTCCGAAGACAATTTCTTTCCAAGGCGATATTACCACCGAGAAGTGCCGTGCCACTCTCCGTGGCCACCTCAAGACCTGGAAGGCCGACACTGTCATTCACGACGGTGCTCCCAACGTCGGTACCGCCTGGGTTCAGGATGCTTTCTCCCAGAACGAGCTGGTGCTCGCCTCGCTCAAGCTCGCCACCGAGTTCCTCGCACCCAACGGTTGCTTCGTCACCAAGGTCTTCCGCTCTAAGGATTCTCAGAAACTTGAGTGGGTCTTCAAGCAGCTTTTCGAGAAGGTCGAGCAGACCAAGCCTCCGTCATCCCGTAACGTCTCCGCCGAAACTTTCTATGTCTGCCGTGGCTACAAGGCACCCAAGAACCTCGATCCCCGATTCCTGGATGCCAACTATGCCTTTGCTGAAGTCAAGGAGAAGGCTCCCAACATGGAGGCCAAGGTCTTCAACCCGGAGAAGAAAAAGAGGAAGCGTGACGGTTACGAGGAGGGCGATTGGACACAATTCCACGAAGTCTCTGTGACTGAATTCATTGAGAGCGAGGACCCAATCCAACTGCTTGGAAGCCTGAACAGACTGCATTTCAGAGAAGAGAACAACAAAGACGATGTCTTGAAGATTGTGGATAGCTTGCCAGAGACGACCGAGGAAGTCAAGCTCTGCACCCAGGATCTCAAGGTTTTGGGCAGGAAGGAGTTCAAGATGCTCTTGAGGTGGCGTTTGAAGGCTCGTCGTGTGATGGGCCTGAGCGTAAAGAAGGCACCGCTTACAGCTGATGCTTCTTCCAAGGCGACCACAGCTGTTGGTGCTGCCGATGACGCGCTAGCAGAGGGAGCGGAGGGTGTGACAGTCGAGTCTATGGATGATGAACTACGACTGCAACAAGAGATCAAGCAGATGAAGGAGACAGCCGACAAGTCAAAGAGGAAGGAGCGCAGGAAAGAGAACGAGCGCAAGCAAAAAGAGATCACACGCCTGCAGATGCACATGATTACTCCCACTGACATCGGCATCGAAGCTGCGGACAACGGCGACAACACCTTCAAGCTGAGAGATGTTGACAAGTCTGGCATTGCAAGAGAATTGAGCCGCGCGAGGATGCACACAACTGTCGAGCCCGACAAGCACCACGAGACAGAGTTTGACGAAGAAGACGAGGAGGACGAGGACGGAGACCGCCTCGAGGCAGAACTTGACCAGATGTACCAGCAATACACCGAGAAGAGAGAAGACCGGAGTGCCAAGGTGAAGGCCAAGCGTGCACGCATGAAGGCAAGAGGTGGTAGCGACGACGAGTTCGAAGGCTTCGGCTCTGACAACAACGACGAGGGCTCAGACAGCGACGATGGCCTCCGGATGGAGGACGACGACGACGCATCATCAGACGAAGAGGAGGATGAGAATGGCGACAAGCTCATGACCGACCTTGAAAGCAAACCTGCGCCTCGCAAAGACGGCCTCACTAACCGTGCGGCAAACTTCTTCGAACAGGACATCTTCAAGGACATTGGCGGAGTTGACGTGGAAGAGGACGACGAGGATGAAGTTGATCCAGACAGCGGCGTCGATGTCAACTCTGCATCGCCCGAGCCCAACGAAGTGGCCAAGGCCAAGGTCGCAAAGGCAACCAAAAAGGCAGCACCATTCGCCAAGGACGACGAAGACTCCGACGACGAGATCGAATACGTCGACACTGCGCCTGATGAGCACATGGAGTGGGAAGACGAGGAGGACGCCGAGGCCGCTCGTGGCAAGCCCAACATTGACATCATCACTGCTGAAGCCATGACGCTTGCCCACCAGCTCGCCACTGGCAAGATCACAAAGCAGCAGCTGCTCGACGACAACTTCAACAAGATCTCGCTACGTGATGTTGATGGCTTGCCTGAATGGTTCCTCGATGATGAGAACCAGCACTCCAAGACTCAGCGCCCCATCACCAAGGAAGCCGCCGCTGCCATCAAGGAAAAGACCAAGGCCCTCAACGCCCGTCCCATCAAGAAGGTCCGCGAAGCCAAGGCCCGTAAGACGATGCGCGCCGCTCGCCGTGTCGAGAAGCTCAAGAAGAAGAGTGAGGGTCTTGCTGAGGGCGACGATCTCAGCGAGAAGGACAAGGCTACCAACATTGCGAAGATCATGTCCAAGGCGAAGAAGGGTCTCAACAAGAAGCCTCAACCTAAGCTCGTTGTTGCTGGTGGCTTCAACAAGGGTAAGGGTAGACCTAGAGGTATCAAGGGTAAATACAAGATGGTGGACGCTAGGATGAAGAAGGAGACTAGGGCGCTCAAGAGGATTGCGAAAAAGAAGAAATAGATGTAGCCTTTCGATTTCGGGTGGAGGATGTTTGTAATAGGGAATACCATCATTTTTCATTCATCCATTTCTGACTTGAGAGTTCACTTGTCCGAGATGTTTCGATACGTGCGACCTACATATAAGTTATGCCATTATTCATGGTTTTGCGCACGGTTGGCTGGTGCCTGTTTGCCGCCTACCTAGACTAGACTATTCCTTCGCTTCACATACCCGGCTGAACTTCGGTCGTCATGTGGAATACAACCATCGAATACATTCAAGACGTTTCCTCTCACCTTTCTGAACAGAAACCCAAAAATATCAACAAACATCTCACGATCATGTATCTCTTGGACCTACCTGAGGAGCTTCTCGTCTTATGCTGCGACCACCTCGACATGTTCGCCTCGCGAGCTGTTCGATTGACATGCAGACGAATGATGCCAATGGCAACGAAACGCCTTTTCTCCCATGTACACTTACTTCCCACCAGGGACAGTGCAAACAAAGCTCGCGCGGTTTTGGAGAATGAAGACTTGATGCCATTGGTCACCACCATTTCGATCCAAACTTCGTTGGAGAGCACCCGGCATCCGGAATGGGAGATAGAGTCCTGGGCCGACAACAATCCGGACGATGCGAATCGGGTGGAATACGGCATCGGTACCAGTGGCGAGCTCTCGCGCACTTTCAAGGCAATGCTCAATGACGTTGGCTTGTTCAAGAATCTTCGTCGTGTCGAGCTGAAGTTCGACTGGGAAGTTGTGGCCGATGATACTTACACCAGCGGTAACCACAGTGAGCATACTGAGTATCGCGAGCCTTTTCTCAGGAACTTCTTTCGCGCTTTGAATCGTCCGGAGCACCCGGCGTCGAAAGTCCACAGCCTGTCGATCTGCAATTTGCAGGATCTCTCGGATTATGAGCTCTTGCGATCTGACGACTTCAAAGCGGTGCTCTCTCGTATAGAAACTCTGGAGCTATGCATCGCTACCGAAGAGTATGAACGTGCCCAAGAACGCGAGATCGAATTCCCGGAACGCCACCAGTTCTTCGGCGCAGATCTGGTAGACTTGTGGCTGGCACCCGTGCAGCACAACCTCGTCAACCTCATGCTCTATAGCAATTGCTACTGGGGATACTTGCCCAAGTGTGACTTGCGAAAGCTTCACTTCCCGAGACTGAAAGGCCTGGCGTTGGGCAAGATGACGTTTACGCATGACTGGCAGCTGGACTGGATCGTTTCGCACGGGCAGACTCTCGAGTCTCTGAGGCTGTACGACTGTCCGATCGTGCACGACGCCAAGGTCGCTCAAACCATGGATGCCGAGCGCTACGTCCAGCTTCAGCATGATGGAACCCTTGACTGGCATGAGGATAGCACGACGACGTGGTCCTACGGCTCTCGCTGGCACGACTACTTCCGCAAAATGACAACCGGGCTCCCGCGCCTACAGCTCTTCGGCATGGCCCATCTTCCGTGGGGCATCGACTTTGACGAACACAATGCAAACGGGGCACACTATGATTCCGAGCGGTCGGGTTTCGCGATCTCGACGTCGTTGCCGGCAATGCTCCAGGGCGGACGCTACTTCGTTTTCGACTGGGTCACGGCCATTCAATGGGTTGCGCCGTCAGGAGATAGGCCCTACTATGGGCAGTCTTGTGATTGTACGGAGAAGTTCACTGAGCTCGAGGAGCAGTATGTGGACGGCTGGCGTGACGATGATGAATTTCCACTGCCGTCATACCCGGATTGCTGGGATCAGGATCAAGAGGCTTTTGGTATGTTGATGGCGGCCGTGGAGGGGCGGAGAGCGAGGAAGCAGGGCGTTTGAGGCTGTGATAGGCGTTGCAGAAACACACGGTCGTTTGTTGACGATCTAGTTAGATTCTTCCTGGGACTCGATAGCCCTCAGTTGATCCCCAAAAAGACATCACAGGCAACGAAGAAAAAAAGATGTACAAAGAAAGCCACCAGATCCCAACTCACTCCACAGGAATCGAACAGGAGGATACATACTTACAAGTCTCTGCAATCAGATCCCAAACACCCTCCAGAATTTTCTCATGCTGTACACGATTCGACGCTGGCCAGCAGGCATCGATCCGTGTTGATGGGTGAGGAGGTGACGGTCCGTCCGGGTGGGTCCTTTCCGAGTCGGTTTACTCCTGTCGTCAGACGGCTCAAAGGCCGGGATGGGCGCAGATCAGTATCGCACAGTGGAGGGTATGTGGCGGGGGTGTTAGTGAGGTCTGATACTACACACGAGATGTGTGTGAGTGAGTGAGACCTGAGGGCTTTCTTTGTTTTCGTCGCGACTTGCCGCTAGGCTAAGGGACTTTTTGGGTTGGTTGGGGGGAGGTTGGGTTGGAGATATACCTGTATTCACACATTGGACTGCGGCTGGGGCCTCGGAAGCACTCTCGTCAACCACCTGAGTTCGTTTTGTGTCCGCTCACTGGAATAGACCCGCAAGCTTTTTAGTGAGTGCTCACTAACATACATATTCATACAAAAGTGGATATCTTACATCTAATAATACAAGCTGCAGCCAGCAGCCAGCACAAACTCTCACTCACATCATCAGCCCTTCGCCAGCCTCGCTCTTTCCAACTCCTTCAATACATCACCAGCAACAGTAATCGCCTCAGCAGGCAACCCAGCCACTTGCGCAACCTTCAACGCATGACTCTTCCTGTTCACGCCTTTCTGCAACTTATGCACATACGCCCAACTTCCATCTCCTTCTTCCGCAACATCAGTGCAATACCTACCCAGACTCTCAAAGTCAACAGTCATCTCCGCCAGCGAGTGGAAATGCGTGGCGAAAAGCGCTCTGCTCTGGTTCACATTCTGCAAATGATGCAAGCACGCATAACCCACCGCTACGCCGTCCTCGGGCGTTGTTCCGCGCCCGATCTCGTCCATGATGACGAAGGAGCGTGGTGTTGCACGTTTTAGGATTTCTGCTGTTTCGAGCATTTCGACCATGAATGTTGACTGGTCCTGATAGAGGTTGTCTGCTGAGCCGACGCGCGAGAAGACTTGGTCTACTAGGCCGAGCTCTGCGTAGTCGGCGGGCACGAAGCTGCCTGTCTGCGCTAGGATGGTAATTAGGGCGTTTTGTCGGAGGTAAGTGCTCTTTCCTGCCATGTTTGGGCCGGTGATGAGGTAGATGCGTTCGCTGTTGTCGCCGACGAAGCAATCGTTTGCTGTGAACTGGCGGCCTTGTTCTGTCAGACCGACATCGACTGTTGGATGGCGGCCACCGACAATCTTGTGCGCGGTGCCGGTGTTCAGGAGAGGGCGGATGAGGTTGCGCTCTTTCGCTGCTGTGGCGTTGGAGCAAGCGACATCGAGCTCGTCGAGGACAGCAGCGTTACGACGCAGGCGCATGAGATTCTCGAGGATCTGGCCGCGCAGCTTGCCGAATACACGGTCTTCTTCGGCGCGGATGCGCAATTTTGCAGTATCGATGCTGACGCCGAGGTGTGTCCATTCTGCGTAGTGGAAAGTTCTGGTAGACTTTGTTGAGGCTATGATGCGGGCACCATCGAGGTTCTCCAGGTGGCCTTTGGTGTCTTTGCCTTTCAGATGGCAGAAGTGACCGAGCTGGGCGCTCCACTTGAGAGTGAGACTTTCCGATCCTGTTTCCTTGCGAAGCTTGAGGGAGAGCTCGTGTTTCTCAAGCAGCAGCTGATCAAGGTCTCTGTGCGCTTTCGACAGCAAAGGCGATGCCTGCTTTCGCATGATCCAGATATCCTGCTCCCCGTTGCCAATAGCAGATGCAGTCGTGGCTTGTTTTGAGGCTCGTCGAGCTAATTTCGGAGGTTCAGCGCCGCTTGCGTCTGCGCTTTCGATATCTTCTGCCATCTGCTCCGACTCTGCTGATTCCTCGACCTCTGCTTGATGCTTGCGTGAAAGACCTTCCTCATCGATGGTTGACAATATACTGTTCGCAGCCTGCATAGGTCCGATCAAGTCGAATCGCTCAAGCATGTTCCAGAAACATGTCAACTCAAGCAGATGACCTTCAGTCTTCTGTTCCGTCTCTAGGAGGGGAATATCGGAAGCTTCTATTGACAAGATATGATCGTGAAGCAACTCCGTCATCTGCTGCATGACAGCTATTGTCTTGGCGAGCCCGAGCATATCGTCAGCATCGCCTTTGCCAATCGAGAAGCGCTGAAGTAGCCTGCAAGTATCGGAAGTTTTGCGCAGCAGCGCTTGCACATGCTCCCTCAAAGCGTCTCTATATCGTAGCTCCTGGACGAGGTCCAAACGATCATTAATCGTCGTCAGAGACAGAGATGGTGAGACCAGACGCTGGCTTAGCAATCGAGCTCCGCTTTTGGTGACAGTCCTTCGTATCGTGTGCAGGAGACTTCCCTGTGTCAGCCCATCTTTGAGTGTCTGACGGATCTCAAGGCCACGAAGACTCTGCTTATCGATGACCATGTACTCGTCCGGCGATCGCCTCACAGGAGGCTGTAATTTGATGCTCGTGTCTAACACTCTACTTCTCACGTATTTCAAGATAAGACTACCAGCGGACACCTCGCTAAAGGTAAATTCTGATTGTTCGTCCTGCGGCACTGGAGATTCGAGCATGTCAGACCAGTCCTCGATAGATCCACCCGTCGATGATGCCGGCTGAAAGTGGATCGAGTAGCCACCATTGCCGAGTAAACGTTGCAAAGTCGATGAGCCGGCGTCTTCGAACGAAGAGTCCAGTATGACTTCACGTGGACCAATGCGCGCGACTACGGAGGCCAGTGAGGACAAATCACCAGTCTGCGTGCAGAAGTCTCCACTCGACAGGTCGATCCAGCTCAAGCCAACCTTCGCTGTTCTGTTGTACTGATCCAAAGCCTGACCGTGCTTCAGTTGTTCCGCACTCACGCCGTCGATATGGATGCCGAGTAGAAAGTTGTTCTCAAACGGATCCATGAAATTCTCATCAATCAAAGTTCCAGCCGTGATGACTCTCGTGACTTTCCGGTCGAACTGGGCAGCACCAGCTTTTTGAGAGCGCTCGCTCTCAGGTAGGCGTATCTGCTCACTGATCGCCACCTGCTTGCCGAGATCCTGGACAAACATCTTTAGGTAGCGATCAAGCTGTGCAACTTGGAAGCCGGCCATTGCTACGTCGCCAAGGACTGTGGCTCGCTTTGCCTTCTTGAGGTTGACGAGGTGGGCGTATTGGTCGACTTGGTCGAAATACATCTCGTAGAAGTCGCCCACGCGCGTGAGGACGACGCAGTCGCTGAATTTACGGACATTGTTGAGATGCTGTTGGAGGACTGGTGGATAAGCCTTTTCTGGGACTAGATCGGTCTCGTCTTTGGGGAGAGCTGGCAGTTGGCCTTGGGGTAGGGAGTCGAGCTTGACTGTGGTTTTCCGTTTGGCGCCACGATGGAAGACAGTTGGAAGGCCAGTTGGAACAACGTTCCCGCCCAGAGAACTATGATTTGAAAATGCCAGAGGAGTACGCGATGGCCGTACGTATGCCAGACGACATCTTGTCGGCCGCAAGATGTTTCTGGCGCTCATGAATACAGACAAGAAGACGATGAAGGCTGATATCCACGAAGCCCGCAACGCCTTCTCTTCTATCGTCTGTTCCCACTGCTTGCCACCGCAAAACACACGCTTCTCATAATCCAAACGAAAACACGAAATGTATTTGTTGCGATAGTTTGAATGCGAAGGTCGACTTGATCGCATTGGCCAGACCCCTGCTTCTCCGTGCAACCTTAAATTCAAGGCGGGCAAACATCATCGTACAGAGACACTTTGATGGATCGTGCCCCGCTCTCTGCATCTTGAGCATATTATCTCAACCCAACTCTCCTCCTCGTTCCATGACCCTCATATACAACATTTTCGCCACCATGTCTACAACACAAAAACGCCCGACCTTCCCTCCCCTCAAAAATGACCTCCTCCTCCGCACCGCCCGCGGCGAGTCCGTCGAGCGCCCGCCTTGCTGGGTGATGCGCCAGGCCGGCCGTTACCTGCCCGAGTACCACGAAGAGAAAGGCGGTCGTGATTTCTTCGAATGCTGCCGCAATCCCGAAATCGCTTCCAACCTCACTCTCCAGCCGATCGACAGATACGCTGGCTTGATCGATGCCGCCATCATTTTCTCCGACATCTTGGTTATCCCGCAGGCCATGGGCATGGAAGTTGTCATGCTCGATGGCAAGGGCCCGCACTTTCCCAACCCGCTCGAGGGACCGGAGGACCCGCAGTACAAAGAGATTTTGGAGAGGGAGGTGGATGTGAAGGAGAGCTTGGATTACGTGTATAAGGCCATCACGCTCACGAGGCAGAAGCTGGACGGCAGGGTGCCTCTGTACGGTTTCTGTGGAGCGCCTTTCACGCTGCTGTGCTACATGGTTGAGGGCGGAGGAAGCAAGATCTTCAAGCAGATGAAGGCGTGGATCTACAAGCACCCCGCTGAGAGCAAGAAGCTGCTGCAGAAGATTGCGGAGCTTTGCGTTGAGTACCTTGCTCTGCAGGTTGTGGCTGGCGCGCAGATTGTCCAGGTCTTCGACTCGTGGGCTGGCGAGTTGAGCCCTGCGTCGTTCAAGGAGATTGCGCTGCCGTACTTGGTGCACATTTGCGATCACCTGCCTGCGAAGCTGAAGGAGCTTGGTCAGGAGCCTGTGCCTATGGTGGTGTTCGCCAAGGGCGCGTGGTATGCGCTGGAGGACCTGTGCAAGACCAACTACAACATCATCGGTCTCGATTGGCTGCACGAGCCTGCAGAGGCATACGCTGTCGCTCAAAAGTACGGCAAGGTCGTGCAAGGAAACGGCGACCCTGGTGTGCTATACGGTGGCCACGAGGCCATTACCAGAGTGGTAGAGAACATGGTGAACGGATTCGGTGGTGGCAAGCAAGGCTGGATCGCCAACCTCGGACACGGTACGTTTCATCAATTTCATGCATTGTCTTTTGTCTACTAACGTTATCATGCAGGCATCACTCCCTTCGTCAAGCCCGACGATCTCAAGTTCTACTTCTCCGAGATCCACAGGCTATCAGGTAGATGAATCTCACCAGGCCGACCCACTCGAGGAAGATTGCCAACCATGCTATAGCTCAAACGACCAAATCCGTGCCAGCCGCAGCTCCCACAGCATCTTCGTTCGAGCAAAAAATGCACGAGCGCAACATCCTTCACGGTGACTGGTAGAAAATGCCAGGAACATCACATTTAAAATTTCATACTCAGCTAGACTTGGGCGTGCCCTCGCCAATGTCCTCATACCTGCACGATAAAAAATCACGAATGTCAGCAATGATCAAAAGAAACTCCACTCCACTCCAAAAGCAACCCCTCCAGTAGTCAAAGAAGGGCTCAAGAAGTCAAAACTCTACTTACCAGTCCTCGGGCTGCTTGCGAATGAACTCGCGCATCAGCTCCTCGCACTCCTTGCTCTCCACATTAATGACCTCGACGCCGCGCGACTTGAGGTACGACTCGCCACCGAGGAAAGTGTTGTTCTCGCCGAGTACGACGCGGGGGATCTTGTAGAGGATGCAGGCGCCGGTGCACATGTCGCAGGGCGAGAGCGTAGTGTACATGGTGGCGCCCTTGTAAGCTGAGGCGGGCAGGCGGCCTGCATTCTCGAGGGCGGAGATCTCGGCCTGTTTTTGTTTTGTCAGATCTCGAGGTAGAAATTATACAGAAAAGTATAGACGTTGTCTTGGTGCCTTTATTGAAGCTAATGTTAAGAGACTCACGTGGATGGTAGGGCTGTCCTTTTGCATGCGCATGTTGTGCCCACGGCCGAGGATCTTGCCATCAGAAGAGACAAGGCATGCTCCGATGGGCACGCCGCCTTCGCTGGCGCCCTTCTTGGCCTCTTCGAGAGCTGCTTGGAAGCCTATATCGGAGGTGGACATGTTGATTGATTATTTGGGGGAGTTTGGGCAAAGAGATGAGATTGATTTGTAGATTATATCGATTTTGGAAAACCATTGATTGCTATCTCGCCTTCCTGTTACGAGAAACTTTCGGCGAGTCAGGTGGGCCTAGGTAATGTACACTCGATTGCGGCATGTTGCATTCGTCCGAAGTCGCATTGTCGCGTCCACGAGTACATGCACGTGATCTTCGAGAGCATTCGAGTGAGGTGTGTTTGCCGCGAGTACATATATATACTTGAGACGTAAAATTCACATGGATTGCTTTCATCTTCACAAGAAAACAGCAAAGGTGAGCCTCATCAAAAGCTGACGTAGTGGCAATAGACTTCCGAGATCGTCGCCAAGAGCAAAGCGAGGGCGTCCCCTACGACGGCGTTTGAAGCAGAGAGCATGGCAAAGTCCAGTTCCAGCTCTCTGCTTGCAACCAACTACCTTTCACACCTCACATCCTCCCTTTCATCCACCCGTCACCCGGGCAATTCCGAATCAACAACAACATTACTACCGCGACGGTGATGCCGCTCTAAACACGCGTGTTGCGCGAGTCTCCCGTCGTTTAGAAAAGTCGCCCTTCTGCCACGCGCAAACCGTGGGGCTGGTCCGACCATACCAACACTGCACACAGCCTTTCGACAGCAGCAAAAGGCTTGGAATCAACACTAGAACACTAGATCAGCTGTCAGAGCGATTATTGGGTGATCCTCCGTTTGCGATTCGCAATCATGGACCCAGGACACCGCGGGTGGGCGCAGCCCGGGAACGCACATGGGCCTGGCGCGGACCAAGGCCAGTCGCAAAGGCCGGGTGCGTCGTTTGGGTATGTCTCTCTCCCCCTTCCTTGTAGTAGAATCTGTCTATGCCGTCTCGTCCGTAAGCTCGCGATCGTGTCGTGATCGCATATGCTCAAGATGTGGCTTGCAAGACCCGTTGTCGCGCAACACTACTCTCCCACCCTGTCCTACGCCTCTACTGACACGAGTTGGCACAGTCCTCAGCATCCGACACAGCAATCTCCGTCGACCGGACATGCGGGTCTTCCTCCTCCAGGCGGGCACTTTGCCTACCAACAGCAGTCGCAACACGCTCTTGGTGGCATGAACCAGTCTTCTCCCAGACAGGGACCGCCATCGACACACAGACCTGAGGGTCCTCAAGGCCCAAACTTCCCGCTACCAACTCTCAGCCAAGCGACTGGCCAAGCTGCTGCGGCAGATCGCGAACGCGCTCGCGAAGTCGAACAAATCCACATCAAAGAAGAGCAGGACAGACAACATCGCGAGCAGGAGCGTCAGAGGCTGGAACAAGCGCCTCAGCATCAGGTTCAGGGTCAGCCCATGCATCTGCACCAGCCCGTGGCTGTTGGACCGCGTACTGTTCATGGACCAAATGGCCTGCTTGGAAATCCAGGTCTTGCTGGCCCACAGCCACAGGGACAATTCCAAATGGGCGGCCCAGCCGGTCCCAATAGCATGTTTGGAGGCGGACCTGTTCAATCTGCTCAAGCTCAAGCTCAAAATCAAAGCAACGCGTCTGCTTTGCTCATGCCTTTTGCGCAGGGCCAGTCGCAAGCCGCACAGCAGCAGCAAATGGGCGGCCAGGGCCAAGGTCAAGCTCAGGGTCAGACGCAGGGCCAGCAGCCGATCCTGAACGATGCTCTAAGCTATCTCGACCAGGTCAAGGTCCAATTCGCCGACCATCCGGATGTCTACAACCGCTTCTTGGATATCATGAAAGACTTCAAGAGTGGTGCCATTGATACTCCCGGCGTCATCGGAAGAGTCAGCCAACTGTTTGCCGGCAACCCGGAGCTGATCCAGGGATTTAATACATTCCTCCCGCCTGGATATCGCATCGAATGCGGAGCTGGCGACGATCCCAACGCTATCAGAGTCACCACGCCTATGGGCACAACAGTTCAATCAATGCCTCAACCGCGTCCGCTTAGTCGCCAGGAAGGCGGAGAGAGCATGAGGCGTGCCAACGGCACCTACACTCCGCAGCCTGGACAAGGCAACCAGATGATGATGAGTCCTGGTGGTCGCAATGTTGGTCCAGCTATGCAAGGTTCCCACATTTCTCCAATGGATGTTGCTCGTCAGCAAGAGCAGCAAGCTATGCACAGGCAGCAGGAGCACGGCGTCAACCAGCTTCAGAACGCTGTTTCAGCAGCCACCGGTGGCGCGACCATGAGAGCTGCCATGTCGCCTGCCCCTGGCAGGGGAACGCCACTTCCTGGTCAGGACGTCATGATTGATGGCCATGGTATGGAGAAGCGTGGACCCGTCGAGTTCAACCACGCCATCAGCTATGTGAACAAGATCAAGGTAAGCAAAGTATCCTTCCAATGAATTGTGCGCCCGACCCAGTACTAACATATACCAACAGAATCGCTTCGCCACTCAGCCAGACATTTACAAGCAGTTCCTAGAGATTTTGCAGACCTACCAGCGCGAGTCGAAACCTATCCAGGACGTGTACGGCCAGGTGACCCACCTCTTCAAGACTGCGCCCGATCTTTTGGGCGACTTCAAGCAGTTCCTGCCAGAGTCTGCAGCGGCCGCAAAGGCACAGGCGCAGGCTAGGCAGCAAGCGGAGGAGCAGGCTATGATGTCGAATGCTCGTGGTGAGCCGATGTACGCTAGCCCGGTGATGTCCAAGGAGGTCGGTATGGGAACGCCTAATCACAGAGGCCTGCCTCCTGTTGGCAATTTTGCGCCGACGCCAGTCGTCAAGGATAACAAACGCAAGAGAGGCGAAAGGCAGGGCACTGCTGGCAGTGCTCCTGATGGAGCTCCGGTGCCTGTGAATGGCAAAGGACCCTACCCCGGTCCAGGTGGCAAAGTAAGTGCTATTCATCCTCGGTGCTTGTGTGACGATCAAAGCGAAAGCAATCATGTGACGTCTTGGCATTGCATGCGCTCACGCTCTATCTGTGCCGCTCGCTTCTTACATACGATCAACACTGACAGCATATACAGCGCGTCAAGCAGGCACACAGCATGGCGCAAAAGAACGATCAGCCTCCGGCATCGCCTACCCTCATCCCTGCGCTCCCCTCGCCAATCCCTCCGACTACATCGTCAGCTGCGACAAGTGAGGAACTGAGCTTCTTCGATCGCGCAAAGAAGGCCATCAGCAACAAGAACACCTTCAATGAGTTCCTGAAGCTATGCAACCTTTTCAGTCAAGATCTCGTCGATCGCACAGTTCTCGTCCACCGCGCCCGTTCTTTCATCGGTACTAACCCAGAGCTCATGAAGTGGTTCCAAGACTTCATCGGCTACGACGAGAAGGATGTCATCGTGGACAACAAGGCGCGCATCCCAGGCGGCCGTGTGAGTCTCAGCAACTGTCGCGGCCTTGGCCCGAGTTACAGATTGCTTCCGAAACGGGTACGTTATTATTCTTTTCCTATTGTGTTCTTATTGTCGCCTTTGCTTGCTATTGTCCGGTGAGGTGAGGTGTGGCGGTGTTTCCAGCCACCAGGTTTTGCACTTCACTCGACGCCGTCCGGAGCTGGATCAGCGAACTTCGCACTTTTGGATTACGACTTTTCTTCTGGTACGCTCTCTTCGACAACATCATCATCGCCATTTCTCTTCGCATATACCTCTCGACACGGCTGGTCCGTTTTTTGATTATCGCAATTCTCGCCATCGCATTTCTTGTCTTCTGCATCGCTCGCGGCTGGATCCGCCTAATAATACCTCCTCACATCCCTTCCAAATCACTCAGAATGGCAAGAACTCGCTCAATGGTGGCGGCAAGCAACGACAACAACGGCGACAACACCAACAACGCACCTCAAAGTGTCCCCAAACCAGCAACCAAACCAGCAACCAAACCCGCGAGCAAGAAGAGACCAGCACCTGTTTCCACGACTCGCGCTACGAAGAAACCTCGCTTCAAGTATATCGGCCCTCTGCCGCGTGCTGTGGCTTTGCAGGATTTCCCAGAGAGCAACGAGCGTGGCAGCGTTTCGCCGACGGAGTCGCAGGCCACTTTCCTTCCTTTCCAATTCTCGCCGACGAAGGAGGAAGAAGTCAACGAACCGCAAGAAGACGACGACGACGGCGAAAATGAAATTATCGACTTGAAGCAGGCAGAGAAGGCCTGGCGGGAGAACATGGCCAAACTCGAGGACGACATCCAGCCTGGGTACCGGAACATTTCTGGACTGATGTTTTATATGCAAAACATGCCGGAAGACGCAGCAGATGTCATGCATGTTCACAAAAAGTTCAAGACTAACGAGTATCTTGTGAAATTACAGGAGCGCCAAAAGACGTGCAGCGGCAGAGATGAACTCTGCAACTCCGTGTTGAACGACGAGTGGGCATCCCACCCCACCTGGGCCAGTGAGGATTCCGGCTTCATCGCCCACAAGAAGAACTTGCACGAGGAAGGCCTTCACCGCATCGAGGAGGAGCGTCACGATTACGACTACAACATCGAGGCATGCAGCCGCACAATCCAGCTGCTCGAGCCGCTTGCCCAGTCACTCCGTCGCTTGTCTGAGCAGGAGCAGCTTGCATTCAAACTTCCTCCTGGCCTCGGCGGACAGAGCGAGACCATCTACAGGCGTGTCATCATGAAGCTTTACGGTCGCGAGAAGGGCCAGGATGTTATCCAGCAACTTCACCTCCGCCCATACCAGGTCATCCCTGTCCTGCTCAACCGCCTCAAGGAGCGCCTCGAAACCTGGAAGCTTGCGCAGCGTGAGTGGGAGAAGGTGTGGCGCGAGCAGACACAGAGGATGTTCTGGAAGTCCCTCGACCACCAATTTGTGAACACCCGCGCAGTCGACAAGCGCGCTCTCCAGTTGAAGGTGCTTCAAGCTGAAATCCAGATGAAGCACGAAGAGATGAAGAGAGAGGACAAGCAGGTGCCCGGCGTCATGCACAAGCCTCAGCTTGAGTACACACTCGAGGACACCGACGTCGTGTTGGACCTTGCGCACCTCCTTCTTGTGCACATCGACCAGAACATGTCGACAGATACTCCTCGCTTGATTCCGTTCATCAAGGAGTTCGTGCCGCTCTTCTTCGGCTTGGATGTTGACTGGTTCAATGCCCAAATCAATGACCGAATGAGCGCCACCGACACTCCTGTCAACGAGACGGCGGACGATTACGCCTCTGGTGCTGAAGACTCTACACCTCGCGGCCGCAAGACCAAGAGCAACAACCTGCTTCGCAGCGCATTGGACCGTGGTCGCGGTCGCGCCGGGCGCAAAGACCGTGACGACAGCAACGCCTCTGCCAGTCGCGCATCTACGCCCGACGTCGCTTCTGTTGCGGATGATGAAGCCATGGACACGGCCGAGGAGAGTGAGTCGAAGGCCGATACTGCCACCAAGCGTTGGCTCGATCACCCCACCACTGGCAACATTCTTGATGGCAAGTCGGTCGACCCCGGAGCCGCATACACACGCCAGATATTCCGCATGTGGTCTAACACGCCCATCTACGGCTTCATCAGGCTGTTTGTGATGCTCTACGAGCGCCTGCTCAAGCTGAAATTGGGAGAGAATGAGTGCCGTGAGACTGTCAAGAAGGCCAAGACAATAAAGCCTGCCGTCGAGCTGGGCATTGTCGACAAGCAACCTCAAGATTTCTTCGATGACGTCTCTTCAAACGCGAACTACTACCGCCAAATGCTCGACAAGTTTGTCCGATGCTTTGCAGGCGAAGTGGACTTCGCAGATATTGAGGAGACTCTTCGTCGCTTCTACCTCCAGTCAGGCTACCCACTCTACTCGCTCGACAAGATCATCACTCAGCTCTCGCGCTTCGCGGCCAACGTGCTCAACAGCGAGGGCAAGGACAAGAGCTACGACATCTATCAGCAATTCAAGCGTGATCGCGTGAGGGATACCACCACTGCCCCGCAGCAGACGGACTACAGAAAGTCTGTCGAGAAGATGCTGAAGGATGGTGATCTGTACAGAGTCGACTACGTAAGTAATCTCAAGTCATATCCCACAGCGCAACACCAGCTAACCCTCCCACAGGACCAGGAGTCACGTCAAATCAGGTTCTACCTGACCAAGAAGGACGACCCTACCTTCGACGACTGCTATTCGGCTGCTGACAAGGAGCACATGTGGCGCTACTACCTTGCCTCTTACACGAACGTGGCTCCCACCGAGGCCATCGACTTCTCCAAGCTCAACCGCCCTGTTCTTAACCGCAACGTCCGCGCTACTGGAATTGACCCGAATTCTGCCTCTTTCCCGCCGTCCACTACTGATGGCGATGACTCCTTCAATGAGCGTGTCCAGCGTCGCTTCGATAACATTCGCGGCAAGGAGGCACTGATCATGCGCATCGCTGTGAACAACTACCAGCGTATCTACCAACCCAGCACCGACGAAGGCTGGGCCGAGGTTCTGATCGAGCGCGAGGGCGGCCAGGAGAGCGTCGAAGAGGTCGCCAACACGCATGACAGTAGAAATGACGAGGCCAAGAGTCTCTTCGACAGGAACAACGACGCTATGAAGGGCATCACTCAGGAGGCTGTCGAGAAGGCCAACGAGGACTTCCGCAAGCTGATCGCTGATGGTGCCGGCGATGCGGATGCCGACGGCATGGACATTGAGTAATGAGTGAGCGGTTGCCAGGGACTGGCACGGTGGGCGGTGGAATGAATGGCTCCGTGTGCTTGTCACTGCTCGGAGTTTTATCTGCTTTTGGGATCATACTGGCGATAAGGATTTGCTATGATGAAGTGCCGACTGATGGGGAGACCTGGCGTTTTTGCGGCATACCACTACCACATCCTTTTGGGCTTGGCTGTTGGGCCTCCTCGCTGGCAACAGCGGGCGAGGGTTCTCATGGCTGATTAGCTCTAACATGATGCTCTTTTTTCTCTGAATGTTTTGTGTCTGTACTCGTCCTAAGTATACTGTATCCTCATGTTTTCTGCATGTTCTTGTCCATTCTCTGCCCTCTACCACGCTCAAGGCGGCGTCGCACGTCTGCGTTTCACCCTTCCACGTGAGGAGCAAGTAAAGTGTCACTGAGCTCGGTATTATCGTGCGGGAAAGCAGCTCGAGACACTAGCAAGACATCAGAGACGAAATCGAGACGGGCTTTTGTTTGCACACGCATTTGTACGGAGGCCATGTTCCCCTGTATCACTTTCGTTTGACACAACCTGTCGACATTTTTGCGGCCTGCCGCGGCCACTACCTTAGCATATGAAGCAGTTTGCGTCCACATTCGGCGACCAGACTGATCAACTTCGACTCTCAGCATGGCCTGTCTGCGTTCTGTCGACCGCTTCGTCAGGCGCAACTCTTTACCCGTCAATGTTGTCATCAACGTTATACTCATGCTCCTTTGCCTTGTTAGCTACGCTGCTTTATTCGCTCTCTACTTCAGCCAAGGCATAAACATTAACCCTTTCGTGTACATCCACGCAACAGCATACACTCTCCCTCCGACGGTAGTGATCCCACTGATTGGAGTCACTCTGAACAGCGCCACCTCAGCACTGCTCACGCGCTCCGTCGAGCACAGCCTTTGGGAGACCATCCTGCGGGACAAATCTGTCACCCGCACAGGCGAGATTCTGGCGCCCAGAGACGCAAGCCAGCAAGCGCAATGGTCTACCTCATCGTTCGCTCGTCTTCTCTATTCGTTCAACGGCAAGTCTTGGACGCTGCAGTTGGGTGGCTTATTCGTTTTGGGCACCGCTATCGTCAACCCTGTTCTGCTCTATGGTGTCAGACCTGACGAGAGCTTGGAACTGAAGAATAGCAACATCGTTCCCAGTCAACCGGCCTTCGCAGGGTTTACTTCAGAGATCAGCGAGCTGAGTGTGCTGCCAGATGGTGAGTGTTCAACATACACTCTGCGAAGCATGGATCCCGAACTGACACTTGACTATCACAGCTTCGATGGTTCTCGCTTCGCTCGCTTCGATGAACAACTTCAGTGCGCCGCTCGCGAACGTCTGCTCCCCTGATAATTGCTTGTTGAACGCAGAGGTACCGGCACTGATGGCGGAGTGTGTAGCCTCTTACCGGACGTGGAACTCAGGTGACGAAGTGCGCTGCAGCGCTTTCGGCAACGAGACATGCGTCACCTGGACACCGCACACCGTCCTCAACTTCACAACAGGTCCATCGTCCGCCTGTTCCGAGCGCATTGATGAAGATTTCTTCACAAGCAGCGAGCCGCTCTGTCCACCAGGAGATTTCGCCGTTATTTTCGGCGAATGGCTGTCAAGCAAGACTCCCCAAGAAGAAGACGACCGAGGTTCCGATACTTACACCAAACACACCGTGGACTGCCGCGTATCGTACGGCACCGTAGACATCAGACAACAGTATTTCGGGCCGAAACTAAACCGCACATCGTTCGTGAAATCCAACACGCCTATCGGTGATCAGGACTCCCTGGCGTCTGTCTGGCAATATGGCTTCCTGGGATACGGTGGCCGGAACTATTCACCATACACCTTCGCCTACACCCAGTTGACCCTAAACGCCATGACGCCGCTGAGCCGATATCTGGTGCCACTAGAGAGCAATTCCTCTGACAGCAACGACACGGCCCAGGTAGCGCGCACGATCGAAGCTAACTTCGACATGACGACGCTGTTCGCTTTCGCCAGAGCGCCGCGCGCAGCTACAGTCAAGATTGTTGAGACTTTGTCTCGGGACATCTGGGCGTACGACGTCAAGGTGCTTTTGGTGCTGGTGTTTCCGTTTCTGGCTACGGTTTCGGTGCTTAGTACGCACCGGAAAGTACAGAGCGGGGATGTTGTTCTTGGGTATGATCCTGTGTTGATTGCGCGGCGAGCGGATGAGGTTCTGGCGTTTTCGTCCGCAGGTGGAGGGCGCTGTGGCGAGGGGTCGAGTGGTGGGTCTTTGGGTCTGGAGAAAGTTGGACGAGCACAGTCTGTGGTTTGATGAGGAAATTCAATTGGGTGGGCATGAGAATGCAATTGTGTCTTTCCTGTTTGCAGGATGTGAGCGTGAAATTGTTTGTACGTGTCTTACATCGCCAGGTCTTCCTACAACTGGTGCCTATTCTCCAAACTTCCGCTTCTCCTCTGCTACACCCATTGCCTTCTCTCCAGTGATGACCGACGTCGTACCAATCACCAGTCGCCGTCCAGTGGCCTCTCCAATCTGTTGACTGACAAATCTCAGTGCCGCGACTTCAGCGAACGTGACACCACCGAGGAAGAACACAATCGTGGTCTTGGGCCCTTCTTTGCTGCCTCTCAAGGTCTTCCTGGCGGCACTGGCATCGATATCCGAGCCTTTCTGTGTCACATCAACAGTAGCACCCCTGATACGCGAGACCACATCCTCGAAACCTTTCCAGCCAGTGCCAGATGGCGCACTGCTGTTAGTACCAGGTTTGGGCGGATTGGCCAAGTTGTGGATTTGTGCTTTTTGCAGAACGGCTTGGACGAGACGCACGCTGATGGGCGCGTAGCCAGAGAAGACGTAGGCAATATCGTCTGGATCTGCTTCGGCAACATCATCGACCCAAAGGCTGAGCGAGCGTCGGAGTGCGTTGACATCTGTGGAGGTCGAGCCTGCAGCGCTGGCTATAGGGTTCAGGTAACCTCGGTGACTCTCGCGCGGCACGAGCAGGCCCATCTTTTCCAGGTTTGCAAGAGTAAGAATGTGTTGGTAGCCGTAAGCCTGTTGTATTTGACGTTTGAAAGATTCTAGATCTCGAGAACGGATGCCATTGTTAAGGGAGCTTTCCAGACAAAGCAGACGGAGCACTGTCTTCACGGGGACACCTCGAGCGATGAGCTCCTCGATGTTCTCATGCATCGAAGTCGGGTCTGCTCCTGCAAGAAGGTTCTGTTGCACTTCGAGCGAGCGTCCAAAGAGGTCGGACTGAGTAAACTTCATGATCTCCTGAGCCAAAGATGTGTGAACGTTCAGTGACGCAGATTCGGCTTGATGCGCAGGGAGCTTCGATACGAAGGATTTGAGGTCCGAGATGGACTGGTCAGACTGCTTGATATTCTGCTGATCAGACTGTAGTCGTCGTGCGGTACGATTCAAGATCGGGCCAATCGTTGCGAAATTGTTGTCCCGCAGCAAAGGATACAGCTTGTCGCTGGAGTCGAGCTGGATTTTGCGCTTGGTGGCGGCGGTGGCAGCTGGGGAGCTACCATGGTCCTGCCGGGGTGCTGGTGTGTTGCCGAGTACCGAAGAGTCCACCTCAGTCTGATTGTTGCTCACGCCAAAGACTTCGTCCAAAAGACCTTCATAGGTGAGCTGTGTGCTTAGCACGGTGGGCATGTCGACTTCACGATCTATGATGATAAGATTTTCCACGACCGAACTTGGTGTCAAACCAAAAGAGGTCAAAGGTGAATTACTAGAATCAGAAGATGCGTTGACGTCCTCTTCACTCCTCATGCGCTGGAGCAAGTCCGATAGCTTTTGGGCATTGTCGCCCTTTCCAAGTATGCGTTGGAAGAGTCCATACTGCTTTTGCAAGAGCATCAAAGCTTGGGCAGCAGCAAATATGCATGTGGGGTCTTTTCTCAGCACCAGATCGCTGAAAGAATTTTCCAGTTCGAGAGAAAGCAGGTCGTGTTCCAGAGGAATGAAGTTAAGCGGAAGCTCGGTGATGTTGGCTTCGCCGAGCACGCCATGTTCCTCCAAGATTGTGTTGCTGACGAGAGTCCTTCTTGGTACCCAGATGACAGTAAAATCGTGATCGGTTTGTGATTCGCTTCTAACGAGTCTGATTTGCTCTGTTATTGTTAGAAGGTGAGTCTTGCTTGAAGAGTAATATATTGCCAAGATGTGCAAATGTGAGCATGCATTTAGACCCTATCTCATTCATGCAATCCGTTCATGGTGGGTGATGTGATATGCTGGTGTTTTGGCAAACACATGTAATGTAATGTTCAATATCGGGATCGGACTTGAACGATCAGAGTGGAGCAAAAGAACGTCTGAGCATTATCTTTAAGATCCCGTGTATTTTGGATGGCGAGTCGGGAACGAAAATCACAGAAAACCATAGAGCATAAACAGGAAGAAACAATCGAGACTTACCAGCTACTGTCCGAGTCTTCTTGGCGTTCTCGCCGCGGACGAGGAAGACCACGTTCCGTTGGCTGGCATCGACATTGTGGTTCTCTAGAAAGAAGACTTTGTCGACACCATATTCTTGAAGTGTGCTGAACTTGACGAAGAGTCCAATTGTTCCAGCTAAGGCTTTCTCAATGACAAGGTTCTTCTTGCCTCTCACCTGGAGTCTGTTAGTTGTTGAGCCAGGCAAGACAGATCCTCATAAGCCTTACATACACCTTCCAGCAAGTGGAGCAGATCGCGGCGTGCTTTGTCTGTGATTTCTTGCGAGTTGATTGCCCTCACGGCTGAGTGGGCCGCCATTACATCTTCTTGCTGTGGATGTTGTATACCACAGACGAAGAAGAGGTGTGGTTGACGTCCGCCTGCGGCTTCACTCCGCATTCAGCACTAGCGTGGCTGCCTGATGACGGCGCCGGGCAGATTTTAGGTGAGTCGAATGGCAAAGGTGGGATAGATCGCAAAACACCCGCCGCCCACTCTGAGCCCCGCCGTGGTGACTATTGCTTGCATGCGCCTACTCTCTTCTTCCGCACGCTCTTTTCGTTCTGTCTGTTCACTTCACCAGTTCCGAGCAGTCTGCACCCGACGCTCGCCTTTCCTGCAATACCAATCTAAACACAACCACACAAACGCATACCACGACCCAGACGACGACATGGCTAAAGACAAGGGCGAGGGCAAGGGCGGCGGATACGTGCTGAAGGTGCCCAAGGGAACCAAGGATTGGGATGGCAAGGACATGGTTATTCGCGAGAAGATCTTCAAGACCATCACGGAGGTCTTCAAGCGCCACGGCGGTGTTACCATTGACACGTTGGTTAATGACCCAGCTAACATTGAAGTGGTACACTGAGCTAACCCTTCATAACAGACCTGTGTTTGAGCTCAAGGAGATTCTCGCCGGCAAATATGGCGAGGACAGCAAGCTCATCTACGACCTTGCCGACCAGGGTGGCGAGATCTGCTCACTCCGTTACGACCTCACTGTTCCCTTCGCTCGCTGGCTCGCAATGAACTCCCAAATCCAGAACATCAAACGCTACCACATCGCCAAGGTCTACCGAAGAGATCAGCCCGCCATGAACAAGGGTCGCATGCGCGAGTTCTACCAGTGCGACTTCGACATCGCCGGCTCATACGACTCAATGCTGCCCGACGCCGAAATCATGAGGATCACATGCGAGATCTTCGAGGCGCTTGGATGGAAGGGAAGGTACACAATCAAGCTCAACCACAGAAAGATCCTGGACGGTATCTTTGAGGTGTGCGGCGTGCCCACAGACAAGATCAGGCCGATCAGCTCGGCAGTGGACAAGCTAGACAAATCACCCTGGGAGGAGGTCCGTCGCGAGATGACAGAAGAGAAGGGACTGGATGGCGAGGTTGCGGACAAGATTGGAGAATACGTGGTGCTCAAGGGAGGCAGGGATTTGCTTGAGAAGCTGCGAGCAGACGAGAAGCTGGTCGCGAACGCTTCAGCAAAGCAAGGTCTGGAAGACGTTGCGCTCCTCTTTGGCTACCTCGAGGCCTTTGAGGTTCTTGATCGTATTTCATTCGATATGTCTCTGGCTCGCGGTCTCGACTACTACACTGGCGTCATCTACGAAGTCGTCACCGAGGGCTCAGCACCGCAAACCACAGAAGGTCAGAAGCTGCAACAGGGCGGCAAGAAGGTCAAGAAGGTAGCAGAGGGTGATGAGGATCGTTCAAACGACCCGACCGTCGGTGTCGGCTCAGTGGCAGCTGGTGGACGTTACGACAACCTCGTCGGCATGTTCAGCGGCAAGCAGCAAGTTCCTTGCGTCGGAATTTCTTTCGGTGTTGAGAGAATCTTCAGCATCACCAAGCAGCGCCTTGCTGCTGATGCCCAAGCAGCACCCATCAGGAGCAACGAGGTCGATGTCTACGTCATGGCGTTCGGTGGCAAGGGCTTCGATGGTCTTCTGACCCAGCGCATGCAGATTGCACGCAGGCTATGGGACGCTGGTATCAAGGCAGAGTTCAGCTGGAAGGTCAAGCCCAAGCTGCCTCAGCAATTCAAGGCCGCCGAAGTCAACGGCGTGCCATACGCTGTCGTCATCGGTGACGAAGAGCTGAAGGCCGGCAAGTGCAAGATCAAGGAGATGGGTCTGCCCGAGGGACACCCCGAGAAGGAGGGTGTGATGGTTGACCTGAATAACCTCGAAAACGAGGTCAAAGCCAGACTTGACAAGGACGGCGCGGATGCTTCCATCACTGCTGGTCTTGGAGGTTTGAGCCTCGACCAGGCTGCTGCTGAGGCGCCCAAGACTACATGAGCTGGGTTGCCGCGTTCTTTGGTTCTTTGATGCCTTTCGAAACAGTGGTGCAGGTATCAGCTGACTACCATAAGCGGCTCTGCTAGAAATATACCCATCGAAAAACATGCTTGCCCAGTGGCAAAGCGATGCCTATATGATGCTCACACAAACAATCTGCTCTTACTCATCCTGATTTCCTTGTCCTCATATAATGCTAGCGAGCAATAGCTAAACGTCAACAGATCCCAATCGCGATGCAGCGTTTGCTGTTGCCAACCTAAGGCCCTTTGGACCTGCCCAATCTTCTCCATGGCGGCAGTAACAGATTGCACCACGCTACTTCTTCAATCTAGATGCCTTTGTAAAACACCAGGACATCCGACTGCTCAAGACAACAGAACATCAAATACCATCCATCGTCTAATAATATCATTCATCGTCAAACCACTATTCATCGTCGAAAGTAATATCTATCAACCATGCGGCCGTACATGAAGGACCTCATCCTGCAGGGTGCTGCAAGCGTACGCTCTTTATTGAGTCCCACTTCGCCCAAATCTCCAACAACGACACTTGGGAAGAACTTGGGAACAGATGCGGAATCCAATACTACGTCAAAACAACCACAGCGTTCATCACCTGCGCTTGAGGAACGGGCGGAAACAAACGAGGACACTACTCCACCACCACAACAAGAAAAACAGCTTCCGGCCACTACCCTAGGGGAGCCAGCAGGAATAACTGCGGATTCTACTCCAACGACGCCTTTGACCCCTGGGGCGGACAGAGATGTGACACCGACGGATGCCGATTCGGATACCACGATCGTTGGCGAAGAGTCAGAGACGGCGTCGGAAAATAGGAGGAGGAAGAGGAGGGAGAAAGTTGCTAGGCAGAGGAACAGGGTGTCGGGTGCGGGTTCTTCGGGAGAAAACCCAGCATCCTCAGCATCCTCCACACCCTCAGCGTCACAAGTACCACGAGCCACCCCAGCAACCTCAACAAGCCCGGCCACTGAGGATGAAGTGGGCGATGAAGGCGGTTCTCCAAGGGGACGTGCTACGGCCAGAAACGAGGATATCGCTAGCCCGGAGGGTGGGCTTAGGGTGGATAGTCGGGTTGTTGAGGGTGATGCTGAGGCTGGCGGAGATCAGATTCAGATTGTGAAGGTGAATGATGGGAAGAAGGTGGCGCGTATGGTTGTTACAGAGGTGGAAGAAGAGGACGACGAAGAAGAAAGCCAGGATCGTGGTGATGCCACTCACTCGGAGCCAAGACTTGCCGATCCTGTTGACAGTAACGATGAGAGTCAGCACAACCAGCGATCTCTTCCATATCCAGAACCACAGCTTGTCGACCGTCCAAGCAACAATGAGCCAGAGCTTTCTCTCTCCCATCCAGGAGCACAACTTGTCGACCCGACAAGCACCATCACGCCACAGCACGACGAGCGTAGGCCCGTCAATCTAAAGCCGCAACCTGTCTATCCAACCAGAACCGAAGTGGCAGGGCGCACTGGGCGTGTGTCAATCCTCCTTCCAGCATCACGACTTGTCAATCTCACCAGCACCAAAGAGACAGAGCGCACCACGCGTAGACCTGTCCTTCCAGAACCGCAACCCATCGATGCCACCAGCATCACCGAGCCAGATGGCAACGAGCAAGATCCCGCCCGTCCTGAATTCCCACTCGTCAATCTCGTCACCAGCATCTTCGCCTTAGTGCGCACCGAGCCCGATCCCAGATGTTCAATACGACGACTTGCCATCCTCCACACCAGAAATTCACCACGCACTCAGACAGTCGCTAGCATCAAACAGCTCTACCCAAAGTACGGCCTAGGCCCGACCATCCATATCCCCTCCGAATCATTCCACCCGTTCATCATCGACAGCCTCGACTCACTGAACACTACTCCCAAACCACGACCAACCCTCGAACAACCCTGCCCCAGCTTCCCAGTATCCCTAGAAAGACTGCAAGACACAGACCTCGTAGAGCCTCTCCGCGCAGCCCACATGTCCGCCACAGCCCACCGCGTCCTCGCAGACCGCTTAAGGCGCACAGTGCGGCTCGCAAACTACTTCCTCCCCAAACACCCGCCCCCGGGCATAGACTTGCCTCAAAAATTCCAATCTCTTCAACAGGCGGCTGTCGAGAACGCTGTGTCATTGTTCTTGAGCCGTACGAAGAAAGATGGTGGTTCTGAAAGTCGAGCGATGAGGGACAAGTTTACTAGGGCGAATAGGACTATGGCGGTGCTGCTGCATTTGTATCTTTCTTTGGGGAAGGTGATGACGAGTAGCGGTCTTTTTGAGGTGTATGCTGAGAGTTATGGGAGGGGTGGTGAGGAGGGGGTGGATTGGGAGGTGGATCTTATTGGTTTGGGGGCGTTGTTTGATGGAGGGGGGAAGGGGACGCGCTGGAGATCTTCGTTTGACTGAGATGATACATTCTTTACAGTTGGAAAAATTTGTTAGGAGGGTTGGATCTGGGTTCTTGAGTATTGTACGCTTGAGGACTGGGTGTTTGAACCAGCAGTTATTGGCTTTCCAGGGTGGTGGTTAGTGGTTACACGGCCGGCTGTTCAAGCGTAGATAGATATCGACTACATTAACGGTCATTAGTATTGTTAGGTTCGGGGAAAGAACTTTACCGTTTCCCAAGGCGACGGCGGAAGTTTGATGTGTACCCAAATACTTTTGCTGCTCGGAAAAATATCTCACTGATGCGTTGGCACGATCCTTGTCCATGCTCCGCGGCGTGAACCTTTCAATATTGAACGGTTATCGAAGCATACGCAAAGTCAACGAGTAATGAAGATGGGCTTGAGAAATTGTCACATACATGTGGCCATTTTGAGCACAATGCAAGCATTTCCCTAGGTGCATTATATTAGTCTGGCTCCACGTCTACTATATGAGAGAAACATCAACACAGCTCATATCATGATCAGCCACAAGTGTTCGACCGGGCAACAGCAACATTTGCAGCAGGATGAACAATTCGCAAGCGTTACATAGGGGATCCGCATCTCAACGTTGCGGGCAAGACATGCAGACACGCATGTTTCCCCTTATGGCATGATTGACTAGGTATCAAATGGTCTTGCCGGGTTCCTGAGAGATGTCGTTTGCTTTTAGAGGGACATTCTCAGAGATGGAAGTAAACCCAGTATCGAGATCCGTTTTAGTGCCGGCCCCAAAAGGCGATGAGGCTGGGAGTTTGATGTCGATATGCCGAGAGGAGCTAGACTAGTGCAGTGCAGATCATCAGTAGTGGGACGGAGCAGGGTGCGGCGGAGCGGGAAGCGGCGCGGGCGTGCAATCAAGCAATCATCTTGCAGCAGTCGAATCAGGGAACGGGCTGCTTGCGACTGGCACTAGGAGACATCGTGAAACAGGGAGAAGAGGAGACGAAGAGTGCAGTGGGTGAACAATTAATTATTCTGAAGAGCGAATAGAATTCATCGCACCATTCAATTATTATTCCTATCTCTCTCTATACCACTCCGGACGACACGAGACACGACACGACAGACACGACCCCATACCCACCACCACGAACGCCTGGAAGCGACTGCCACCCGCGCCTGCGCAACCAGCCACTCACCACCACTCCACCCAAACCACCACCTCACCCGTGCACTAACCTCACCTGAGGCCTCCCTGCGACGCTCGTGCGACTGCGAAAGTAACGGCCAGCCTTCTTCCTCCGCGACCACCACTGATCCGACGACACTCGCACGTCCGACGACTCGCAGTCGCAGTCTCAGCCAAGGCGAACATTGACCACCTCACCCGCAACTGCCAGCACTAGTCTGCCCTCGTTATGGCTGGAGGCAGGCCTAACATGGTGCGAGCCGACACTCTCGACCTGCAGGACCAGGACGCGCCAACAGCAGCCGAACACCACAAGCACATCGAAGGCGACGGCATTGCGCCTCACCAAGCAGCCCAGTTCCAACACGTCCAAGAAGAGCGCCGTTCCGAAGAAGAGACGCTGGCAGACGCTTGGAATATGGCTGGACAGCATGGCAACGACCAAGGTGCCAATGGAAATGGCAATGGCAAAGCAGAAGCCGAGGCTGAGAAAAAGGCGGATGGAACAAATGCTGAGGCGCAAGACGGAACCGACGACGAGGACGACGACGATGATATGATGGACCGCATGTCGTCGAGTCCTAGCATTGAAGATGGTGCGTTCTTACAACATTCTCCTACACTTGCGGCATCAATGTCCTGCGAAGGACCCGGTACACCTCAACATGCCGAATTTCAAAGGGCGACTTTCAACCAGTCGCCCACGCCGACTTTGGACTCTTCGCCGTTTGCTGAAACACCGCGCCATATGCCATTGCGATTGGGGATTTCTACTCCGCAAAGCATGGCCGGGCATCAGTCGACGGACGAAGATATATTGTCACCGTCCATCCACACCCCCGAAACATCTCCTTTAATTACAACAGCAGTCTTTGGGAGGTTCTACAGTGCAACCTCCCGGCATCATCGTCTCACTGGTAGGTATGGATCTGGATCTGGACTTGGGTCTGAACACGCACTGGATCTGGACGATGAAGGCTTCAGCGACGGCGGATCAGATTTTGGTATAACTGCAACAGACTACTCGAACAAAATTGATCAATGGGAAACGGACGCGCAGGTATCAGATGCCACCCAGCTTCAAGTTAGTGGCAATGCTTTCGCTCAGCAACACGGTCTCCGAGCAGCTCGCGCGAATGTGCACACCCCTCCGGCTTTCGACGACGAAGTGACTCCCAACATGAAACACAACCATCTAGTCGTCGATGAGCAACTGCTGAATCCACGACTGTCACTGATTTCCTACGATGACGATCAATGGGAATCCGATTCTTCCCAGGAATGGACCAAACAGGACTACGAAGACGATGATGCAGACGCTTTCCTTAATCTCGATGACCGCTTTATTGATTCCGGCTGGGGAGGCGAATGCTTACGTGATACAGAGGACATCGATTTCGAATTCGTTTACGCCTTGCATACCTTCGTTGCGACCGTTGAAGGACAAGCCAACGCCACTAAGGGTGATACGATGGTGCTTCTTGATGACAGCAACTCGTACTGGTGGCTTGTCAGAGTCGTCAAAGACAGCAGTATTGGTGTGTATCTCAAGAAGGTGTGCTCCCTATCCGTCGGCTAACACTGTCGCAACAGGCTACTTACCCGCAGAGCACATTGAAACACCCACAGAACGTCTCGCAAGACTCAACAAACATCGCAACATTGACGTTCGTTTGCTTCTCCTGTGCTGATTACACGATAGTCTGCTGACATTCACCAGCTCTCACAAACCATGCTTGGCGACAACCCGGAAAAGACAAGAAATCCACTGAAGAAAGCCATGCGCCGTAGAACAGCCAAGACAGTCCAGTTCGCTGCACCGACATACGTAGAGGCTTCGGACTACGACTACTCCACTGAAGACGAAGATGGCATGATTGATCCTTACGGCAGTGCTATGGAACCACAGCACGAGCAACTGTCAGAGCGTGGCCAGCCTGCAGAGGTCGAGGAGCGTAACGCGCCCGAAGAGGCGAATGTGCATGCCACACGTCGCTTTAGCGGTGAATCATTCACCAACGGCAAGGCTTCTATGGACTCGTCAAACAAGGCCAGCATGGACAGCAAGCGATCCTCCATTGACGACCCACAACTCAGCCCGAGACTTGTTGACCGAACTGAGGCGGCACCGCTCAAATCACGCAAAGGAACTCCCCGCAATGCCGATTCTTTCCTCAAGGACGAAGGCATGGAGACGAGGAAGATGACTCTTACTCCCGGTTTGCTACGCGATGACACTGTCTCCAAGGCAAGCTCAACTGAGAGCACGCGCACCGAAAGTTTCGAGAGCCTCGTGAAGACACCCTCGCCTCAGGAAGACCGATCCAAGAGGGATAGCAAGGACAAGAAGAAAGACAAGAAGCCTGAGAAGAAGCAAGGTATGCTCTCAGGACTCTTCAAGAGCAAGAAGAAGGACAAGAAGCTCGCTGCCAGAGATGAAGGCGAGCTGAGTGACATGGAGAAGGTTTCTGCCGAGATGACACGGGGTTCTCCCCAGAACAACTCTTCTATTTCAATGGCAGGCAATGTGTCGCCTGTGGATCGCATGAACCCAGGACCTATGTCTGCGGGAGACAGAGCTCAAGCCAGAGCCAAATTGCAGAAGGCGCAGCCTCCTGACAACTCGAGAGTGATGAGTCCTGTCGAGGAACCAGCTCAACAAGCTCCACAAAATTACTACCAAGCACCAGGAGGCTTCGTCGCAGAACTGGAAGGAGACAATGCCGCGTATGAGATGTCCACCGGACAGGAAGACAATATGCCTGCCCAACAAGCAGAGCCAGAGGTCTTGCCTCCCGCACAGGAAAAGTCCAGCCCACTTTCCCCGATTGCAAACATTCTCCGCTCCGGCAGCACAACTGGAGAGCCCAAACCGAAGAAGGCTAAGCGCTCGAAGCAACGTGTGGAGCTTGACGACTTTGATGAGCCAGAAGAGGATGAGCAGGGCCCAAATCCTTTCCTCGAGCAGGAGGAACGCCGGAAGGCCAGCCAGGACTCTGACCGCTTGTCAGCTAGCCCTGTTGAGATCCTCTCGCCGGGCTCAGGCACTTTCATGCACGGCACGGAAAGCATTCACATACCACAAATGAACGTTGACAGCGATGATGATGATGACGAAGAAGATGAAGACGAAGAGATTTCTGCCAAGAACAGCAACAGCCCTTCGACTTCCACAGACCCGAGCTTCGTCGAGAAGCCCTCCGACCAAAAGTCACTCGACAGGCCATCGCCGCAAAGGGAGAACACGCAAGATTTAATGTCCGGCATGCCAGGCTACATGCCCCCACCGACTCCTGCGGGAGAAACACCAACACCTACGCAAACACCTGCATTCGTCCCACCAACCACGCAGCGAGAAAGGGAACCCGCCTCAGACAACGATCTCACACCAACAATCACCCCACAGCCCACCACAACCCAGCTTCACACTCCCTCCACCCCAAACCCCAACCGCGAACCCGACGCCCTCTCAACCGACTCCCTGCCCTCTACAGACGACGAAGGCCAATCCTCCTCCGCCACCCCAGAAACTCCAATATCCTCCTCACCGCAACAGCCCTCGTCCTCGTCCGCCGCACAATGGGACGACGCCAACTTGCGCGCTTGGTTCGACGCCGACGACGTCAAGGACATGCTGGCCATTATCCACAGCAGCAAAGCTGATGTAGCAGACACTGAGACCGAGCACCCTTCGATGCAGGGCTTGTACGCTGCCGAACGGAAGGGTATCGAGGGCATGATGGGCGAGTTGGATGGGTTGCTTGGGGGTTTGTTGAAGAGGAAGGGCGTTGTATTTACATGATGATGAAGTTCGAGTTGATGTGGTGGGATCGCTCGGTATAATGTGGTTTATGGAAAGATGATTGTGAGCGTTGCAACACCGCAGGTCTTGGGACGGCGCGTGCTTCGGTGGCATTTCTTGACTGGAGGACGCCCCTGTTTACATACAATGATGTTTGTTTTATCCTTTTCATGCCCTGATCTTGGGGCGTCGCCCGATGTCTTGCGGCCTGTTTGCGTTTGTGTTTCACCGGGACGAAAGCAATGACACGGACGGAATGGGGAAAGAATCATATACCCTTCTATGAATGCTTGGACTTGGTTGGGTTTGATTGAGCTTTGCGAGGTAGCATATGGAAGCGAACATTTTGGGCAGATAGCGCAACGCATATACACATAAGCGAAATTGGAATTTGGCTTTTGACTTTGAGAAAATGGGGAGCGGAAGTGAAATTCACCTTCGCTGAACTCACGCTTGCTTGTATACTTATGTTCCACTAAGCGTGTTAGCGACTTTCTCTTGGCTGGGTACATCACACAGCAAGCAGCATAAGGTCAGTCGGTCAGCATCTCATTGAACAGATTTTCTCATTTTCTACGGACTTTTGAGCTATTGCTGCTCCACTCGCCGTTACTAAAGCAATCCCTGTTGGAGCATGTGTTCGCTCGCTATGATGCCCCTACTGGGCAATGGAAACACAAAGAAGTGGCTCTCACCATGAGGCGGTTTGGCCCGAAGTAGAAGCAAGAAGCAAACGCATTAGCACCAGAATCTTTCATCGTCGCACGAATCCCCCAAAGTCTTCGCAACTGGTGGTGGTGTAGGTCGTTAAAGACCGATGGTGCTTTACGGTACCCAAGCTCATTCATCTTAGTTCTGAAAACCGTTGGTCTGCTGGCTGAAGCGAGCAAAAGCTTCGGGGGTCATCTGCTGCCTCAGAGATGCCATGATGGGCCCGCTTGGGATCGCAGGGGATGCCGTGGCCGTCAATCCATTTGTGAATGTGGTAGAGGGGTGGAAGCTAGCCACGCTCGCGTTCATAGTGGGTCTCGAAGTCGCAGCAGGAGTAGTGACCCTGGCAGTCGGGGTGGTTACGCTGGGCAACTGCGGAGCAGCTGCAAAGCTGGTGGTCGAAGCCCTTGGCTCCGGAGACAGGAATTGCGGAGGTGACACAGTTGCAGTGGGCTGTACAGGGGCTGATGCTGGCTGCTCACTTGAAGAGCCGGTGTCGACCTTCTTTATGGCAGAGCCCCGAGCAATTCTCCCGGGCTTTGCCGATGAGCCGCTAGCATCAGATGAGACTGAGGTGTCGGTGCGTCCAGACACTCTAGGAGCTGTAATCTTATACTTCACGCCAGCGGGCGAATCTGCGTTCTCTTGAGACGCCGTGGATGGTGCCGGAGTCGTGGCAGTAGGGTTGACGGGGGTACGCGGCACCGCGTTCTCTCTCGAAGCTGTGGCGGCCTCCGGAGTTGCGACATAGTTGCCACTTGGTGCGATGCTTTGCATCATACGTCTCATATCTCCTGGGGTTGAGAACAGTTGAGTAGATGCAGGTGCAGGTGCAAGGGTAGATTGGGCGCTCGCCTGTGTTGCTGTGAACTGGCGCTGTCCGTGGTCCGCATTGCTGTTGCGGAGAAGCTCTGTGAATAAGCGCTTGTTGTTAGAAGTCTCGGTGCGTGAAGGTCCGGGCTGGTGCGCAAGCGTGTTCGACTGAAGAGGCTGCGATGTCATTATCTGGTTGGTGACTTCGCGAATGGGAGACACATTCTCCGGATGCGCGACCTGCTGTTCGCGTGCTTCTGGGCGAACAGTAGTGTCACGGCCAGTGGAAGAAGCCTCGGCGCCGTCGTAGTAGGAGAACAACGTCTTTGTGTTGTCCTTGACGTCCTCTGTGTTGTTTCCACCTACGCTTGGCTGGCTGTCCTGGAAGATTGGAGGATCTGTCCATTTCTTCTTACCCTTGCCCTTGGACTTCGGAATTGGAGCTGACTGCTCACCAACACGTGGGGTGTCGGGTGCGATTTGCACTGGAGGAATGGCACTGAGAGTAGATGCGCCCCAAGAAGAAGTGATATTGTAGATACTGTCTTGAGGAGCGGCTGAAGACGGCTGGGAATTGCCAGACCCCCAGGCGGTCCCGAGCGGCTCTGGCTTGATGTACGAAGTTGTTGGGAACGTAGTTGCAGCCGGGACAGGAGGCAGTGGCTGTGGAAGCTAGGGTCAGTAAGATCCTGCTACTCAACGTGTGGTTGAAACTGACCTTCTCCAGGGTTGGGATCTTTGAATCCTCGGGTTTGGTGGTGATATCAGGCGTGCTTTGAGAGCTGGCAGGTTGATTGGTTTCGTTAACGGTCACGTTGTCCTCTGAAACCTGACTGTTCGGCGCACTGTCAGCCCTGTGGTTTGGTGGTGTTGGTGTGAACGACCGAGAGGGTCTCAATGGCACGAGCGCCTGGCCTTTGGAGATCTTGAGAACGACTGTTTTGCCATACCTGGTGGTTGCTTCGATCTCCTGAGCCATCCTCGGGGCGTCTTGAGCTACGCTTCTCTGTGCGGTGAGAGCACGTACGATGTCCTCAAGCTTTGAGATCCGGATTTTGACGTCGAGAAGATCATTCTTGACGCTGGTGTGATCATCTCTGAGATGCTTGACTGCTTTGTACAGTTCCATCTTGGCCTGATGTGTGTGATTCGTACTGAGAATGGTAGTGAGCGCGACCTGATCCTCGGTAGAGATGGCTTCCTGGTCGAGTTCGTTGAGCAGCCAGTTGGCGCGCTTGATGACGGCCTTTGGGTCCGAGTCAGAAGGACTGAAAGTGTCGAGGCCGTGCTGGACGGACTGGACTGTGAGTAAAGATTAGCTTGGCACGGCTCATTCAGTGATGTTCACATGCTTACCGCCAGCAAGTGAGACTGAGCGCTCACTGTCATGGTGGCTGGCACATGCCTTCACAGCACGCTCGAGTGAATCGGTGCGAGCAGCATGTGCGGCACTCGTCTGCTTCAGTGCGGAGATGTCGAACATGGTATGGTGAAAGAGACGCTCTTGTTCAGCATCACGCTGTAGTTCGTACAGAGCCATCCCGTGAACTGCCGTGGCGGGTGGAAGACGGTTTGGATTGCGGTCGTGAATAGCTCTCAGCTCCTCGGAGCTGTAGCGTCCTTGCGACATCTTTGACCAGGCAACGATGAAGCGAGGGCGTGTGGTGTAGAGGTGAAGAAACTTAGTGGGTGGTGTTTGTTTATGTGTGTGCGTGCCACGAGCAGCGGAGCCAAGTAAAGTCAACAGAGCAAGCCAAACGAGTGAGCCAACACGAGGAAGGCGCGATTGAGGACTGAAGAGGGAAGGAGCGACTCGCCAACTTTGGTGAGATTCTTCACTCAATAAGAGGTGAAAAATGAAAGAACTTACGAACCAAGAGCAATGCACAAGTACCAATGCCAATGTCTTGAGAAAGCGCTGGCAATGGATATGGTATGGTGTTGCACTTGCGCTATTATGAGCTGTCTACAGAGTGTTACCATGAATTGGAGGGAATAACCAAAAGACCTCACTTCGAATCAGTGAAGGGCCTTGTGACAGTGTGGTTCTCGCTTGAACGTCTTGACCTTGAGTATATCACTCACTGTCTGAATTACTTGCTTGAGCCCTTGAAGAGGGCCTGGGGCGTGTTGGGCAGCAGCAGCAGTATTGAGTACAAGCCTTCGAATCTAGAGCCTGCATCCACGTGAGCAGACTGTTTCCTTCCATGCCTCGATCTTCGAATACTAACAACCTCATTCTTGGGACTGTTGAGGTGAGGTGAGGTGCTGTCAGTTCTCGACAAGGCTGATGAACCATGATGTATGACACGTGCTCTTCCGCCCGCGATCTAGCTCTCGATCCCTGTCCAGTATGTAACCTCCGTAATGCCGTCAATGGCACAGGAAGTGGGCCAGCTGAAGCACACCTGACGACGGTCGTCCAGTGAGCGACCTCACGAGCCAGGCAAAGAGGCGAGCTTCACGAAAACGACGCGCTATGAGACGGATTTGCGGACTTGGACGCGTAGGCACGGCCGATCAGACAATCTGATAACGAGAGATGATCTGATAATTTGCCATCAGTGGATCATCTGGGCCTGGCTTGGACCACCGAACAGACAAAGCGAGGACGGCTAGGCAAAATGGAGCAGAAGGCGGAAGAAAGAAAGGAGGCTGGGCGTACTGACGTCTCGCTTGTCGTGTTGTGAGGGTTTCGCTCCTGCTAGCGCCGGCTGCTACCACCACGCGTTTCGCGCGTTCTATAATTTGGGGAGCAGGACGCGCTCTCTCAATACCTCTTCCACTATTCATACCATCCCGGCCTTTTCTCTCTACCAGCTCCTCATTGCCTTGTAACGCTCTCATACCATCATCACATCACACGCCAGCATACACAATGAGCTTTGAGACCACGCCGTCAAAGAAGGTGGGTCATGACGTCGACGTCTGAAAACCTCGAAGCACCACAGCTAACTCGCATCTCAGGCCGCGTCCGCCATTGAGAGCTTCAAGATGGAGTCCCCTGTCAAGCAGCCGCTTTTCAGCGCACAGGCAGACAAGGAGAACATCCTCGACAGCCGCTACGAGTCCGACGAGGTCGCCGTCCCGATCAAGGGCATCCCATTGATGGACGACGCGCCCGCGAAGGAGCCAGAGGTTGCATCGACACTCAAAGAGGAGGAGGCTTCCGAGCCCATACTGCAGGAGAACCCGAACCGTTTCGTCCTGTTCCCCATCAAGTACCACGAGGTAAGGACGCGTCGCACATTTTCCATCGCGTCTCTGACGCGTTAAGTGGGTACATGGACTAACTTTCAATCCAGATCTGGCAAATGTACAAGAAGGCCGAGGCTTCCTTCTGGACAGCAGAGGAGATTGATCTCTCCAAGGATCTTCACGACTGGAACAAGCGTCTCAACGACGATGAGCGTTTCTTCATTTCACACGTGCTCGCCTTCTTCGCCGCCTCTGACGGCATTGTCAACGAGAACCTTGTCGAGCGCTTCAGCTCCGAGGTGCAGATCCCCGAGGCTCGCTGCTTCTACGGCTTCCAGATCATGATGGAGAACATCCACTCCGAGACCTACTCCCTCCTCATCGACACCTACATCAGCGACGTCCGCCAACGCCAGTACCTCTTCAACGCCATTGACAACATCCCCTGCATCCGTAAGAAGGCTGACTGGGCTCTGCGATGGATCAGCGACGAGAAGTCCACTTTCGCCTGCCGTCTCGTTGCCTTTGCCGCCGTTGAAGGTATCTTCTTCTCTGGCTCATTCGCCTCTATCTTCTGGCTGAAGAAGCGTGGCCTCATGGCTGGTCTTACCTTCTCCAACGAGCTTATTTCCCGTGACGAGGGCATGCACACCGACTTCGCCTGCCTGCTCTTCTCTCAGCTCAAGCACAAGCCTTCGCCCGCCCTTGTCGAGAGCATTATCACCGAGGCTGTTGGCATCGAGCAGGAGTTCCTTTCCGACGCTCTGCCTTGTGCCCTGCTCGGCATGAACGCCAACCTCATGTGCCAGTACATTGAGTTCGTCGCCGACCGTCTGCTCCTCGCTCTCGGCAACAAGAAGCACTACAACGCCACCAACCCCTTCGACTTCATGGAGAACATCTCTCTCGGCGGCAAGACCAACTTCTTCGAGAAGCGCGTCGGCGAGTACCAGAAGGCTGGTGTCATGGAGTCCTTCAACAAGAAGAAGGACAACCTTGACGGCACCAGCGCACCTGCGCCCGTGATGAACGGTGACTTCGCTTTCGACGAGGACTTCTAGATGAATGTGACCAAATGTATGGCTAATGGGCGGTGGACATGAATTTTTGTACGACACATGGCGTTTCAGGGTTGAGGGTTTATGATACCTTCGCGTCTCGACTATAGATGCATCAAGAGTGGCGTTGGTTACGGTGGGACAGGGGAGTTAGGCACAGTAGTGACAGAATTCGACTCCAGACATTTTCATAATATTCTTTCCACAGTTTCCTGTCAATTTGAAGATGCGTCTTTACGGCAGCGTAGAGTAGTCTCGAGCTCCTGGAGCAGCATCGATGTGTATAGCCTGATGACCTGCCTAATAAGACTCGCACTGGAACACCACCACAGCTTCAATCACATCTCAGCAACTTGTCAGGCTACAACTACAAGGGACAAGTCTAGGAGATAGCACGCTCACCACTAAGACGCTACTCTTGACCACGAGCTGTACGCAGATGCACGCGCATCGCTGCTCGCTTACACGCACGTCAAATGACCGCAATGCACATCCATATATCAAGGTTGTACATAATTTGAGGTAATTACATCAGCCGAGCGGTAGAATGACAGAGAGGAAGGAGTCTAGATTCTTTGGGCCCATGCTCTATCCTTGCCGATATGAACAATAAGTGCAATCACCGCGAAAAAGTGCTTATCCGATTTTCCCGGCTGCAGATCGAGGCTTGGGGTGAGTTCGTTTCAGGGATGCAAGTAATGCAAGGGCTCTGTTTCTACCGTTTGGGGCTTTGATGTAGGGCTGTTTTGCATCATTGGGAAAGTAAGTTTAACATCAGCTATATGCCACTTTCTGCCACTGGATGCTTAAAGGCTGTGGTTCATTGTATACTCTTTCATTGTTGTCCGCAACCTTGGTGGGTGATTTTGCATTTCGCTTACGCAGGATTTGTATTTCCGCTATTCGACCATGTGGGCGGCTTGAGAATACTCAAAGTGAAACGTGCGTGGTTCCACACGGACAGGCCAGACCAGCGCCCGTTCATCTCTTTCCAACTCTGCTCCTACGGCTGTATGCCGTTGAATCCGCTTCTGACGTGGACATGCGCGGGTGATGGGGAGGTATATAGGATTATGTCGTAGCCGCGAGGTTTCGCTCTGCTGAATTACACTCTTTTTCCATCGATTCAAAAGTCGCTCTCTACCGTTCATTCATTCATTTGGATATAGATCATCGAGCTAGTCTCTCCGTCTTCTTCCAGAACTATATACATTTAGTGACAGCAGGTTCTGTCCTATACTACGCATTATCACCATGCATTTCCAATCCGCCCTGCCGTTCCTGGCGCTTTTCGGCTCTGCTTTTGCTGCTGCCATCCCGGAGAAGAGCGACAATGAGAGCTACCTTGCTCGCCGCGCTGTCTCTGGCAAGTCGACCTTCTATGGTGGCAACGTCCAAGGCGGCACTTGCTCGTTCTCTACCTACACTCTGCCCGCTGGTCTTTACGGCACTGCTTTCAGTGGCCAAGCCTGGAACAAGGCTGCCAACTGTGGTGGTTGCGTGAAGGTCACTCACGGTGGCAAGACGATTACTGCTATGGTAAGACCTTCTCTTCCTCAGACAACTGAACGTTCTCTTGCTGACCCATTCCAGATCGTCGACAAATGCCCCGAATGCGACGAAGGCCACCTCGACCTCTTCCAAGACGCCTTCACCGCCCTCGACAACCCCAGCAAGGGCATCATCGACACCTCCTACGAATTCGTGCAGTGCCCCAAGGTCTCCGGCCCCTTGACCATCCACACCAAGTCCGGCGTCTCGCCGTACTGGTTCTCGGCCCAAGTCGTCAACGCCAACCGCCGCACGTCGAAGATGGAAGTCTCGACCGACGGCAAGACGTGGAAGGTCGCTGCTCGCACCGACTACAACTTCTTTGAGATCCCGTCTGGTGTTGGTGCGAACTCGGCTTCGATCCGTGTTACGAGCGCGAGTGGAGATGTTATTGTGGTTAAGGATGTGCCGATGCAGGCTGACAAGAGCGTCAAGGCTTCGGTCAACTACAAGTAGAGGGTTGATCGGATGCTTGCTCAAGTGGATGATATCCGTCTTGATGATGATTTGATTAGCATTGCTAGCGATACATATGACCATTAGCACGGACATGAACAAATTTCATTCTGCCATCTGTTTCTTCTCGGGGCCCATCCACTTGAACTCGTAGACTGGAATTCCATCGTGCTTGCCTTCCCAGCTCTGCCTGTGCTGTCCGAAACCTTGAGCTTCGGGCTGGGGAATGCGAGGGAACATGCCCATCTTCATTATAATCTTGCCTGGGTAGGTGGCTGTCACTGACTTGACCGGACTACAAGAAAGAGAGCAGTCAGCAACCATCCCCAAAAGTCACCATTCGCCACTCTAAGGAGATCAATGCATACTTCCCGTCCGCCGAGCAAAAGTACCGAAACACACTATTGCCACTCCCTGTAGCTTTGTCATCGTAATACTTCAACGTCCCATCGCGGTCTTCGATCGTGACTTCGCTCTCGTCGAGGAGCATGTTGGAAGCGATATAGCTGCCGGCGACTTTGCGGCAGTTGGCACACGAGCAGAGGTGGCCACGAGGTTTGGAGAAGAGGTCTTTGGCTGTGATTGTGGCGCGAATGCTGCCGCAAAGGCAGCTGCCTGTCATACCGTCCGTGGCGAAGGTCGATGGGTCGTGTTGTTTGGGGTCGCCGGTGAAGGGAGGCATTGTGGGAGATTTGATGTGTGGAAGGATAGAGTTGGAGTGATGCGATGAGGTCAACGGGATTCACGTGAGATGACACGATATGAAACTTGACGCATACGATTGAGGTGAAGTGTGTAGTGAGCTAGTGGATTCAATCGAATGGGACTAAATGTCGATGTGGTTTGTAAGTGAGTGGATCTCAGTTATATCCGGGTGACAAAGGCATAGACGACTCCGCACGTCTCCATTGACGCGAGAGCCGATGCCTTGGTAATTGCAATGGCTTCACACAAACATGCTCAGCGATTGGTCAAACCAATGAAGGCCTTATAATCCTATGGAGTACTTATCTCCGCCGAGTTGTACATTCGCCATGGCCACGTAACATGGCAAAATCACATTTGGATGGGGCGTTCGAGCATACACTCTTACCCCAACCCTATACCCTCGTGTGATAAGCTGTGCCTGCAAATAAAGTTTAGATACTGCGGGGACCTTAACTGCTTCACGCGTAGACGAGACCAGGCACGCGTCTTACATTGAGAGCAGTTATCGAAAAAGTGTTAACCGCCAGCAATCGCCACATACGGTACACACAACCATGCCATGTCTTCCAGCGACGAATATGGCGTCGAAGGCGACGATACCGAGTTCTTAGCCGCCGCAACACAAGTGGAAGCAACTCAGAATGTCGACTTTGCCGCATCACCACGTCCCACAAAGCGCCGTCGTATAAGCAGGCTGCCGCAGATTGATGGAGCGAGTTCTGATGTGAGCGACGAGCTGGAAGGTGATGATCTCGAGTCACCACCAAGGACAACCTCAAAACATTTCGGAGCAAGGAGGACGCCTCCTGCAACCGAAGACAATGGGCAAGACGAATTCGAGGAAGATGAGGTGGAAGAGGACAATCGAGAGCCAGAATCAGATCCAGGCTACCTCTTCCCTGGAGAAGACCCAGATGGGGAAGAACAAGCTGCAAAACAGTCCAAGTACAAGATACATATTCCGAAAAATGGAGGCCAGTTGCCGGACATGATCTTCACACAGACCCAAGCGAATCTCGATGAGGATCCAGCTGCGATACGTGGTGCGGTGTGGAAGAAACCAAGGCCACCTCCGCCACCTCTGTTCAATGCACCGGGCGCGGTGAATGCTAGGCAGCCACCCAATACTGGCCTACAGAACGTGCCAGCCGTGAAGCCACGCTTGGGAGGAAGCCTCGATGCCTTTGTACAACGCTCAGCAGCACTGAGCCGACCCAAACCCGTGGAGAGCGATGAAGCGTTGGCCAGGCGTTTACAAGCGGCAGAGAATGCTCAGAATTGTCAAACCTTTAAAGCCAACCAGCCTGTCATCAACGAGTCGCAATCAATTGTAGACTTTACACAAGATCTCGAAGACCTGCCCTCCGATGCCTTCTCATCGTCTTCGTTCGAAAATGCAGCAAACAATGAGGTCATCGAGATATCGTCACAGGGTGGTACATCTCAAAGGCCAAAGGCCGGCCTGAGAGGGCCTCAAACAGGCTTGAAGCAGATGAACATATTTGGACAGCCTGCTACTCAGTCTGTGTCAGCCTCGCAAGCAGCTGCGAAGAAGCATGCATGGCCGCTGAAAGCTCGCGAAGAAGCTGTCACGCATCACAAACTTAACCCTGAAGCCATGAAGACCTGGGTGTATCCAACCAACCTGGGTACCATTCGTGATTACCAATTCAACATCGTTGCGCGCAGTCTGTTCCATAACACTCTTGTCGCACTTCCTACCGGATTGGGCAAGACGTTCATCGCCGCGACAGTGATGCTGAATTATTACCGTTGGACTACCGACGCCCAAATCATTTTCATGGCTCCGACCAAACCTCTCATTGCGCAGCAGATGGAAGCATGTTATGGTATCGCAGGCATCCACAGGAATGACACTGTCTTGATGACAGGCGACACGACGCCTGGTATACGAGCCGAGGAGTGGCTAGAGAAGCGGGCATTCTTCATGACACCGCAGACCGTGATCAACGACCTAAAGACCGGCATATGTGATCCGAAGAGGATTGTGCTGATCGTTGTCGATGAAGCCCACAAAGCTACGGGCGGCTACGCATATACCGAAGTGGTCTCTTTCCTGCGTCGTTTCAACCCAAGCTTCCGCGTCCTGGCCCTGACAGCAACGCCGGGATCCAGCGTCGAAGCTGTCCAATCCATTATCGACCATCTTGGTATTGCCCGGGTTGAAGTCCGAACAGAGCAATCTCTGGATATTCGCCAGTATACGCACGAAAAGCAGACCGAGACGGAAATCTTTGATTGGAGTGACGAGCAAAACCTGATCATGGAGCATATATCCAAGGCGATCAAACCCGTGCTGGACAAACTCAACTCGCAAAATGCCTACTGGTCGAAGGATCCCATGCTGCTCACTGCTTTCGGTCTCACGCAGGCTCGGAAGAAGTGGATGATGTCCGAGGCTGGTCGCAAAGCACCACAAGGACTTAAGGGTATGGTCAACACAATCTTCACCGTTCTATCTCAGATTGCTCACAGCATCTCTCTGCTGAAATTCCACGGTATCACACCGTTTTACTCCAGCGCGCTCGAGTTCCAGAAGAATGTTGAAAGCGGTCAGACGAAGTCGAAGTATGCCTCACAAATTACCCAGCACGAAGACTGGGTGAAAGCCATGGGCTACATGCGTCGCTGGTCTAATAGTCCGGACTTCATTGGCCACCCCAAACTTGAGTACCTACGTGAAGTGGTACTCAACCATTTCTTGGATGCTGGAGAAGGCCAGCAGGGAGTTGGTGCACCCGCTAGGCCTACAAGAATCATGGTGTTCTCTGGATATCGTGACAGTACACAGGACATCTGCAGAGTACTCAAACGCAACGAGCCGATGATTCGTCCACATGAGTTTGTTGGCCAAGCGAGTTCCAAGTCGTCCGAAGGCATGAACCAGAAGAAGCAAAACCAGGTAATTCAGGACTTCAAGGCTGGCACATTCAACACACTCGTGGCAACCAGCATTGGCGAAGAAGGCCTGGACATTGGTGACGTCGATCTAATCGTCTGCTACGATGCTTCGGCATCACCTGTGCGAATGTTGCAGCGCATCGGTCGCACTGGACGTAAGCGTATTGGCCGCGTGGTATTGCTTCTGATGCGTAGCAAGGAAGAAAACGATTACGCTAAAGCGCAGGATAACTACGCCTACATTCAGAAGACCATTGCCGACGACTCCAAGTACAACTATCGAGACGACCAGAGCCCTCGTATCTTGCCCAAAGAAGTGAAGCCGGTGGTCGACAAGCGCATGATCGATATTCCAGCCGAGAACACACAGCCGGTTGATCTGAACGAGAAGAATCGCAAGCGAAGAGGCAAGGGCAAAGTCAAGAAACCGCCAAAGAAGTTCCACATGCCCGACAATGTACGCACCGGGTTTGTCAGTGCTAGTCGCATTGACTCTGATGCGGAAGAGGACGAAGATAAGCCAGCCCAAAAGAAGGCAACGAAGACGGCAGCGCCGGCAAAAGCCAAGAAGAAGCCAGCGACGCCTCCGCCTGAGCCGGCGCAGATTCCTTTCATCGACGACGTTCTCTTGAGCGCCGAGCAAGAGCGCGAGCTTGATCGGAAATATGCACAAACCAGCGACAAAGCCCAGAATGCCGTGATCCAGGCGCCCGATCCTTCCAAACTTCCGGGTTCATTACGCTCGCTTGGCGGCCATAGATATGTCGGTCATGGCCGAGCAGCGGCGGCTGTTTCGAAAGCCATGCAGCTTGTTCATAGCATTGATACCGATCGTGTTGACGCGATGAGGGCGCGATTTGACGAGAAAGATTTGAAAGATCTTACTGGAGTAAGAGCGCGGCTTGTCGACGCCGAAGTCGCGATGGTCATTTCAGAGGACGAACTTCCTGAAATACCGGTCACAATACCAGCCCCGAAAGCGAAGAAGCCCCGCGGCCGTCCGGCGAAGAAGCAGACGCCAGCTCGGCAGAGAACCAACTACGGCTCTGATGCCATTGAGGGCGAGGAATCGAGTCCCGAGCCTACGCCTGCCAACATGCGCATTGGAACGCAGGGCATCGACTTGGGATCGCACGACACGAGTGGCGAGGAAGATGACGAGGAGCCGGACAGCGAGCTTGACGCTTTCGTGGCACGGAGTGATGACCCCATCGACACTTTCTCGAGTTCTCTGCCTAATACGCAGCAGTTTGGTGCGCCGCCAGCGACGAAGGGCGGCAGGCTCAAGGCTCGCAAACAGGCGCCCATTCTCGAGGAGTCTGATGAATCGGATGACGACCATGTGAACAGGAGCAGTGGTGGAGAAGGAGATGAGGCGCCCAAGGCCTCGCACACCATCGTCAACATAGATGACGACGATGATGAAGATATGGACGATGTCTCCGTCCCTGCAGCTGGGAGGACGAAGAAGCGCCGTGTAATCCGAGACAGCGACAGTGATGAATAGCATTCTAGCCAATAGCTACATCTTGCAGGTACCATTGTATTGGCATCAGAGATCACGCATGAATTAATACTAAAGACTACGGACAATCTACAAACCAGCAAGAAATGCAAAAAACCTATCTTCCCAAGAACGCTTCCCTGCTTACGCAAAATACCCCTTTCACTCTAAATACTCTTCGATCACCTCATCCAACGTGTCTCTCAGACCGTGGTACCAAAGCTGAGGCATAGCACCAGGCCTAGGCTCCTTCTCATTCTCACTGATCACCACCTCCGCGTCGAAGACACTGCGCTTGACTTCCCTCTTCTTGAACGCAGCTGTCGGCACTGCGCCATTGAGGTAGTTGGTGGCATACGTGCGGCACGTGAAAGTACTGCTGCTCATGCTCCTCGACGCCGGCGCTACGGTGCGAGTCACAAACACGGTCGTCGTGCTCGTTTGCGTGCCTCCTCCCTCGCCGCTCATCGTAACCGTCATGTAGCCGCCTCCGCCGGTTGTGACTGTGACAACGCCGCCGCCTGAACCGCCTGTACCTCCCGATCCGTAGGTATTGGGGCCTGTTGGAGTTGCGGTCACGGTCACGGTTCCTCCGCCAGGACCGGTGCCATATCCTGTCCCAGGGCCAGTTCCAGGGCCTGAGCCGATGGTGACGGTTGCGCCGGAGACGGTGCGCTCGCTGACGCTGATAGAGATCATTGTTGTAGTGACCGTGTTTGTCGAGGCGGTTTGCAGGACGTAGGACACGCTGACGGCGGTTGATACCCCGTAAGATGTGACGTACGAAATTCCGTTCGAGACGTACGTGCTCACGGTGGTTCTGATTTCGTAGATTGTCGAGGGGACATAGGAGATTGCGGTTGTGGTCGTAGTGACAGTCTGCGTGGGAGCTGGGACATAACTGATGCTGACCGCGGTCGTGATTCCAATAGACGTCACGTACTGGACGCCGTTCGAAGTGTAAGTGCTCACCGATGTGCTGACAGCGTAGACGGTCGATGGTACATATGCCGTGGTGGTCGTTGTCACGGTTTGTGTTGGCGCTGGGACGTAGCTCACGCTAATGGCTGTGCTGACTCCGTACGAAGTGATGTACTGCACGCCGTTCGAGGTGTACGTGCTTACTGCGGTGCTGACGCCGTAAATTGTCGACGGGACGTAGCTGACCGAAACAGTAGTGGTCGTCTCTGTCTGCGTGGGACCAGGGCCAGTCCCAGGGCCAGTTCCAGGACCAGTACCCGGACCCGTTCCTGGACCAGTACCCGGACCTGTTCCTGGGCCTGTACCTGGTCCAGTGACAGGGCCTGTACCCGGACCCGTTCCAGGGCCAGTTCCAGGGCCAGTTCCAGGTCCGGTTCCGGGTCCTGTACCAGGAGCGGTGGTAACGATAGGCGAAGCAGACATAGTCGCGATGATAGTAGAACCATAATCTCCAGGACCAGTACCAGGGCCGGTGCCGTTTCCACCAGGGCGAGGTGTGACGAGACGAGCAGCAGTAATGCCATACTCGTTAACACCATTGGAACCTGCCTTGAGCAAACAGTTATCCGTGGCCTTTTCGCCATAGTAGTTGATGCCGAGGCATTGGCTGCCCATGTAGAAAGTAAGTGTGTTGTACATGTCGCAAGCGGAGATACAGCTGTCGAGCCTGTCCTGGGTTTGGGTCTCGAGAGTCACATCAGTGAATCTCGTGTTGCAGAGAATCTGGTACTGCATGCCCATGTTGGCTGTGTAAATTTCGCCGTTGTTTGCAGGACATGTTGGGTTAGCACCGCCGCCAGGGACAGTGACAGTAGGACCGCCTCCTCCACCTCCTCCAGTGCCCGTTCCAGAGCCTCCGCTTCCACCACCACCGCCACCCGTGATTGTTGGAGTGACCGTTGCGGGGACTTGGGTGAAGACAAAAGAGCTTCCTTGGCTGTTAGTCGTGGTAACGACTTCTTGACCTGGTCGAGAGGTTCCGGTGTAAATAAAGTATCCAGAAGCCGGGCATGTTGGCTGAGGGCCACAAGCTGTGACAGTGTAGGTGGTGAAGACGGTAGTCGTGCCAGTAAGAGGAGGACGGGCAGCGCATGTTGGGTTGTAGCTCCTCGGCGTCGATGAAGTGAGTACCGAGGCGGGAGGTCCAGTTGGAACGTCAGTTCCGGGTGTGACCACGGGAGTGATGCCGCAGGTAAAGCAAATCACATCTCCGCCACCTGAAGATACCGGAGGAGCGCTCACAGATGAGGACGGGTACACGTAGAAGGAGCCACTCGACACGCTTATGAAGGATCCGCCGGTCGGGGCCGTGACCACGACAGTGCTAGTCACAACATCTACCGGCTGTGATGGAGGTATTGTGATCGTTGCGCCGGATGATAGAGCTGAAAGTGATTAGTTGAAGATATTAGGATCATGGGTCAGTTTAGGAACTTACAAAGAGTGGAAGTTGGAAAGAGCGTAGTAGTCACCGTAGTCGGTGGCACTGAGCTCAGTGAGCTGGAACTTTGGTAAGCTGGTGGGCCGCCCACCCTGAGAGCAACAATGAGGTTGTTGTTAGTGGTTTGAGCACCATTGACAGCGACAAGAAGCTGGCAAAGACGAGTTGTGGTATCAAAGGCCACACCAGCACATTGTGCGTTTTTGCTGCAAGTGGGTAGACAGTTGGCCAAGTTGTCAGATGCGAATGGTGCATCAGAAGTGTAGCCGCTAGCATATTGCGTGTAGCACACGATGTTATAGGCCATGCTCATGCTGTCAGTGAAGCTTTTGCCGGCGCTTGCTGGACACGACGGTGAGGTATCGACAGGTGTCGGAGGTGGTCCACCCTGGGCGTAGACAGTCCCACCCAAGGCACCGGGTGCGTACGAGTATCCTGTCACCGAGCTAAACAAGGTGCAGTTGGTACCTACGAAATTGAAGGCTTTGCAGCCAGTCGTCCTGTCGCACAAAGCCCGACATGAAGCAACATCGGGAAGGGTGGCTCTCTTGGAGATCTTGGTGATCATCGCCATGTTCATATCAGAAGATGAGTCTCCGGCAGACGTATCGGTGGATCCGGACATTCCTGAGGTTCCCGTATCTGATGCATCACTCTCGGGCGGTACCTCGTTGATGTCCGAAGTGTCGATTTCTACACCCTGGTACAAGATACCACACTGGATGGCGTAATTGATGTTGCCGCTTGAACATGTAGTCTGCTGATCTGCCTCCATGCAGTAGTATGATGAGCTAGTCGGACAAGCAGGAGGAGGTGCATATGAGACACTTGACGACCGGCTACTGCTTACGCTGCTGCTTATGCCACTGCTGCTTGCTGTAGAAGATGTAGTCGCACGGGGCGACATAGACATAGAGCCCATCGAAGATGCGGTCGAAGACACACTCAAAGACACACCCGAAGATTGGCTTGCCGAAGCGCTGGAAGATCCCAACGAGATGCTCGCACCAGGAACAAGAGAACTCGAGGAGCTAGAGCTCGGCACTTGCGATGTCGACGAGTATCCCAGAGCCGAGAGCTTGAAAGCAGAGACGTAGTTGTTGCCAGTGGTCAAGGAAAGAGTTCCAGTCATACTCTTCAGATAACAGTTGCCGAAGTCGTTGCCAACATAAGTGAACCCAACGCAGCCCTGCGTGGTGTCGCATGCTCCGAAGCAAGCGCCAAACCCGCCACTGTAAACTGGTACGGTCCGGAACGCTGGCGCAGAGCTGTCACTTGAGCACTTCACCAGGTATGACTCGCCCCGAGGATCGGTGAAGACCGAATCACATGCCGGATTTCCACCAGGCATGGGAGAAGCACTTGCAGAGACTACAGAGCTGATAGTAGGGATACTAGGCCCAGTGCTTGTCCCTGGCGAAGATGAAGTGATTATTGAAGAGCCGCTCCCAGATAGAGCGGAGGAAGTGGCCGAAGGCAATGCCACGACCGAAGAAGTGGTCGAAGAAATGGCACTTGCGGAAGAGGACGATCTTGGCAGACCCGTGGAGCTTATCGAGCCCGTAGGAGCCGTAGGTGAGAGACTCGTCGATGTTGAGGCTGATCCGGAGGTAGACAAGGTAGAAGTCACAGAGACTGTGACAGAATTTGAAGTCGAAGAAGTCCCGTCGCCAGAGTCTGGAGTTTCAGTCGGTTCGCCATCGTCGTCGTCTGTCATGGTCGTTGCATCATCACCCGGAATTGACGTCGAGACTGGAGTATCGTCATCTTCGTCGGAGGACGTAGATCTCGAACTAGTGGTTGGTGTGATGCTTGCGGATGGCGTGCCCATGACCATAGAAGTGACACTGGTAGAACTGGAGCTCACCACAGCTGACGACGACATCGCTGAGGACGATCGTGTAGTAGTAGTGGTAGTCGGCCCAATGGAGGTGCTCTTGCCAGGAATGATGTTGAGATGAACGTCGCTGTCATCACTCGGCGTCAGACGTCCAGAGGATTTTCTGAAGGAACAGAACCCTCCTGTGCCGCCGCCGCCAAATGCGCTGTAAGTGATCGATACACAACCGGCGGTCTGTTCGCATTCCGCAACACACAACGAGTAATCGCCTTGGACATACGCGCTGCTGGATGGGTCGCTAGACTCGTCCATGTAGCAGATGATCTCGTAGACTTTACCTGAAGAGGAGATGTACTCCGTGCCGTTGGCATATGGGCATGGTGCGGCCGTAGGTACTGGTTGAGCGCTCGAAGTGGGAGGTGTATCGATCACAGGGACTGATGCAGATCCTACAAGCGAAGTTGAGACACCTCCGCCTCCAGGAGTCGAGCCACCTCCGCCTCCAGGCACATTCTTTGATGTAGTCGACTGCACATTTGCAGGGGGCAGAGTGCCACCTACCAAGCCGTCTCTGCTCGCCGCAACGCGTGTTTGCGGTCCCCGCTTGAGATAACACGTTCCTCCGCGATTGTCAGTGGTGGATATAGGAACCCATGTCCAGGCGCCACACGCATCGTTTGCATCACAGGCACCGACGCATTGCGTGTAGTCTCCATTGTCGAACGCCGTACTGGCAAAAGCACCACTAGTGGTATCTCCAGGGCAGAAAATAGTGTATTTGTGTCCATTCGCGCCATCTAGAACGCTTCCGTCCTGACACGCGGAAGCCGAAAAGCTTGGAGCCGGGCCGCCGTTATTAGGAGTGGAAGCTGGAGTCATAGTTCCTGAGGGGGGTGTTGAATTATCATTTCCGGTGACCAAAATGAACGACCACAAGTCTGATCTGGCAGGATTGGGGCTGGAGCTCTGTGCGCCTCTCTTGACGTAGCACGTGCCGCCACCTCTAGAATCTACGATCCAGGTGAAGGCGGTACATTCAGACTCTGCAGTACAGACATCGAAGCACCCATCGTAGCTTTGACCAGCAAGGACAACTTGACTTGCGAAGGCTCCCGGACCACTGGTGTCAGAAGAACAGTAAAGGCGGTACACTCGGCCACCAGGAGCTGTGATCAGCTGCTTGTCCATACCAGGACAGGCCGCTGCATTTGGAGCTGCCGTGCTGCTGCTAATTGCTGTGGATGAAGGTTGGATCGAGATCATCGGTGTAGTTGTGTTGTGCGCAGCCCAGTAGCTGGACCAGTATGACTCTTCGTCGCTGGGCAGTTGAGGACTAGGCTCAAGGCTGGTCGATGTGGACTTGGCTTCGGATAAGCTTGGGGTGGGTGTGATTGATGACAGCGGACCGGTGTATGATTCCGAAGATATGCTGGAGCTCGAGCGACCCATGCCCGCATCGATGGTATTGGTACTAGGCAGTGGCTGAGTCGAAGCAAGACTGGTGCTGTAAGACGACACTGGCTCTGCACCAGGTGGCATCTGATATACCCTGATCGAGTTGAAATCCCAGTAGGCCTCTGTGAACGCTGTTGGATTATTGCCCACGTAATCAACGCAGCGGTCCCGGCTACGGTCGGCGGGGATAGCTGTATTCTGTGGGCAATTCGGGAAGTAGACGTAAACTTCCCCGGCCCAGTCGCCACAAAAGTCTGTATTGATGATGATGTTCATGTTACCAAAGTGCTCATCAATGGTACATCCAGGACCCTGCTGATTGACCGTAGGCTTGCCAAACTGAGATATGTCCGGCGATCCCTGCGTAATACTTGGTGGAATGGCACCACGTGGGAAGAACCAGTGCTTCACATAGCTTGCAGTCCACTCAGTGACATAGACACCACCACCGTTGTCGTTCAGCGGCTTTCCATAGTTGTTTGGTATCGTGGCCGCTTCAAGTTTAGATCCGCAGCCAGAATTGTAGTTTTCCTTGTAGTAGCAATTCGTAGTCTGCAGCTTCGCAGTTTGGTCACTTCCCGCGATGCTGCAGCCATCAGTGGTGTGCATCGATATTCCATTCTCAGTGCTGTCGTGAACTCCTTCGATGATATCTGGAGTACATTAGCGTTCCCCCTGCCATGACAAGACAGTCGAAGGACCTACCAATTTCACCGTAGGTGGGCCACGGATCAGGACCAAGAAGCCAATAGGCAGGCCATGTACCGCAGCCAGTCGGCATGTGTTTGACATCGGCAATAAAAATGCCGTGAGTATACGAATTGTTGCTGATCAGACGCACGGCTGGGCGGCCTCTTCCACCTAGCGGAAACTTGTTGGTAGTGTCCACGCTCATTCTCGCGGCGCCATTGACAGTTGTGGTATATCCATTTTGCAGAGCCGTTGCTCTGTCGACATACTGCACATGCCCGCTGGTAGGATCGCCGCCGGTAAAGAAATTGAAGTTGTCGAAGAAAGCGGCTGGTAGATACTCGTCAACTAGTTGATACGGAGCCGCTCCAGGTGCTCCATTGCCGTTGCGAAAGACTCCTCCTCCTATGCTCTGTGCAGTGATGAATGGCAGCAGGGACAAGAAGCTGGCGATGCTCGTCCTCGAAAAGAACGGCGAGGGTCGCATCGTGAATACACAGCGATTTGCGATTGCCTCAATAGCAAGACTGATAGTGAGTAACTGTGTACAAAAGACTGAAGAGGCGGATCGGGCTCGATAGGCATTGCGTGCACGACGCGTTGTTGTCCCGGACCTACCGTTTGCATTCCTTAACATCCCAACTTGCTGGACCACCCTGTCAACTTGAGCATTCCAGCCCGTAGTCAGTACCATGCAAGGTCCGCATTATGTTAACAGGCAAATATGGATATGAAATAGCGATAGCGTTTGGGGTGACAGCATGGCCCAGGCAAGCGATTTCGTGTTTAATTTTGATTCAAATCGGGTAGCCTCTTGCTCATATCGAAAGAGCGAGGTTTCGGCCAGCTGCACTTACTACTCTGATGCAAAAAGGTTTGAGGTGCGTGTTGATCTCCCAATAATATTGTGGCAGGCAATGAGACGCGTGCTGTTCGTAGGCGCGAGCCGTCGCCACCGCACCAGTGGGCAATTTTTGGTGTGTGGTCAATGGCACACGCCGCCGAAGTAGAATCAACCACACCATGTCTGCCGAGGTGGCTCTCTTCCCTCAATGACGTCCTTAGAGTTCTTCGTAAAGCTGTATCGAGGATGAGTACATGACCGTGTCATGGTAGAGATGAGCACGATCAAGCTTCCGTTCTACGCTGGCAAGCGGCTGTCACAGTACGCAGCGGAATCACGCGCCGTGATCCGCTTCTGCGACATGGTGTCAGTGTACATGTAATACACCAGGCATCGAGGTGGGATGAGATATCGGGTTTAAGAGGAAGAAATAGTCCAAGTGTCGCGTTCAACGGAGGAGGAAGTTCAAAACACCGCTGGCTGACAAAACATCTGTGGCAGATGACGCCATTGAAGCCGATATGGATGTCACAGTGCAACGAGTGTCAAGTATATATCACGTCAAAAAAATCGAAACTGTGTGTATGTTTCATCATCCCTTCCATGCACCCTCCCTCGATCTACATCAATTGAAAAATGGCACGCATATTCATCACCGGGAGCTCAGATGGCCTTGGCCAAGCAGCAGCCAAACTTCTCACCGAGCAAGGCCACAACGTCTTCCTCCACGCCCGTAACAGCACACGAGCCTCTCAGGCCCAAGCTGCTGTTCCAAACGCCCAAGGCGTCATCATAGGCGACCTCTCTACCATTGCGGACCTCAAAAAGCTAGCCGCCGATGCCAACAAAGCCGGCCCATTCGACGCAATCGTGCACAATGCCGGTCTCGGACTGTCAACGAACGGCGAGAAGACCGCGGACGGCGTAGCACAGATCTTTGCTGTCAACTCTCTGGCTCCCTTCGTCCTCACTGCGCTGATGGACAAGCCGAAAAGGCTCTTGTATGTGAGCTCTGGTCTGCACCAGGGTGGCGATGAGAGCTTGGAGGACGTCGCCTGGAACGAAAGGCAATTCCGACCCTCCCAGGCCTACAACGATACCAAGCTACACAACGTCCTTCTTGCCAAAGCGGTGGCGAGACACTGGCCTGACGTGCAAAGCTCCGCCCTAGATCCAGGCTGGGTTAGGACTAAGCTAGGAGGCTCTACTGCACCTGGTAGTCTCGATCCACCAGCGAAGATGATTGCTGCATACGCTACTGGAGACTCAGTAGCAAAAGACAAGACAGGCGTGTACCTGAACCCTGGTGGTATCGGTAACCCTCATGATGCTACTGGAAAGGCTGAGAAGCAGGATCGGTTGTTGGAAATTTATGAGAGCATCTCTGGTGTATCACTTCCGAAGTAGTGGCAATTAAATGTACGATTAGCAGGCCCATAGATACGCGCTATGCTGATAACCTCTGATCATATCCATCGACTTCGGCGCAACATATGTGCGAAAGATGCTACCATTTGCTTCATCATTTGTTACCCTTTAGAAATCGTCCCATATACTCCTTCGGCTCCACGCCACCATCCTCATAAGCATTGGCAAAAGAGTCAATGCCAGCAGCGATACCCTCCGAAGCCGAACAATTTTCCCAAACCTGCATCAAGCGTTTCTGCTCTTCGATCGCTCTTGGGCCCGCATCACATATCTTGCCCACCCAATCCCGCACAGCAGTGTCAAGTTCATGAGTATCAGAAACGAGACGATCAATAAGACCCCATGCTTCCGCTTGAGATCCATCGATGTTCTCAGCAAGGTACAATAATCTCCGTGTACGACCCATACCAATCAATCCAGGCAACAAAGCCGCCTCGACGACTGACGGTATGCCGACTCTGACCTCCGGCATCCCGAATGTAGACGTTTTGGTAGCAATGCGTAAATCACAAGCAGCCATAATCTCCAATCCAGCGCCGAGCGCATAGCCATCCACGCGCGCGATCACGGGAACAGGTAACTCGCGAATCGCGCTGCAAGCGAAATGGATGCGTGTGATGAACTGCCGCGCTTCGTCGGAGCTAGAGATGTGGTGCATTTCGTTTATGTCTGCGCCACCGATGAATGCAGGTGATTTGCCTGGAGCAGTCTCGCCGCCGGTGAGCACTACTGCTCGAAGCGATTTGTCTGCCGATAGGTCTTTGCATCTTTCGATGAGCTGTGACAGTAGAGGCGTGCTGACGATGTTGAGCTTTTTGGGGTTTGAGATCTTGATCGTGGCTACGTTGTATCCTGGTCGATACTCGTCGACGTTACATTTGACAGCAGCTTGCTCGTCCTTGGCCAATGTCCCGTATGATCGAGCTCGCTTGGGCAGTAGCCTCTCACTGCTTAGGCCAAGGCGTGCTGACCGAGGTATTCTGTTAGACGTAATGATCGGATTACAGAGCAATGGAATGCGTGTTCCTGCAGTTGGTGTTCTCAAGCGAACGCGTGAGACGCTCAATGCCGCATCGCATCTGAATGCTGTCCGCGCCGTGGGCCAGACCATCATCGTCCTGCTCGCAGAAACAGGCACCGAAAGTTCCAAATCGTTGCCTCGCAGTCCGCCCAGCTACTATCCAAAACAAGTACATCCACAGCGAGATCTAGGAGACAGCTCTCATCCGGACCATCGGCAACAACAGACATCCCCTCATCAGACCTGCGTATCGGACTCTGGCCATAGGTTCAGAATCCTTGGAAGCATCCATCACCCCGCAAACGCAATGCAATGCGAGTTTGCCGGTGCATTGATTCCAGTCCCGAAAGGCTTCCCCGCTGAACGCAACGCAGCTTGCCCCACTTCAACGTCAACAGTGGACGAGAGGTGGACACTCGCGTAGTGCAGTTGCAGGCATATGGGAATCTATAAATCCATGACGGTGTTAAGCTTTGCTTCCTTTCGCGATTGATTTTGTGAATGTGAATTGCAAAAGAAGTAATTGCAAGAAAAGATACTTACTCAACAAGCCAAGTGACAGCTCGAGAACAGAAGACATCATGGCGAGGGAAACGAAGATGAAGGCATTGCACTACGACGGACCCTTCAAGGTCTCAGTCAAGGAAATCGACCTACCGAAGATCGAGCACCCCGACGATGTGATCATCAAAGTCACTACAGCCGCCATCTGCGGCTCCGATTTGCAGTGAGCAACATTCCAGTGACAAGTAGTCCTCGAAGGCGAAGCTAAATCATATCAGCATGTACCAGGGCCGCACTGCGGCAGAAGGCGGCCTCGTCTTCGGTCACGAAAACATGGGCGTCGTCACTGAGATCGGGTCCGGTGTCACTTTGCTCGAGAAGGGTGACCGCATTGTGCTGCCTTTCAACGTTGCCGACGGCCGCTGCCGCAACTGCGAGGAAGGCAAGACGGCTTTCTGTACAGGCGTAAACCCGGGATTTGCTGGAGGTGCATATGGCTACGTGGCAATGGGGCCATACCAGGGCGGTCAAGCACAGTATCTCAGAGTGCCGTTCGCGGACTTCAATGCTCTCAAGTTGCCACGCGGCACAGAGCACGAGGCCGATTTCGCGTTGCTGGCAGACATCTTCCCCACCGGATGGCACGGCCTGGAGCTCAGCGGATTCCAGTCTGGCGAGAGCGTCGCTGTGTTTGGAGCTGGACCTGTCGGCTTGATGGCTGCCTACTCTGCCGTCATTCGTGGAGCGTCGAGTGTTTTCGTTGTTGACCAGGTCAAGGAGCGTCTTGATGCGGCGAAAAAGATCGGCTGCGTTCCAATCAATTTCACGGAAGGCAACCCAGTCGACCAGATTATTGAGAAGAATGGGGGCATGGTCGACCGTGCCGTCGATGCTGTCGGCTACCAGGCTGTCGACAAGGGTGGTAAGAAAGAGCAGCCGAATGTGGTGCTGGACCAACTGATCCACGTTACACGCCCCACAGGTGGGCTCGGAATCCCAGGTCTTTACGTGCCCTCTGATCCTGGCGCGCCAGATGCACAGTCCGGCAAGGGCCAGATCTTGATCAGCTTCGGCAAACTATTCGAGAAAGGACTGAAGCTCGGCACGGGACAGTGCAATGTGAAAGCGTACAATCGTTATTTGCGAGACCTTATCATCTCCGGAAGGGCGAAGCCGTCTTTCGTGGTGTCGCACGAGGTCGGTCTTGACGAGGCACCCGAAGCCTACGACAAGTTTGACAGGCGTGTGGATGGGTACACTAAGGTGCTGCTCCACCCTAATGGTCCTTTGTGATAGTAAAAGACTGTGGTTGGAGAGATGTTGTGCGAGAGGCGTGAGCAGAGGAACGAGTAACACTAGCTCACATGTAATCAACTCACGATGTTATGAGTGACAGTCCATGCAAGCTTTAGTGATATCGTACGTGTCTCTTTTCCACGAGCTTTTGATCTGCAATTCCGCAGCTGGCTCTTGTGTCCTGTTTCGGTGTTGTCTTATGGATGTCGCTCAAATGTCGTCCTCGCCTTGGAGTACCTTTGCGCTCACGATGCGCACTTCTTCCACTGGGCGGTCTTCCGCACCGACCTTCACCAGTCCCATCCTTTGCACTGAAGCAAGTCAGTATATTGTCTCGGAGGTATCGGTTGCGCCCTTCGGTCACGTACCAATCTTCATTCCACTCTTGACTCGTCCAAAGATAGTGTGCTTCCCATCCAGCCAGGGAGTCGGCGCAAGCGTGATGAAAAATTGACTACCTGAAAAGCGAGGTCAAGTCAGTGTACTGCCTTGGACATCGTTGCTCCCTGCAGTCACACACCGTTCGTGTTTGGTCCACTGTTGGCCATGCTCAAGATGCCAGCACCGGTGTGCTTCAAGTCCGAGCGAATCTCGTCTTCGAACTTTTCACCATAGATTGAAGCGCCGCCGCGACCAGTGCCAGTAGGATCACCGCCTTGGATCATGAAGTCGGAGATAATGCGGTGGAAGATGGTGCCATTGTAGTAGTTGCGCGAAGCGAGGGTCGAGAAGTTCTGGCAGGTCTTGGGAGCATGGTTGTTGTAGAGCTCGACCACGATCGAGCCCATAGAGGTCTCTAACAGCACATTTTGCGCCATGTTGGTTGGGAATGAGGTTCGTTTGGTGTTTGGCTCCAAATGCGTGCTTCATCAAGGTCTGGCCATCACGGTAGCGAAAGTTCGCGTTCGTCGCGACTTGCACCTTTGCTTGGCGTGGGACGGACACTTCAATGTTGCTGGCAGGTTGATCAAAACCATCATTTCACCTCGACAATATTTACTTACATCCAGAGCGGTCACGTTCTCAAAGCCGCCATTGATGGAACAAAGATCTAAATATGTGATTTGGGTCCCCAATAACACTCCGAGTTGATCGTGTCGAATGCTCATAGTGATGCTGGATGAGTCAATTGTGGTACAGAGCAACGTCACGCCTGATCCTTCTCAAATCGTCCAAGTTTCATTATAATCGTCTGTAGGTGCAATACCTGTTCGCTACGTACTTGATTTGCCACGAAGGCAACAAACTCCGGCGAACCAGACAATATCGTTTCTCTCTCACTATAACTCATTTTCCTTTCAACCATGTCGAGTAAGCTGGTGGAGTTGGACGGCCGTACCCTGGAGGGAGGAGGACAGCTTCTGCGTCTCGCAGTTGGCATGTCAGCATTACACAACATCCCTATCAGTATCACTGATATTCGTGGCAATCGATCTGCTGGTGGTGGACTCAAAGCACAACATTTGGCCTGTGTTAACTGGCTAGCGCACGCCAGCAATGCTTCGGTACATGGAGCTGAGAAAGGCAGCAAAGCTTTACAATTTGGGCCCGGTCAAGCTGAGTCTGTATCGCCAGCATATCATTTCGTCAAAGACGCAGCCAATCCTGAAGGGTTCTGGGAATGCAGACTCGACATCAAGACCGCCGGAAGCACAGGGTTGGCTCTACAAGCAATACTTCCTTTCATCTTGTTCAAGCCGCCTAAGAATGACGACGGAACTCTCAGCGGCAAGGCAATCCGATTGAGTATTTTTGGCGGCACGAATGTGTCTGGATCACCTTCATACGAATACATTGCCCAGGTTTTGCTTCCTACATTATACAGCATCGGATTACCGCCCATATCTTGCTGCTTGAACAAGCGAGGTTGGAGCCATGGTGGCTCAAGCATAGGCAGCTTTACACTGGAAATTCCAGCCAGGCAGTCTCTTGTTCTGCCAGCGTTCACCTTATTTCCTGACAAGAGCACATCGAGTCCAAACCCACCAAAACGCCTGGAAGCCACGTTCATCGCCCCGGTTGCCGCCCATCAGCACTTGCGCAATATTTGCCTGCCAGGCATCACATCTTACTTCGGCCTAGGATTCTCCGAAGCCAACGACAGCTTCTCTCTCACATGCGAAGATAGCAAACATAACAAGCGTTTCTACCTAATTATCGTCGCTACAGTGCCTTTATCTTCCACTGAGACAGCTGCACCCAAAACTTACAAGCTCGGCCGCGATTGGCTCTACGATCGTAAAGTCCAGTCGCCGGAGCAGACTGCCACTGAGCTTTTGGACCGTGTGAGCCAAGATTTGTATGCAGAGTGGTCAAGTGGTGCGTATGTGGACGAGCATATGCGTGATCAGCTGGTCGTGTTCCAGGCGTTGGCGGAAGGGGAGAGCAGGATTTTTGCAGGTCGTACCACAATAGGCGAGCCACGCGAAACGAGTCTACATGCTAGGACAGCGGAGTGGGTGGTTGATATGATGCTAAGGAGAGGTTGAGAGCATAGTATAGACGAATACATCGATCTTGTTATGGCAATTGCAAACACGTGTCTGTAGCGCTGAGTCGCTTCCTTCATTTTCGAGCTTCCATTCATGCCAATGTAAGAAACTTCCAATCGATACCCGTGTGATATTGGCATTCTCTCAGTGATATGAGCGGAGATATGTCAAAGGGGCTCTGCATGCAAGTGCTGGTGCGGAACACCATGTAGGCGGGAGCAAGTCAAAATCACGTGATCATTCATTCACAGCTGATTGATCCTCAACGTTTGAACCGATCAAATCAATGACATACGTTCCAATACCAACACTTTACGACAGTGTAACACACAGCAATCCAGGTCGTCCAGCCAAGATCACTTCTGGTGGTCGGGATTTCCATTTACATGGCCAACGGGCAAAAAACAAGAGGTTGGGTATATCGACGCCTGTGTGATTCGAACACACGCTCCCGAGGGAATTGCCTTAGCAGGGCAACGCGTTAACCACTCCGCCAAAGCGCCTTGTTGATATCATGCTTGCTGATGTAAGACCGACAGATCCCCGATATTATAAAGCTAACGGCTAGATGCGGCAAGGCCAACAAGGACGTGACTACAACTATCGATCGCCCCGTGAACTACATATAGTCTTCACAAAGATTCACGACCGTGTACATTCACATGGTGGGTACTCTGATCGTAGAGCCCCTAGATATAGCTGTATGAATGATAAAGTGCGACACGCCTTGTTAATTCCACGTTAAGTGACATCTTCAGAGTTCGGCCATCAGAATACAAATGTTTGACCAGGGAACATTCTCCAGAGTGCAGGCAAATGCTTTCCCATAACTTCTCAAGGTACAGTTAACGGACACGATACCACACAGCATATCGCTCCCTGCCTGCTGAGAGCTGCAGTCTATTTGCACAGCTTCCTAGCTTTCCGTGCACTGGTACTATCAAACGCAAGTGAAACTACGCTCACTTTGGCCATTGAAATGATATCTGAGTTGTCGATCTTGCCCAGCGTCTGATGTAATGGTACCTTCAAAGCATGGCCGATGAACTGCCCACCCTTGATGCTGTCGAATTGTACGGCTTTCCCAGCATTCAGTGTACTGGTACCATCAGGCGCAAGGCAATAATCTGCTCGCCTTTGACGACGAGATAGGGGTTGCTTGGCCATCCTGTATCATTAATCCTCTCGAAGCTATCGTCTTGCGCACTGGCATGCGCCTATCACAGTGCATCTCGACGTTTCAACGCTCATATCCAATGACGAGCCACTGTGCATATAGGCATTCGCTTGAGCTGCAAGCACACAGCCCCGACCTGCGCCAGGCTTACCGATGTACCTCAGCTCAGCCTTGCTTGCAAAGAGATGTACCATGTTCTATCTCTCACATAGCACTCCCGCACCTTCTTCTGATAAACAATTATCATGACCGAGATGTTGGTTGCTGACTACCTATAGCACACAGCTCTCACGCGCACTCCTAGTCGACAGTTATCATGGCCGAGATCTTTGGCGCTGTGGCCAGTGGGGCGGGACTGATGTCGCTGTCGATGCAGTTGTTGGAGGCCTCACAGAAGCTCAAAAGCTTCTGCAACGCCAGCAAAGATGCTCCTCAAACAGTCGCAGACCTTTCGTTCGAACTTGAGACGATGTCTCTGTCTCTCCGTCAGCTTGTGGTCCACCATCAGGCTGATATCTCGACCGACACGCTTCTTGGTAGATGTATGGTGACCTGCACACTCATGGTTACAAAAATCGAGGCTGCGGTCGACAAGATGGAACATCTGCTACGGAAGTCTTGTGGTATAGGCAGGGTGTACTCAGCATTCAAGGAGCCGGAGATATCGAAGCTATTGGAGGGCCTAGAACACGCAAAAAGCTCTATGTTGTTTGCGTACATGAGCTACTGCCAGTGAGTATGGTGGCACATACCAAGGACGCCAAATCGCTCAACACCTTTTGTACAGATCGTGGAGCCTCCGAGAGGCATCACTTCGTGCTACAGAAGCGCAAGCCCAGAACGCGGTCTTGTCATCTCATGAGACGCAACTACGAAATTTGGGCCTTATTGTACAATCCGGCCACGCAACGATTCTCGAGCGCATTGAAACTACTACGCTTTCTGGCTCGAGGACACCATCCCACAGTGCCCCAATCGCTTACCATGCCAGACATGGACTTGTCCCACAAGATCGTACAAAGCGCCCATCGGTACGGACATTCCGTTTCGCTCTTCCTCGTTGGCTTTCGGCTTACGTCTGGGAGTTCGCGGCACACGAACTAGATGGTGCATGGAATTTTCGTGTACGCCCTGTCAACGTTCGTGCACCCGGGACTTTCGTCTTCGACGTTGTGCGCTCTGGGAATGTGGAAGCTGTCAAAAAACTCCTCGCATCGGGAGAATTGTCCGCGTCAGATTGCGAAAGTGACTCGTACGAGCCCTGGAACAAGTCATTGCTTTTCGTAAGTCCGGCGTACCTTGAAACATGGCATCCGATCTTGACAATGTAGTTAGGTTGCCGCGCAACACAGCCGCCTAGAACTCTGTGAATTCCTGCTGCAAGAATTTTCAACTTACTATACGGACGATGATCTGCACCGAGTACTGAAAGAGTTTATTCAAGTTCAACTCGTGACTTACGTTGGCCCCCCTGAAAAAGAAAAGTTTTCCAAGCTGATCAAGGCATTCTATACTCTATTTCTGAGGAATCATGGGATCTCAGTCGATCTACAGCATTTGATCGATCAGCCCACTGAGAAAGATGATCGCGATCAATGGCTCGATGACCTAGGAGACATTGGAAGTAATGCGTTGCTGACCGACGAAGCTCTTCACGAGGTCATAAGGAGCCAGACTATCCCGTTCAACAAGTGGCACCCTGTTGATCGATTCTGTGCAGCTGTCAATGCTAAAGGCTGGCCTGCAGGAGCCTTTGTCAAACTCATAAGTATCGACTCAGATGTACAGCTTGTGCGCTTGGCAGATCATCGAGGCAAGACTGCTCTTCACTGGGCCGCTGAACACTTTGGATGCTGGATGTCACGCTCAGTCGCTTTTCCGGTCTACAAGCATGCAGAAGCTCTCCATACGGAATATGGTGAGCTGTGCAAGGTGGTCATGACCGAGGGTGCTGATCTGCATGCACTCGATTCCGAGAACCGAACCCCCTTCGCATGTCTTCTGCGAGCAATGCACACAGGATACGAATGCTGGTCCGACTACGACCTTTGTGATGCGGTCGTACAATGGTGCCAGTACATACAAGATGCGGGCGTCTCTCTATATGCTAATGTGGTAGCGGAGAATTGTCTCCTGTCAAAATTTGGCAGTGTTGCCTCCAACCTGCGCATTCGTGCCAAAGGGCATCCCTAGACGTGCAGGCTTTCCATCACAGAGACCTCGACGCTTGCTATCGAGGTGGGATACTCAGTCTCGCGTCCGCTATGGCAGTACAAACCCCCGCCTGGCTCCTGGAGAAGAGAGGGACCTCAGATTGAGAAGATTGGATGGGAACCCGTGCCTTACTTCGAGGGAGATGAGTTCAGGGTTTGGCAGCAGGCCGAGAATCCGGAAATCCTTCTTTCACCTGAACTCATCAGGCCGTATGAACCCTCGTTATTTAGGGAGTGGGCAGCTTCCGCTTGGCGAAACTGGTCTATTGGCGTTCAGGATGACCATGGGTTCGTCTGCATGACAGTGCAACGATCTCATGGCATGTCCAGGAAACGGGGCAGAGTACGCCGTGCGGCATCGCTCCCACCACCACTCACCATACTCGAAGATTGTTATGGAAGACCAGACGGACACTGCTACGTTAATCAAGCGACAGCGGATTCTTGGACTTCCAATCCCCACAAGTGTCCCCTGGATCTCACTTGGAAGTCCACATATCGTGCCGAGAAGGAGTACTATGCTTCTCGCCGGCGATGTATGCTTGGACGTTGCGATGACGATAAGCCCGAACTGTTGTGTTCCAGGCACTGGGAGGTCAAACTACTTGATGACGAGAAGAACATAGAGATCGCACCGCGATTTACAGACCGCTTCCGGCCAGAGTGGAGATATATCCTTTCGAAAAACCATACAAGGGCACAACGGAGAGCTGAGCTTGGAATATCCGCTACGGGAACGCCTTAAATAAGGAGCACTATCGGTCATAATGAAAGATGACAATCCATCTCATTGAGACACGACAAGAGCCCAGAAAGGCGTTCTTGTTGCCTGTTAATTTCAGGAGCCAGTGTGCTCCGATCGCCGACCAGTGGGGCTGTATGGCGTGAAAGTTAAAGAATCACTACCTTCGTATAGACCTGACCTGGAGATCAACAAAGAGTATCTTCGATCTCATGAACAATAATATATCGTGCATTATTAGACATGAACAGACTAGCCATGTACTTGCCTGCATGGTCCGGAGTGCAATAGGGTGTTGCTCAGACAAGGCATACTGTTGAAACACGTGAAAAGTGCTAACGCACAGGTCGATTATAATTGTTCATACAGCCATTAAACGGCTATCGATCGCGTACCCATAACATAACACGGAAACCCCTCTCAACAACTCCAATCAAAAAGCCTCAAGTCCCCAATGAAGGGGCCAGCTGATCAAAAGGTAAAGTCGGAGTTATTCCAAAACAAGGAACAGCATACTGGAAACACTCTATCTCACTTTCATTTCACTCTCTCCCCAGTCCGTAGACGCGTGAATGCAAAGTTTTGTTTCCTCTTCTGGTATCATTAACCTGGGTGTAACAGCAACATGGATCGTGAGATTCCGCTATACGCGAATTTAGTCGTAGAGGTCCTCCTCGCCGGCACCTGAGATTGTGTGTTAGCATTTGTTCAAGTGACATCAAGTGATATCAGTATAACATACCATTTTGTTGTTGCTGGCCGGCGCTGCCGTCGGCACCCTCCTCAGGGAAGCGGAAGAAGGCACTGCCGCCACCAGAGCTCTTCATGCTCTGGGCGAAGGCCTCGTAGCGCCTGATCTCGGTGTCGGTGACGGAGCGACGAGCCATGCTCATGGCTTCCTCGAAGTGAGCCTTGGTGAGCTCAGGCACGGGGTCCTCCTCCTCGACGTCCTCGTCCATAGCGGTGTCGCCCTCGGCCTCCCTAGCCTTCTCCTTCTCGATGGCGAGGTCAATAGACTGCTTGATAGCAAGCTTGACGGCACGCTGGGTGATGAAACCAAGATCGGCACCGGAGAAGCCGTGGGTCTTGGAGGCGATGAAGCCAATGTCGATGTCGGCGGCGACAGGAGTCTTGCGGAGCTGGGCCTTGAGAATGCTCTCGCGACCCTCCTGGTCGGGCAGGGGAACGTAGACGAGGGTGTCGAGACGACCGGGACGGCACAGAGCGTTGTCGAGCTGCTCAGGCCTGTTGGTAGCGCCGATGACGAAGACGTTCTTCTTGCTGGTCATGCCGTCCATCTCAGTGAGGAGCTGGTTGACAACACGGTCAGAAGCACCGCCGGCGTCACCCTGGGAACCGCCACGAGACTTGGCGATGGAATCCAGCTCGTCGAGGAAGACAACGCAAGGGGCGGCAGCGCGAGCCTTGTCGAAGATGTCACGGATGTTGCTCTCAGACTCACCGAACCACATGGAGAGGAGTTCGGGGCCCTTGACCGAGATGAAGTTGGCGGCGCACTCGTTGGCGACGGCCTTGGCAAGAAGAGTCTTACCAGTACCGGGAGGACCATAGAAAAGCACACCCTTGGAAGGAGACATGCCGAACTTGAGGAACTTCTCGGGGTGGTCGACGGGGTACTGGACGCTCTCGATGAGCTCCCTCTTGACCTCCTCGAGACCTCCAATGTCCTCCCACCTGACGTTGGGCACCTCGACGACGGCAACCTCGCGAAGAGCGGAGGGGTTGCTGACACCAAGGGCGAACTGGAAGTTCTCCTGGGTAACGCCCAGGGAGTCGAGCACCTCAGCGTCAATGGTATCCTCATCCAGATCGATCAAATCCATCTTTTCACGAATCTGCTGCATGGCAGCCTCAGAGCAGAGCGAGGCGATATCAGATCCGACGTAACCGTGGGTCTCGGCGGCGATAGACTCGAGGTCCACGTCGTCTGCGAGCTTCATGTTCTTGGTGTGGATCTGGAGGACCTCGAGACGGCCAGTAGGGTCGGGAATGCCAATGTCGACCTCACGATCGAAACGACCGAAACGACGGAGCGCAGGGTCGATCGAGTTGGGGCGGTTAGTGGCGGCCATGACAACAATGTTGGAGCGAGCCTTCATGCCGTCCATGAGAGTAAGAAGCTGGGAGACGACACGCCTCTCAACCTCACCGTTGGTCTTGTCACGCTTGGGCGCGATCGAGTCGATCTCGTCGATGAAGATGATCGCAGGGCTGTTCTTCTCGGCCTCCTCGAAGGCCTTGCGCAGGTTCGACTCGGACTCACCGGCCATTTTTGACATGATCTCAGGACCGTTGATGAGGAAGAAGAAGGCGCCAGTCTCGTTGGCCACGGCGCGAGCCATGAGCGTCTTACCAGTACCCGGAGGTCCGTACATGAGGATACCACGCGGGGGCTTGATACCGATGGACTTGAAGAGCTGAGGGTGCCTGAGAGGCAGCTCGACAAGCTCACGGACTTGAGCCATCTGCTTTCTGCAGCCACCAATGTCATCGTATCCGACCTCGTTCAGGTTGCCCTCCTCGTCCTCGCGCTGGATAGGCTCACCCTCGCAGTGGATGACTGTGTCTTGTGCAACAATGCCGTACTCTGGGGGATCGACCTCGACGACCTTGAACTCCACTGTCCTCATGGCAGCTCTGCAAGTGAAGGTGTCGCCTTGCCTGAGAGGCCTGTATGCCTCGCGGAAGTAGGGTGCAAGGAAAACGTCGAAGAGGGAGCCGGTAAGACCCTCGATGGTGTCGGCCATGGGAAGGACAGCAACGCGCTTGGCGTACTTGATATCGGGACAAGGGTTAACAGTGACAACGTCACCGAGCTTGACGCGGAGGTTGTGCCTGACAACGCGGTTCATGCGCACTGAGCCATCGTCGAGGTCATCATCGGCGAGGACGATGAGCACGGTGTCCTTTCTCTTCTTGCCCTTGACGAGGACTGTGTCGCCACGGAACAGCTGGAGGGTCTCCATGGTGTTGTTGGAAAGGGCGAGGATGGAGTTGTCATCGGTGGTGGCGTCGGTGACGATCAAGCTGTTAGGCTTCTTCTTCTTCTTGAGGATGGCGGTTGCCACCTCGTCGTCGTGGTGCTCCTTGCCACTGGGGTCACTGTAGAGAATGTTAGCGCTGTCCAGCAAAGGTGGCGCGGTGATGCGTGGCAAGGCGAGGTCGTCGCGCATTTTCCAGGCGATCTTTCGAGCTGATGGCGGGTAACAACTCACTGGCTAAGGTTGACCTTCTTCTTGCTCTGGCTGTGGTCTGGCTCGGCAGACATGATGGGAGGTATGTGATAGGTGTTGTATGGGTTTGCTGGAGGTGTGCGGTAGATAAGAAGCGCGGCGGAGGGTTATGCCGGCGGTGTTGGGTGAGTGCAAGGTGCGGGTTGGCGACCTTGATGCGGATGGGATGGGGCGGTGTTGTAATGGGAGGAGGAGGTGGTTGTGGTGATGGGCGTCGGAGCTGTTGTGGACGAAGCTGATAGTAAGGCACTGTGTAGGCGATGAACTGGCGTCATGAGTGCACGGACCTTTGTGTTTGCCTCAGGCGCGACAGGCTTGCTCAGTATCAGTGACGGCTTCTTTGAGCAAATCGAAGGTGGTGGAATGCATAAGAAGTGAAACAATTCATAATATCTAAGCAGAAGCGCCTCACGCGAAAGCACACGTACACTCTTCTGCCTAGCTTCTTCCTTCACTTCTTTCGCGTAAACACGTGCAGCCGTGCCGAAGTGGCAAAGGGATGCATGTGATCGTCCGTTCCTGGCTCACGCCACAGTCTGCTGCAACACCTTCACTGCCGCAATCCATGTACCCTTGGCTGTTTTCTGCTTCACCGCTGATGTCTCCCTCAGCCCTTCTGTCGCACGGCATGGACTTCTTAGTGGAAGTATAGTTGCCATGCTACCTGTTTAAACGCCTTGTCCCTGCTTAGCCCTATGCAGCTCCAACTGGATATGACCAGGCGAGTCTGCACTGGAGGACCTCTTTCTTCATGGTTCCTGGATAGCATTTGGATACGCCTTTGAGTGATCGTAACGTTCCATCGTACGGACGACTTCAAGTGGTCTGGAGGCCAAAAATGGTCATGTACTTTGGTGGCAAACTAAGCAGCTGAAATAGCCTAGGATGGCCGCTCTGTACACGGTCTCGTTGGCTGTCAAGATTGGACCTGTTTGATGTTGAACGAACGCATCGGTGTAAAAACTCCTGTTATCGGCCGAAGGAAAGCGCCGGGTGAGGCACTACTAGTAAAACATCTTGTATACTTTGCATACCAACCGGTTCGGGAGACTCAGAATAACAACGATCTCGTGACGATCTGTGTTTCCAGGCGATGCTACCATCATCGCTCGTTACGAAGGCTATGTCTTGGCCCCGAAGAAGAAGGACAGTCGAACCAAAGGTAGTCTAGCGTGCAAGAGCGCCATCTCCAACGACATGTGGCACTACATCCGGCTCTGACTCAACGAGTCTATAATTCGACCACCGAGATGCGGCTCTTCTCGAGATCATACTGGTGGCCACGTATTTCCGCCATGCGCTGTCACAAGGTTCACCTGGCTTCCGTGACTAATCGTCGGTATATCAATACGCTGGCAAAGAGACACACATGTTTCTGGCATGTTCCCGTCTCGACTAATTAATCCCTTCTCGTAGTACTAAACATACTTTCTACCAGCATCACTACCATTACTACTACTACCACAACTACCACCGCCATCAGAGCACTACTAGCAGATACTCTCTCTAAAAATGCGCTCAGTACCCATCCGAGGGTCACCTCAGACTCAGAACAGCCGTCGGCCTAACATAAACCTCCCAACCAAGCCGAACAGCGATCCAGCTCGATCTTCAACCGTACCCAGCCATGACATCCTGCCCTCGCCTAGTCACTCAGATCATTCCTACGACTCTAACAATGGCTCGAATTCCTGCTTACCCTCACCAACCCACCAACTCTTCTCCCTAGAAGTCCAAGAACCACCCATCGACGAACACATGGACTGGACTCCACCCTCGCTCACCCTTCCCACCCCAGACATATCCGAAAACTCCGCCAGCGGCTCCGACTCCGACACGCCACTGCCCCAAGACGACCCCATCAAATTGTCCGACCTCCTTCCCCTCCCGACCTCATCCCTGGGCCCCCTCACCTACGCACACCAACAAGCAATGACCCATCGCATCACCTACGACAAATTGATCCCCGGTGGAGCCTTTGATCCCTTCCTCTACACCCCAGTCTTCCTCCACGACACCCTCATGCTCCCCGGCTCGTTGGCATCACTACTTGGCAAAGTCCGCTTCCCCCACTTCGATCCCGCTAACTCCCTATTGCACCACTGACCAACAACAGGACTCCCCCCTCGACATCCTTGACCGTCTAACCCCCGCTCGCCTCCCATCATTCACCCTCCTATCCCATCGCGATTCTCCGCACACCCCCTGCCTCCTCCCATCGCCCAGCCCAACATCCTCAGCCACAGGCCTCCTACTCCTAGGAACGGGCCGTGACGCCCGCAAAGCGATCAAAGCACACTACAAACCCGTCGCCAAGCGTACAAAGCAAAAAGTCGTCGTCGAAGTGAAATGTCCCGTTCCCGTGGACGAACAAAATTCTGTGAACGAGAAGTGGCGCCTGGAAAGTCGATGGGTCGAGGCGCAGGTTTTTGTTTCGAGGGAAGGGAGGGCAGAGAGTGGGATGGTGGGTTGGGAATTGGGCGAGGCGATTTCGGGAGCTTATGATGTTGATGGTGGGGAGATTGAGGTTGTGGATTGTTGGGGTAAAGGGGGTCGTGGTGTTAGTGAGGATGAGGGGGAGTGGGAGACGGCAAGCTTGACGTTGGATGGGGAGAGTGAGTGGGCTGGTGCTGTTGTTTGGGGTGGGAGTGGGAGGGAGGTTGATGTCAGGAATATAGAGTGGTGAGATACGTGTATAGGGCGCCGGTGGCTTGCGAGCTGGGAGTCATGTGTGTTCATTCTCGTGTACTGGCAGTCTGTCTAAATTTTTTCCTGCGAGTTCTTTTCTCGCTTCAGGTCGCTACTGTTTGTGCTGTGCTTCTCATCGTTCTCCTCATATCCTCTTGGTATGCCGCGTCGCTTAGAGCTTAGCACCTCCGCTCACCTCCCAGGCCTTCGGAATCCACTCTTCGACATCCTCGAGAAGTTCCTTCGGTCTCTCCAAAGCCTGATAAAACGAGTCAGAACCATTGTTCTTCGTAGGAAGGAGCTTCAATCCTGTTCGGCTTACCGCAAAGTGGCCACCTTTGTCGTGACGCTTGTAGTGAACGAGATTGGCGATAGTGCCAGCCCAGCTGCCAGGGACCGGGAACAACTCGTTCGGGAAGAGAGAGTAGCCAAGGGGCTTGTTGAGGAAGGGACCTGGGGGCGAGGAGCCCATCCACTGGATTGAGAGTCAGTACATAAGTCATTTTCAAGAGAATATGGACGTGTGTGCCTTACTTTCGAGAGATCCAGGCGGCGAGGGCCTTCATCGGAGTTTCCTTGCTGTCCACCCATCTGTTAGCGTTAGTTTTGTTGTTATAATGTTTATGGTGGGTCAGAATAAGTTCGACTTACGCCCCTGTATGGGTAGATGCAACGAGGGAAAGTGTCGGTAAGGAAGTAGAGCGAAACGCTGGCTAGGATTTCCTGTCGTCTGTTAGCTTTGGCAAGTATAAGGCCCGATCTCGTGCACCGTCTTACCTCAACGGAGGGATCCTCATCACTCCACTCGAGGAACTTCTCGCCGATCCTGAAATGGTGTTAGCCGGCGCCTGATTTTTGAAGCCTTTTCGAACGACTCACCAGCTCAGCATGGCCACCGGGCTAGTAGCCAGAGCCAAGCCAATTGTAGCGGTCCTAGTTCCGTGCTCGATGGCATAAGCTGCACCATGCTGCACAAACTCCTTGCCTCGAGGCATAGCTTTCGCCTCGGCCTCGTGGATCTCCAGCTGATCCTTGTTCTCTGGCTCTCCCATAGCGATCATGTTGAGATGCAAGCCCACACAAGCATCCGAGGTTGAAGCCTGGATTCTGCTGACGAAAGATCCAAGATCGCCGCCCTGGGCTAGATACTTGCTGAAGCCCAGACCGCGCATAAGCTTGTCCAAGCACGAAGCGGCCTGCGCAATGCTGTAGTCCTGGTCGAGCGGAGGGCCAGAGGAGAAAGCGTAACCAGGCAGAGAGGGAACAATTACGTGGTACGGCAATTCTTCCGGAGTAGGGTACTTCTTCTTGAGTAGTTCGAGCACGCCCAAGAATTCCAGGATGCTTCCAGGCCAGCCGTGGTAGAAAGCGATGGGGACCGCGTCCTTCTTCTTGGAGAAGAGAGCGATGAAGTGGACGTCGACCTCGATACCTTGGTCGTCCTTGATCAGCGCGGTGAAGTTGGGGCTAGCGTTAATGCGGTCCTCTTGCTTGCGCCAGTCAAATTTGATGGTCCATTCTTCTTTGGCCTTGACGAGCCATTCGCGCTCCATGCCAAAGCGGCGGCCGGCATTGGTGTTCTCGAAAGTGGGAGCGGCAATGGGTGAAAGCTTGACCAGGTCCTTGAGTTGTTGCAGCTTGTCATCCGGAACGTGAGCCTTGAATGGTTTCGGCTGGATGATGGCGCCTGGAGGAAGAGTAGAGTAGTCTGCCATGATTGTAATGTTGTATGTGAAGGTGTCCGATTGTTGAAATGTCAATGTGGGAGAGCACGTTTGTTGAAGAAGTGGAGTTTAAATACGGCACTCTTCAGAGGGTCCACACCTGCCTTCCTTCTTGGGATCATCGTGCGAGTGAGTGAGTGGATTCTCGGGGTTAAGCACACGTGCAATCATGTGGCTGACTCGCATGGTGGTGTCGTGCGATAGTTGCAGCAGTCGGCTGTCCAATTCAGGATGCCGGTGCCAAACGTCACTATCGGGGTTGCCAAGGGAGGAACATTGAATACATCATGTTTGTCAGCCAAACCAAATGAAGACACCGTCGTGTCCCACAGCATACGTATGTAGCAGATACGGAGTTCCACGATTACATGTAACAATCGACGCGTAGGTGTTTACTTAATGGCAATCCTCAATGCTATGGACGGTCTTTTAACTTCGCAGTCGGCTTTCACGTATCGGGCCTGAATGTACTGAATAGCGAAGGCTAAAACTGTGCATAACGATACTAGAATCTCGGAAGCGAAATTGAATGACTAGGCGCACAAGTTATGAACGAGAACATGTTCGAAACATCCCGGCCAGATGCTACAGTAGGATCTCTCTAGCTGCTCGGACCAACAACAAGGAACATGCGTTTTGTGTGCCCCTCAATTCCGGGGTTCCTCGACCAGCCAAACTCTAAAGCAGTCCTCATTGACACCACATTCACTCAAGCAGCAAGCAAGCGATACTCGCCAACATAAGTCATCTCCAGACTCAATCGGCGACTCTCACCACCGATGCCCAGAATGAACTACCTCCTCTTCGCCCAGATCCCGCTCCTCCTAATTGTCACCTGGCTCTTCACGGCGTTCATGACAACCGGCTTCCCGACTCTACGCGCCAAAAGAATATGTCTCTTAATCGCCCACCCCGACGATGAAGCAATGTTCTTCTCGCCTACATTACTCTCCTTGGCCCGTCCGGAATTGCAGAACCGAATCTTCATCCTGTGCCTCAGCAGTGGAGACGCAGATGGCCTTGGCCACATCCGCAAAAAGGAACTTGTCAAGTCTGCGCTGTTCCTTGGGATTCCATCTGCTGAGCAGGTCGTTGTAGTCGAGGATGAGCGGTTCCAGGATTCCATGACCAAGAACTGGGAAGCGAAGGAAGTGGCCAAAGTTCTGCAACACTACTTCGCGCCGAAAACGAAGACCATGTCCGCAGACGCCGCTCCTATCTCCAATATCGACGTCCTGATCACATTCGACGAGAGAGGCATCAGCAGCCATCCAAACCACATTTCTTTGTATCACGGCGCGTCGACGTTCCTACGAAACTTGATGCAAAGGCATTCAGGCTGGGAGAACCCGGTCAAGATGTACACGCTCACGACGACGAATTTCGTGCGCAAATACAGCAGCGTTGTCGATGCCATGGTTTCTATTGGGTTGAGTATCTTCCAGAAGAAGAAGGCTGGGGACTGTCCTACCCCTATTTTGGCTGTGAGTGGCGTGGGGGATTACAGGAAAGCGCAGATGGCGATGACGAGCGCGCATGTGAGCCAGATGAGGTGGTTCCGTTGGGGGTGGATCGGTATTAGCCGCTATATGGTTGTTAATGATCTGGTGAGGGTGAAGGGTTTGTGAGTTTGATGCGCTTGAGAGTCTATATGTATGTGTAGGCACATAATGCCACTCTAATTCTGTACAAGGTTCCCTCTATATCTATATTCCCACAATCCTAGACTCAGACAATCTACTGCAATCTTTAGAACACCGCATACCCCTTGTAGAACATATATCCCAAATTTGACAACACTCCAACCAGAGCATAAGGCAGCTGCATCTCGATAACACTCCACACCCACAACGTGCCCAAGGGTGGCGCCTGCTTCATCACAGCATAATAATCGTACACATTGCCCACATGAATCGTGTAGCAGCCCGCGCCAACACCAACCGCCAAAAAGAACAGCTGCCTCGCCACCTCGATCTTGCGCGCAGTCTTGGACCGCATAACATAGATCATAAGCCAGAGAATCGGCAAGACCAAGAAAGTCCGTTTCCAGATAGGAACCCATTCGATTTCTTGTCGGTATTGCTGGAAAGTCAACACGTCCAGCGTGAAGTGGAACATGGTCAGGCAGACGGCCCAGAAGATGGCATCCCCTATTGGGCCAATAGGTTCGCCGTCACCGAGGCCGGCTTCGAGAATATTTCCACTTTCATCGCGTACAAGTCCGTCGTTGTACTGCTTGTCGAAGGGTTGACCTTTCTCCAAAAGATGCTTTCTTTCTTCGACGAGGTCTAGCAAGGTTTTGCCTTTAGGCCCTGAGCGATCCGGTTGGGCAAGTTTGATTTTGGGCGCGGAGGTTGGGGCTTCGATGGGTTTGTTTGAGGACTTAGCAGCCGCTCGACGCTCACGGCGGTTGCGTGGTTGCTCGTTCTCGTCGGCCATGATATTATTTTTCTCCGGTGACGTTGCTGATGATGAAGAGGGAGGTCGAAGGCACAGCGTACCAGCCGGAAGAGTGGTCACAGATCGTTGGTAGAGAGAATGATCGTGTTTGACGTGTTGTCTGAGTACACCGTCACCGCAGAGTCGTTGTATCTAGATCCGATTATCGCATGGCATCTACCACAAAAGACCGTGGCCAGTCGTGATTCAGGGTGGTGTATTTCTCGAGATGTCCTATTTTTGGGTGGCTTCGTTGCGAGGGTGATCCAAGCGTGGCGGTTTAATTGCTTAGCGCGTGAACTTTACGCGCGCCTGCCACAACTGCCACACCCTTCCCGCCCCTCGGGCTTCAGTCTTCACGAGCGAGCAGAGCACATCCCAGCCACGGCAGCCTCCCATTAATTCACTCGCTACCGAACTACGCTCGCTACATAGGCACCTCCAGCGCACGCTCGCCAACGGCGCACCTCTTCCTCTGCGACAGTCGACCCGCACACTCTGCTACTCCCACCGCACGCATCCCTCGAGCATCCCTCGAGCGTCCTCCTCCTCCTCGGCACACCCTTGCCACCGCCGCAATGGGTTTCGGCGACTTCTCCTCGATATGCGAGCGCACACCTCTGCCGCTGTGTCCTTTGGTGGGAGCAAAGTCGGCTATTACTGGATCACACTTCACGCAGTCGCAATGCTACTCACGGTCGATTGAGCTGGCAAACACAATCATCTTCCAGGGCGCCGCCGGTTTTGCGCACATCATTGCGCTGATCATGTTGGTTATCATGATCATTCATGTCAGGAGCAAGTTCACAGCAGTCGGTACGTACATTCGAAAGGGTGGAAGGGCGAGGAAATGGCCGAGGAGCATGGACGATAGAATTGTTGGACTGCGATATTGGAGAGCCAGGCTAACAACTACGCTTCAGGCCGCAAGGAGATCACAACCTTCTTCTACCTTTACACCCTCCTCACCATCATCTCGCTTGTCATCGACTGCGGCGTCGTACCGCCAGGATCCGAGGCATACGCATACTTCGTTGCTGTGCAATGCGGTCTTGTCAGCTCCACATGTATCTGCTTGATGATCAACGGCTTCGTCGGCTTCCAGCTCTATGAAGATGGCACAACTCTTTCGGTATGGCTGTTGCGCGTCTGCAGCGCAGCCATGTTCGCCATCAGCTTTGTCATTGCTCTACTCACCTTCAAGGGATGGGCGGGTTTGAACCCCGAGAGCACGATCGCCCTCTTCGTAGTCGTCTACATCTTCTCCGCGATCTTCCTCTTTGTCTACATTGTCATGCAGACTCTGCTGGTCGCCGGTACGCTTCAGGAGCGCTGGCCTCTGTTGCACATCGGCTTTGGTGTTCTGGCTTTCGTTATCGGCCAGATCCTCCTCTACGCCCTCTCGGAGACTATCTGCTCGAACGTGCAGCACTACATGGACGGCCTGTTCTTTGCTACTCTTTTGAACTTGTTGGCGGTCATGATGGTCTACAAGGTATGTACCAGCTCCCGCATCTCATACTAATTCTATCGCTAACATTCGTCTAGTTCTGGGACGCCATCACCCAGGAAGATCTTGAATTCTCCGTCGGCCAGCGCCCCAACAACTGGGAAGTCAAGGAACTGCTTCCTTACGGCGACGACTCTGATGTCCGCCGCAACACCTTGTACGACAACTCCGACTACACCGCTAGCACCTACCACCAGTCTGGACACAACGGCCGTAGCAGCATGTACGGCGGCGGCTACTAGTCCTGGATTTCGTTGTCGATCTCGTCTTCACGTCTTCAAAAAGAGCAAAAGAACTGATCATTCTTCTCTCTTCCTTATCTCTTACTTTCCCGTAAGAAATATTTTTGCATCGTATTTGGCATTCTTAATTTGTCTGCATATGGGAACCGGCGTTCTTTCTAACGAGTTTCTTTACCCCTCGGAGATGACCTAACACTTGCGAATTTAGCGGCAGGAGAAAATATTTATGGGAGGCACTTATGGATCGGAATTGGTTTGGGTTGGGTATTTTGCTTCACGCTGCACTTCCACATACTCGCATGTATGATTAATGTCACGAGATGCCGAGACCTGCTCTGCTGGCTCTTGTGGACAGGTCTTTGCAGCCATGATGCCTTTATGACTTTCTTATCTTTCATGACTCTCTTACTCGCGATTTTGGGCTTGCGTTACTTTTGGTGGACGTTGCTTCAGCTGACCTTTACAGAGCTTCACTTGCCCATCCAGACCCCTATAAATCCCATCGAAGATATATGACATTTCTAGCCGATCAGCGCCATCACCGCAATGCCATGCCCTAATGTCAAGAATCTTCTTCCGCCTCTAGAATCAAACTTGCATCACGTGCTTACCGATCCTGACATGGTACCCGTTTGCAGTTCAGAGCCTCGGATGTATTACTCCAGGCCGTATCTGCAAATATTCATGTCTCCGATCAAAATTTCGAATACTCCAAGGAGATGAACTGGGCAGGGTATCCACATCCGTCCACCTCCCCAACAATCGCCGGGAAACAGTCAATGGCCCGAAGGGAATTTCAGCCCTCACTGCATCTTCCGAGCGTACAAACTTCACTTTATGTGGTTGCCACGTGCATGCAGTTCGTTTGTTCGTGCAACGCTGACTCTGAACACCCGCACCATCAACACGCCACCTGCCCACTTTCTTTCGAAGACACAGTCTCCTCGATCTTTGCTGCGCACCATTCTTGACTCAACAGGCATCCTGCCCACGTGCAAATATGGACGCCACCCGCGGGCCAAACAGCTTTTGGGCGGAGCCCAAGGCAGAGTACGAGCGGATGCTTCGAGGCATCTCCAAGCTCGGTGACCACGACCAAACGATTCTGTCAGCTGCGGAAGTAAATGCCGACCGGCTTGGATGTGTCAAAGAGATTCTTTCTGGATTCGCAGCGCTCGGTGCTATTCTGGAGCGGTATGAAGCGAAAATTCACAAACGGTGGCTAAAGAAGACGCAAGAACAACGTCGTGTGATTGTTCAAGAAGCCTGGGGGGAAGAGATGGCACAGTGTCATCGTCCAGACTGGAACATCCTTCACAAGTACACAACAACGGAAGAACAGATAGAATGGCGCAAAACAATAACCGCCCTCATGTGGCCACATATCAACCAGGAAGATCTTGTGAAGCCGCGAAGCCTGCTATTGTTCCTTGCATCGCGCGGCCGAAACCACCCATCCGAGTTTGCTGCGGCAGATCTCGAAGCCATGCGACTCGGGAGATCTCTCAAGTTTCTCTCTCTCTTGGTCGCCTACCGCACTACGTCATGATGTTCACGGGTCGCAAAGACGCGGAATGCTACGGAGAACTTGTGCGAGTTGACACGCGGCCAGGGAGTAAAGAGAGGCCTCAAGTGGACCGTGGCGTAGCAGTCAGTGACGGAATCCTCATTCTCCGAGCACAATTCAAGACCATGAAGTTCTTGCAGAAATGCTCCACTCTGATCCTGAGCGGTATCTCGGCGGATGTAGACCCACGCAGCTCTGTCTCGCCACCGTCAATACTATCTGCAGGGAGAGACGCTGGCTTCGTGTCGCTGGAGATCATGGCCGCGGAAGCTCCGTACCGCGTGCCAGCGCACATCGACTTCGATCGCATGATATCATTGTTGGGCGCCAAACGGGACCAGGTGCTCGACCACTTGTGCTCTCTGCAAGAAGACCCGGCATACTATCAAGAGTATATTCTCGATTTCAGTCAGCACCGCCCGGGAGCAATCCGGACTGAGCGTGACGTTGAGTGGAAGAAAGACCTTCCGAACATGATCACGATTGAATGCATGCAGCTCGAGATATTCTGGGAACTCCACTTGCAAGCAGAGGCGCTGCAACAGATGTGCAAATCCAATGCAGCAAGCATCCAACCAGAACGAAATCTCCCGGATGCATATTTGAACGCCCTACTCAAGTTTCGCTACTACCTCAATGAGGCCATTATAATGGTACTGCAGTCCAAATTCCATGTCTTCTCATCTCCGCCGTGGAGAGAACACATCAAGCTCGTTGCACAGGACATCTCGAAGGGAGCAGCATCCGTTGAGCTCAGAGAGCCTTGTCAGCTTGATGAGGCTCAGATGCGCCTATGGGAATACTTCAAACGCTTCATCACGTACAGACCCAGATTCTCAGGCAACAAAGAGCCCACTGACGCTGCGATGCTGCAGCTGAAGCTTCTCGGTACAACGACTATGGTAGATGAGCTCCAGTATTACGTCGAATCAGAACCACGAGCAAAATCAATGATTACGCCATTCATTGCCTCCTCAATCGGCGATTTGGCAATCGTCTCCGAGTGCCTGCACCAGCTGGAGATCTACCAACCTTGCGCAAGCACATTTGATACGATGTTAACTGCCGGTCAAGTCAAATCGTTCGAAGAAGACTTCCATGCACACATGAAACTTACAGAAGCCCTATTGATACACGAACTGATGAGCAGCGGCAGATCTCTAGAAAACTTGGGCGCGCCGACGGAAGGAAAGTTCTCATATCCCATCGCAGAGCGTAGGAGCGAGATTGTTGTCAAAGCTTTGCGGAATGCGGAAGATGACCTGGATGCGTTCTGGAAGCAGGTAAAGGCGAAGATACTGAAGTCGCTGGGCCGTGTGAAGAAGACAGCCATCCACCGCTTCCTCGCGCAGCCGCATACATTACAGCGCACACCGCCTTGGGTTGAGCCTTCAAAGAGCGGCCCTCTGCAGGGAGTCAGCGCGCTTCAAGTGCCTTTCGCTGAGCTCGAGCTAAATCGCCGTCGTCTGACAGAACAGACGACCACCAAGGAAGAACCTTCGACGAAGTTGAAGATAAAGGCCAAGACCCGCGGAGTCATAGCTGCGGTCGGACCTCAAATTAATGATCACGACGCCGGCGATATCGGCACTAACGACGATACGACTACGTTCGTGGTCGACGCGCGCGCCCTCAAGGTCTTCAAAACCATCTTCTTCACGCCAAGCGCCAGCACGGCACCAGGCGAGATCAAATGGACGGACTTCCTTCATGCAATGGCTTCGACTGGCTTCGCGCCGGAAAAGCTGTACGGCTCCGTGTGGCACTTCAGCCCAACCGGCATTGAATTAAAGCGGAGCATCAACTTCCATGAGCCGCACAAAGAGGGGAAGGCTGCGGACAAGATTCCTTACTGTAACGCGAGACGTATCGGGCGTCGCCTCAACCGCGCTTACGGTTGGGATGGATCGAGGTTCTCGTTGAAGGCAAAGTGAGAGCGGCGAGGGAGCAGACACTACATTGGCGAGTTCACTTTCTGGGAGGGCAAATGTGTGATAGTGCGAAAGGTTGGAAACATGGTTCGATGACTGATGGAGGGTCCCTAGACTGTAAGTGATCAGTTTTGTGTGCTTGTCTAGAAGTAGTATCCCCTGTCATCACTTTTACTCATGGAACTTTCGCTCGCCTCACTTACAATTTTCAAAACCTGCAGGACAGTTTCCTGAACCCTTGCGTTGCGTTGATCTTTTACCAACGAGACAGGAACCCTACCAGTCTTGAGACGGCGAATGTTTCGCCTTACATACCAGCCTTCACTCTATCTTGCGATCCAGCAGAATTCACTTCATGTGGTTGCCCCGCGCGACTGGTCCGAGCGCGGTGGGATGGTCACGCGCATGACTTCCCCCTTCGCGTGCACAAACTACAAATTCTTTGTCTGCGTCTCTTCAGCAACACCAACAGAGACAACTCGACCACACTTGCACCTCCAAAGAGTGTCGAGCGCACCATGGATCCCGACCCTGGAATCTCGGATGAAGCGTATACCGCAATGAAGCGCGAATTGAAGGAGCAAAAGAAATCGCAAGTACGTGCTGCAGAATATTATGCAATGGGCCTACCGCTCACACCGCCTTCAATGCTTACTCTGTCAAAATCCTACGTTCTCGAGACAAGGTCTCGTCAAGCAAAACGTATACACGACAAATTCGCACTCCTTAAAGCGATCCTGGACCGACACGAAGCAAGAATCCACAAACGATGGCTGGACAAAAAGCCAAAACAGCGTCTGGAAGTCCTTCGCAAAGCTTGGAAGACTGATATGGCGTTGTCTCATCGTCCCGATTTTACTGTCTGCGGTCCCCACGGGTCGCCATTCGATTCCACTGCCAAAGTTGACGACGCTTACATGTGGCCGTACATCAACCAAGAGGATCTGCTGAAGCCGCGTAACTTGTTGTGGTTCATGGCAACACGCGGTCGGCACCACCCATCGAAATTTGCCGCTACGGATATCCAGGCTATGCACTCGAAATTACTGGTTGGAGCCGCGCTGTTTCGCGGTCATCTACCCGATCATGTCATGATGTTCACAGGGCGTGAGAGTGCCGAGTGCTATGGAGAACTACTAGATGTTCATGAGCACGCGAATGAAGCAGACTGGCTGCACCTAGGCCTGGGATCGACAGTCGCTCATGGTCTTCTGGTGCTTGAGGCGCAGAAAAGAACACTGTCTTTTTTGGTGGCCTGCGCAAAGTTAGTCCTTCACGATGTGAATGATCTCCTACAGGGCCCAAAGCTTGCAGCGCCGACACTCCCAGAGGAGACAGGAGACGGGTTTTCTTCGCTAGCTGCAGCGACGACCAGGGCCCCGTACTTGCCGCCTGCATGCCTTGACTTCGACAGAATCCTATCTCTACTGGCTGCAAGACGTGATCAAGCTGCCAATCACCTGCTGTCTCTCCGCGAAGATCCGGGCTATTTTCGCGACACTGCACTAGAAATCCAGGAACATCAAAAGGAGAATGTCAGGCTTGATGATCCTTCGGCGCCGCGAGGCATTGATCCAAGTAACCGGAAACATCAAGCCTTCTACTGGAGTCTGGTATTAGGTGAAATGCTCACAACAGATCACATGCAGTACGAGATGTACGCAGAACTTCATGCTCAAGCGCAGAGTTTGAGACAGATGTCCGAGTCATTCGCTGGCGCCATCCATCCGGAATGTATGCTGCCAGAGACTTACATGCACGCGCTGCTCAAATTCCGATTCTACCTCAAGGAAACTTTCACGGTTGTAACGCAGAGCAGATTGCCTTTTGCAGGATCTCCACCTTGGCGCAATCAGTACCATCGTCGGATAGTCAACCATGGCACGGGCGCTGTCAAACTCATCGCAAAGGAATCTCGCCATCTCACACCAATTCAGTTACGCTTACAATCGTTTTTGGCGAGCTTCGCATCCTTCAAGGATAGGTCGTTGGCAAATGAAGAGCACAATGATCGCACTGCGCTGAGCATGAAAACCATAGGAATAACTAAGATCATGGACAGCCTCCAGCACTTGGTTGAGTCGGAGGCTGAGGCAAAGGAGATGCTCACACCGTACCTCGCTTCTTCTCTGGGCAACCTGGCAACCATCACCGAATGCTTACGTCAACTTGAGCATTATCAGCCCTGGGCAAGTACCTTCGAGCCAATGATGACAGCCGAGCGATTCAAGACACTTCGCTCAGATTATGATAAGCGATCAATGTCAGTAGAAGAGAAGATCGGCAAAGCTTTGGCTGCATTCGATAGGAATCCAGGACTGGGCCAGATGGGACGTCTCGGTGCACCAGCCGAGGGAATATTCCTGTATCCTGTCGGAAAGCGCAAGAACGAACAGACTGTTGCGGCCCTCAGAAGGGCAGAGAGCGATCTAGACCGATTCTGGAACGGCCTTGGTGCACAGCTGGCGATTGCATTGAGTGAGGTGGAAGAAATGCACCTTCAACAGTTTCTTACGCAGCCCCGCGACCTGCAAAGGACGCCTCCATGGGTGGAACCCACAAAGGTGGTCCCTCAGACTGTACGCCTGCATACATCCATCAAGGAGCTCGATCTAAATCGTCAACTGCTGACAGAGCGAACCATCTTTGAAGGAAAGCCGACTGGAACGGCGAAAGTGAAGACCAAGACCCGCGCGGGAACGAGGTTGGCGGAGCTCGACGGCGATGCTCAGGCAGCCGAAGTCTTCGAGGACGAGATTCAAGAAGCAGAACCTGTCACTACTGGAAAGGATCACACAATCTTCATGCTGAATGCTCGAGCTCTCAAGGTCTTCAAGACTATTTTCTTCACCCCATCCATCGATGCAACGCCAGGGGAGGTTGTTTGGAACGACTTCTTGTATGCCATGAAAGCGGTTGGATTTACTCCGGAAGCGATGGGCGGTTCTGAGTGGCACTTCCACCCAGAGACTATAGACTTCAAGCATGGCATTGTGTTCCACAGTCCGCACCCTAACCCCAAGATGTCTTATCGAGTCGCGAGGCGCCACGGACGGGACTTGAGGCGCGCCTACGGCTGGGAAGGTCATATGTTCACGCTGGCTTGATTGGAAATACTGGTCGTGAGTGGGTCGGGGCGTAAGGAGCAAAGTCAGGGGTCACCGGCGCTTGGTTTGTGTAGTCAGGTGAGAAAAATAAGAGCATTCCAACATACATATACAATGTTCTTGTGCCGTTTGACGGCTCCAACAATGCATTCAAGAGAAACAGACATCTAGCTCGATGGAGTGTTGATTAGATTGATATTTGTGGTTTTTATTATACATCGAAATCAGAAGATGAGGTATCCCCCGTCAATTATGCCTGACATGTGTGAACAATGACCTGAAGCAATCTGGGCGCAGATCAAGATATCATGGTTGGGAGTTGAAACGTGAAGTTGCAGTTGACGACCTCCGGAGGATCGGCAAACTCGCTGACATCAGCAGAATCCATAAAGTCCAAAACCATCGTTCCACCAAACATTCCTCTATCAACAAGCAACAATGTACACACCGCGTAACTCCGTCCGGCTAGGCAATACCTGCAGCAAATCTCTCAAACACCAGCGATCACGCACTTACTCCTTCCAACCCACTAGCCCTCCTCCACCACCTCCCACAGCCGGCGCCGCCAAACTCACAACCCGCCGCTTGATCTCCCTCCACGGCCCCGAAGCTCCCAAGTTCCTCCAAGGCATAATCACAAACAAGCTCCGACCCGACTCTCGCACAGGCTTCTACTCCGCTTTCCTGACCGCGCCGGGTAAAGTGCTGAACGATGTCTTCGTCTACCCAACCCTAGGCTCAAAGTGGCACGCGGAAACGCACAAGAGCGAGGACCAGGGCTACCTCGTGGAAGTCGATGCGGATGATGCGCCGGCTTTGTTCAAGCATGTGAAGAGGCATAAGCTGCGCGCGAAGCTCGCGCTGAGGATGCTGGAGGAGGGCGAGCTGGATGTGTGGAATGCGTGGAGGGATGATGAGCGCTGGACTGCGCATTCGCAGGGTGCGAATGAGGATGGCACGATTGGCTTGACGGATTGTCGGGCGCCTGGGATGGGGCAGAGGATACTTTTGCCTGCGTCGAGCTCAGGGAGCGGTGTGGTAGGAAACACAGCGGCACTGGAAGGTCTTGAGGAAGCACCATTGAGCGCGTACACGATTCGAAGATATCTGCGAGGTGTGGCGGAAGGGCAGAAGGAGATTCCGAGGGAGGAGACACTGCCGATGAATGCAAATATTGATCTCATGAAGGGCATTGATTTCAAGAAGGGCTGCTACATTGGACAAGAGCTCACGATCAGGACGCATCATACTGGTGTTGTGAGGAGGCGCATTCTGCCTATCTCGCTCTATGATCCGGCTACTGGGCCGCCTGAGAAGCTGGAATATGACAGCTCCTTTGCCCTTCAATCGCCTGAGCGCGACACGGAAATTAGAAAGGATGACAAGAGAAAACGACCCACAGGCAAGTTCATCGCCAGCATCGGCAACATCGGTCTTGGTATGTGCAGACTGGAACAAATGACCGATCTCGTCGTCTCTGGCGAACCCAGCCCGTTCACTCCCGAGGACAAGTTCACAGTTCACGTTGCAGAAGAGAATCTTGGCTTGAAAGCTTTCGTTCCGGACTGGATTCGCGGCCAGATCCGTGGACCTAAGATCCAGAAGCGAGTCGAGTAGCTATGCTTATTGTCCTGCGATCCAACCCTCGCCGCCACCAAGTACTCGCGTGCCCTCGTCTAGATCTTTGGTCTGCCGCTCGCCCAACCATTGTGGTCGCAAGCCAATCTTCGTCTGCTCAATTTTCCAACCACGACCGCCTTCTACATAGACAGCTTCACCAATGAGAGTAGAGTCTGCAGCTACGCCCATCAGGATTCTGGCAATGTCTTCTGGCATGTTGCCTGGAAGTCCCGCAGCGTCCCAATGGTGCTCTACGCCTTGGGTCAGGCGAGTTCGAGTCATCCAGGGGCAGACTGTGTTTGTTCTGATGGCATATGGCTTTGACTGGATGAGCGTACTGCCTGGCATTAGTATCACACAACAAACCAGGACAGCACGCGGAACTAACCTTCGAAGAACTCTCATCAACCCCATCACGCCATGCTTGCTAGCCACATACACGTAGAGCCCTGGATCCTCACGAAACGCTGCCACGCTTGATGTGAACGTCAGACTCTTGTCCACCGATGCACCATCAGCCTCTTCACCCTTGCCTGGCTGGCGAAGATACACACTCGCCAGCCTCGCAAAATACAACGGCCCTTTCAAATTGACATCGACAACACTCATCGAAGCCTTCGGTTCCTCCCTTACGCTCTCCAGCGTCAACTCAGGACTCACGAGATTCCCCTGCTCTCCCAACCCAGCATTCGAAATCGCATGGTCGACTCGTCCAAAAGCCTGGAATGCCGCGTCAAAGAGCGCGAGGTTGTCAGCGTAAGATGTCACATCGCAGTGGATAAATTTGACTGTGGCTGTAGAGGAGTGGAGGTCGAGCTCGAGGGCGTGGGCTGGTTCGTCGAGGACGTCGCCGAAGAAGACGTGGGCGCCTGCGGAGTGGAGGAGGCGGACGAGGACGGCGCCGATGCCGATTGCGCCCTGGGGATTGGGTTAGGGGGTTGTATTATTATTGTAGATATATTTTTGTATTTGTGTAACATACGCCTGTAAGAACGATGACTCTGTCTTTTAGATTTGTGTTTGGAGGAGGGTGGAATTGGTTCGACATGGTGATGGGAAATAGAATAAATGGATGTTTGGGGCTGTGTACTTGGTATCTTCACATTTCACAAACGCGTACACTTCTTCATGTCGTTCTTTGTAGCTCGGCATCCATTCTGTAGTGAGGTGCATACAATCACTCGGCAGTTGCATGTGTGTCTCCACCATGCCGTTTCTGCCCCTCTCTGAGAGTCCACTCTCGTGCGGAGATCATCCGGGAGAACGCATCACTCCAATTACTGAGATCGCCGGGACGGTGTGCACCTCAAATCACAACCATATAGCCGCTCAAGGCGACGGAGGTGTCAGGTGTCACCAGGAGGGGATCGCTGGGCGAGTGAATCGAGGGTGGATTCCCATGCCGACCAGATTAGATATTCGAACCAACATGAAGACATATCGAATGGAAAGCAACATGAAAGGTTGAACCGGCATTTGGCAAGGGGGCATGTAGTGTGGGTTAGGTAGGTAAGATTTCTCATTCGGCGAAGCACTAGGTTCTGTGAACGAAGCCAAAAAGGCGGCATACTCTGAACATAATCCCTTTCTCGTCCGAAACAACTCCTATTAACGCCAAGTCCAGTACTTTCCTCCTCTCCTAGCAAGGTCGAGTCCCATGAGAAACATGTGTGCCCAAGATCATATAAGTAAGAACAAAACAAGTAAAGGTGAATGGAGAAAATTGCGCTGGTTATCAAACAAATGTAAATCAAAAAAGGTCATCCAAATCGTATTGTCGTGTTATATATAATGTGTGAAGGTAGCTGGCACTCATGATCGCTGCGCACGCCCAGCCTCCAAATCGCTGGGAGTCGTGCCGATGACTTCTGGGACACCGTGGGTGCCGTCAGAAGCAGGTTGTGCTCGTCGGCCGAAAGGTATGTTGAGTCTGCTTCGCCAGCCGCCAGTGCTGGGCTGGGTGGTTTCAGGTGCGGGTTGGGTGGCGAGACCGGCATCTTGTTCACGCCGTCTGCGCTCGGCGCGTCGTGGGGAGGGGTTGCTGTTGTATGGTTGTTGGGTGGGGTCTTCCGGTGTAGGGGCGCCGAAGAAGAAGCCGCGAGGGCCAACGAAGCGTGAGCGGAATGGAATGCCGCGGGTACCCAACCATGCTGACTGTGGCGTTTGGGGCATGTTGCCTCGCGAGCCACCGTTGCGACGTCCAGATGCGTTGGGATCTTCTCCTTCAGGTCGAGGCTTGGGTACGTAGTAGTCGGCTTTGCAGAGTGGACAGCAGGCGCGGCGGCTCGTGAGCCATGGGTCAACGCAGGCTCCGTGGAATGCGTGACCGCAGGTAAGGCCACGGACATCATCGTCGTCTTCAAGAGTGTCGATACAGATTGCGCAGCTGTCGCCGGGTGCGCCGAGCATTTCCAGGGGTGCGGCAGTCCTGATAGGGTCGTCATCGTCCTCATCCTCCGCGAGCGAGTTGCGGCGGTCCTTCTCGTTAACGCTGGGTGCTGTCTCGGCTCTTTCAAGAGTTGTCGCATTCGCTCCGTGCTTGTCCTCGCTGACACGGGATGCAGAAGGTTGCTGGCCACCAGCTTCGGCGTGCGCATGGTCATTCCTCGCCATATCCAGCGTGGTGCGGACCGGGACCTCTTCACTCTTCCTTCCATCTGCTCCCGCAGTTCCAGTCTCTTTGATACTGCCAGCACGGCTAGGAGGTGCGGTAACACCTCCTACAGCAGGTAGACCTTCAGCCTCACGCGAAGACCTCCAAGTCTTGTACTTCGACAACGGGAACCGCTCATTCACCTCCTCCATAGACATGAGCTTCTTCTCTCGTCTCCTCCTGTGCGGTCGAGGCATCTGTGTCAAGTCGATGGGCTCGCCATTCTCGTTTACGGCGCGCATTGCGCGATTGCGCTGGTTGTATCGGAAGCAGTATTTGACGCCGACGATGATCCTGCGCGGTATATGTTAGCATATGCAGCGATTATATAAAGAGATAGCGAAAGGCATACCATAGGTTGGTGAAGACAACGCCGAATCCGAGTGCGACAAAAAATAGCAGAGGCGAGTTGCCGGGAGTGTTGCTCTTGTTGCCCGAGTCTGATTGTGTTGGCGACGCCGCAGCGGCGGTGCTCGTTGTGGTAGACATGGTGAAGTGGTGTATATGTGATTGTCACGTGTGACCAAAGTCTCAATTAAGAGCTCTGCAGATGTGTACACCGTAAAAGTGCGGTGGTTGTGGTGGTGATGGTGGTGGTGGTGGTGGTAGTAAGATGGACGAGGTGTTGCAAAGGAGCCGGGGGGGCTTAGATGCAGGGTGCTGACATGAAGCAAAGCAACGACCAGCCGGATATGCAGAGAGCCGACTCAAAGTGTATTTGTGGCGAATGTCAAATCAAGAGCAGGCGATGATGCGAATGGCCAGAAGATGTGTTGTAGTAGTAAGCAGATGGGGCAGTGAAGATTCAAATGTCCTCAAGAGGGCACTCTATGACGGCGTCCAAGGTGGCGATGATGTGGGAGTGGGAGTGAGTGCGTGGTGTGCTGCTGCCGTGTTGCGTGAGGGCTGCAGTGCAATCAAAGGATGGGGAATGCGCTTGTGAGAGATGCCTTGGCCGGCAAAGTCCACGGAGCGTCGCAGTGTAAATCTCAGCTTGGGTGATAAGCGAAACGCGGCAATGTCGCTTTGCCAGAATGGTGAGACGTGCCACGGCAGTCCTGCGATCACAGTAGTAGTGCGTTGGTGTATATTGTGGTGAAAGAGCACTTTCTCACAGAAGAGACGAAGAAGAGAGATCGTAAGGCGAACGATGGCCGGGGCCGCGACAAGGCTAACTAACTACACAGCAGCGATGCGATTGCGGCCAGCGACATGGATGTCCTCCATCATACTTTGGAGAAAAGACTCCACCTCACCCACCAAACCACTCCGAGCGCAGTAGCCCAACTTGGCACGTGCAACGAGACATGCACTCTTGACTCAGCCAGACCACTGGGTGGTCTTCATCTTTGCTTTTCAACTCTCCTTCCCATCGGAATATCCGCGTGGTCATCTCTCGTACACTGATGATGGATACCAACAACAACACTGCTCCATTCCCTTGACCATCCCCAACTGAAACCAGCCTCTTCCTCCACCTCTCTCCCTCCATCTCGGCCCTACTCTCAGCCCCGGCCCACGACGGAAACCCGCGAGCGCCATTATCCTTGATTTCTTGGCTTTCCTTGATTCTGCCTTCCAACCCACAGAAACCTTATCTACCTTGCCAGCCTTTCTCCGCAAAACCCACTCGCCCACACGAACCAATAGACATCGGGACCTATCAACACCCACGAGAACAAACTCCGCACTATGTATGAGAGCCGCGCGGTGTGTTGCAAGACTCGCAAGACTCCTACGTGCTGCTGCTGCGCACGACAGGTAAGGTACTTGTGTACATGCACCACTTCTCCTTACGTTCTCGTATGTACGGGGTCGTGGCTTGCATTGCATGCATCTTGCATGGAAAGGGCTCGCCGTAAATGTCCGATGGATGCGAGACGAGAGCGAGGGGTGCAGTCTTGGTCTTGCCCTGCCGCAGTTCTGAGCGGAGAAGGGAGGAGGATCATGTACCTTGTATATATGTCTCGTAGGTGTATAGGTTTGTCCGGTCGTCTGGTGCTACTGACCAAGTAGAACATCTGCGGTATCGGCTTTGACTTGCAATGTACTGTGTAGTTACATGCTCGTCAGTCGCACCATTGGGTGACTACAACAGAGAAAGACACAATTGCCTTGTCTTGTCTCGTCCTTGTCTTATCGGCTGCTCGGCAACGCATACCGCACCTATCGTCCCAACTTTCGACTTGGCGTAATTCGTGGCGTCTGGTGACTCCAGTCTCTCTCGCTCTCGCCTGCTGCGCCCACCTTCCAGCTCAAGATCTATGGGGTACAGCAGTGGAGGTATCTGGGGATCGCTTTGCATGGCTCGCATGGAGAATTGGAGATGTGGGTCTTTGCTCGCATGCATGTCATGCATGGGGCTCGTATACCGACCCGATTGCGGTGGATAAGGCGGAGCTGTGGTGGCTCTCAACGATATGCGTTTTGGTGAAAGTAGACGTATATACGGAAGTCGCGGCTGGCTTGTGAGTGATGCATGCAATGAGAGTACTTGATCTTCGTTACTGGCAATAAGACACGCCAGCCAATGTGATACAACGTTACACATCTTTTATATACCTCATGTAATTTAGAGTGCCAGCAAGCAGTTTAGAAGACGGCCTGATCGGAACTTCACTCGCAGAATCTCGATCGTCAATAGGCATACTGGTCCAAAATTGGTAGGACTATCGGTTTCGGAGAATCTCCGTATAACGGGCGTAAAAACGCCAATTCATAATCCGTCCCATAGACTGTTACATATGTACAGTAGAACAAGAAGTCGTGACCTCTCACCAATCTATCCTGTGAGTCTCTATGGCTTCTATAGGTATCCAAGAAATCAATTCAATCCAACCCAGTGAATCGATCAATCAATCAACCCTACAACCCACTCTTCCTCCTTCCCTCATCCTCGTCCCCTGTAACACTCCCGTCGCCGTCGTCAAAAACATCCCTCTCCCTCGCGTCCTCATCATCTGTGTAATCATCCGAGTACGCCCTTCCCCTCTCATCATCCGCATACGTCGTATGCAGCGACATATCATCCACATCTCTCCTCAGCGCCGCATCGCCCACATCCGGATCATCCATATAATCAGGTCCAGCATCACTCATCCTTCTCCGTCCCTCCTCACCACCCGCCGCAGCAGCCTCCTCAGCCTCAAGCTGATCCGCCCTCGCCTTCGTCTTGACATAAATGAAATACCCCGTGGCAATCCCCGCCGCCATGCCGATCGCTATGCTCAAATAGCTAATCATCTTCGTCTTTGCGTCCATCTTGTTCCCTTCCTCCGCAAGTAACCCAATCTGCCGTCCGACGAAAATGTGCAACAATAGCTTCGGCGTCACCAGCGCGGTCGCCAGCATGAAATTCTGCCACGTCACCGTCGGAATCGTGCTGATCGCTCCATTGCTGAAACTGTACGGCAAAGGACACAGTCGAATCATAATCAACAGCTTGATCCCATCGTGCTTGAGCACTAAACTCAGCGCCGCGAATCGCTTGTTCCGCTCCGCCAGGCGACTCACGTACTTGCGCAGCACCGTCCTGCTGACGATGAAACTCGCCGTGGAACCCACGATCGTCGCGCTCGCGATGATCAGCCAGCCTTTCATGCCGTAGACGAAACCTGCGATTGTCACGCACGTCGAGTACCCGATCATCGGCGGGAAGCTGACGAAGAACGTCATGAACCATAGCACCAGCCATCCGCCCGGTGTATCGCGCCAGCGCTTGGCTGCCGGGCTGAGGTAGGCGAATATGCGCTCGTTGTAGATTGCGAACAGGATGCCGCCGATGAGGAGGAGGACGTTGAGGCCGACGAGGCCGGCTTGTTGAAGAGGTGTGAGGCGCAAGAAGGCGCGTTGCAGTTTATTTGAGGTGCGGTTGGCGCTGCGGAGCCAGCGGGTTGTTGCGCTGGGGGGTTGTTGGGAGCCGGGTGAGGAGGCTGAGCGGCGGCGCCATGATGGGGAGGTGTTTGAGCGGCGGGACTGGGATGAGTAGCGGTGGTTGTCGTTGTCGTCGTCGTCGATGGGGAGGGCCAAGGAGCGGGCGGCGCTGGAGTAGTCGCTGTTCATGCTGCTGCTGATGTTGCTTGATGAGGCCGCGCTGGGGAGTTGTTGCGCTGTAGAATGGCCTGGAGGGTAAGAGAGTGAGGAGTGCGGATCAGGGCGGTCAAGAAAGGACAGGATAGGACAACAGAGAAATGAAGTTGTTCAATGTTCGACAAGACTAGGCAGTAGTTTGGGCAGCACAGCACGCTGCTCGGCTCGTTCTATGCAAGCTGCTCGCCCAGCGTCTCAGTATAGGGCTAAGTTGTGCTGGACCTTGGACGTCACGCCGGCGATTGCGGCTGTGCTGATCGGCTTTCCAAAACAATCCGTCCCGAGCGCTTGGTAAGCCTGTGGATAACGATAAATCAAACTCACGTTTTGGTTTGGTTGGTCGGCATGTTGTCTATTCGAAAGGCTTTGAAACAAATGGGTAACAGTCAGATGTACAGTGTCAACTGACGCTTTCGGTCCCTAATATGTATACATGAATCACATCAATTGCTCGAGAACGACTTTAATCTGATCGTCCGCAGCCAGATCTTAATGAAGGAGGCTACTTTGTCTTCAATAAGGTACTTGACTACCCATACTTTGAAAACAAGAGAGAAACAACGACAACCCCAGAGCTACACCGTCGATTCTCAACAGTGTACATTCAAGTCCCAGGCAATTCATAAGCCCAGCCCTTGAACGCCCGCAACAACCTCTCCAGCCAAGGCAGATCTGCTTATACCAAGCCCGCCGAACTCACCTCTCACTCCTTCTCACAACCTCAAGCCGTGACAGCATCCCTTGCAATCCCTCTCTGACCATCCCTACGCCCCAATCGCTGCTCCCACTTGTCCTCCTGACAACATCACTCTCATAGCCGTAATCCAAACCACATACCTCACCATCAGCAGGACCACTGCGCCTCGCTAAAGACACCCGCATCTGTTCTCCAGGCAGACAAGTCCCACAAGTATAATGAGAGCAATTCCAGCATTCGAACGTGTATTCGACCAGGACATGGCAGACGTGCTGAGTAGTTGAAGAACCTGTATCAGCAATGTTTGGGAAAGTCAACTGAAAGAACGGGACGGCTCAAGTACACACGCAAGTCCATGGGCGTGTTGTTTGTGAAAAAAGGACTCCCTCAAGATTTTCGTGCTCCCGGGTATCAAATTGTTTGCAGTTCTCTGTCGGCGGCGCAGGAGTTCTGAGGCCTGGGTGTGGACCGCAGGCAGGTAATTGTGGTGGTGAGGGCGACGAAGGGGAGAGCTTGATGAGGATGTGGCGCTCTGGTTGCGTCGTGATGAGTGGCATTGGTGAGTTCATGCTGTAGGACTGCAATGTTCCTTGGATCCTTCGGCGAAGGATTCTGTAGGGGTAAGTCAATACACAACAAGACATGGCGAGAGGTAGATGTTGTCATGGTGCGAAGATACAATGTGCAACGCTCGTAGAAGCAACGAGATCTACCTCGCAACAGTGACCATGGGAGCAGGGGTCACGCGACGATTCATCATAACGCCGTGGATATCCTATATTCTAGGTATAGTCATCGTACCGCAGAGAGCCAGCTCGTGCAGCGAGCTCTGACAGCACATCAAGTGCGGCCTGGCTCGGCATGTCTCTCTTCATCAACAATAGGCGCCAAAGCCTCCTCTTCTTCATGCTTCTCCTCTTCACTAACAAAGATAAATGACAACACCACAGCCACTGCACCAACCCAGTACAAGGGACTGGCCTTCTGATCATTCAGCACCATTTGGCCGATCAGCGAGAGCGGGATCGTCATGCTCAGCCCGACCGTGACCACGATGGGACTGGTCAGCAGCACAGCGTACGCCCATGCAATATCACTGACAAGGCTTGAGAGCGAGTTGGCGATGATGATAATGGTCACGCGTCCGCCAGGTGGCAGCTCAAAGGTCTCGACGCCGGTGAAGTGCAGAATGAAGAAGCCAGGCCAGAGCAGCAACACATTCGCGAGGCCGACTAAGCCGAAGAAAAGCGGCATGTTGACACGCGACTCATCCCCAATGCGTGACTTCATGAACACAGCGTAGATACCGTACATGATCGCACTCGTGAATGCAAGGCCGTCGCCGATAGCCAGTTCCAGTGAGGTTTTCTCTGGGAAACCGCCACGGTGGTCGGCATCGTTGTCACGGCCGCTCAAGTCGATGGAGCTGATGAGCGCGATTCCAGCTAGTGAGACAAGCACAGCCAGGAGCTTCTTGACAGTGAATCTCTCCACTCTGAACATTGCGCCAAAGAGGAGTGTAAAGACAGAGCTGGTGCTCGTCAAGATTGTGCTGGAGGCGACAGTGGTGTATTCCAGGCATGCGGATACAAAGTAGTTTGCTGCGAACCAGAGGAAGCAGAACTCCAGACTTAGTCGTGCTGTCTCCTGGACAGACAATTGCGAGCTGTTAGATGTGTGCGTGTTGACGCGCTCCAATCCTTCCGAATCATTCTCATCGTCTCCTAAAAGCAGCTGTCTTGAGCCGGCAAGACCTTCATCGTGTGTTGAATGACGCGCATATTTCGCATAAGGTGAATCTCCAAGTAGCGGTCGCACAGGCGAGTATTTGTGTCGTAGTTTATCATGGCATTGTGCGCGGAATCGCTCCAGTTCCTCCGGCTGGTGTTGAATCTTCCTTATCAGGATCGGTATGAGGGGAATGATAAAGAACGCCGTGTTCAAGTAGGTGACGAAGTAGGGTTTGCTGAACGTGTTATCTGCGAAGATCGTCTATGCATATCACAGTCAGTAAAGGTCAAGTACGCGGTTCTCATGATCGGACACCTTACACTAGCCAGGAAGTTGGACACAGTCCACAGGAAGACCGTCAGGAACAGGAGTAGTAGGCCAACGATGCGCCTCCACTTGGCCCAGTCACCAGCTTTTCCCTTCAAACCCATGAAACTCTGCTCTTCCACCATATCGCCATCGATCAGAGGCAACTCCATGACACGCGCCGCATTCGCAGGGATCGGCGGCTCCAGGCTCGCCATTACGCTTACGGATGTTGTAGATTGTAGGGGTGCCCGCGCCGGCAGTTCTGTTGATGCGACTTAGGGAGGGTGCTCAGCGAAGAAATAATAGCAGTCCAGGCGTAGCAGCGGTGCCTGCGAGGAATGCATCGGCCGCTGGAGGGGAGTTGTCGGTACAGGTCTTGGTTCCAAGGACGTGTGACGCGGCGGCATGTGAGATAGTCGTGTGAGAGCGCTCTCGTGCACGGAGCGCGCGGCCAGCGCACGATAACCGTCGCCTTATCAGGCGGGCATGGGGCTTACGGCGAGACGCCACTACTGGTGTTGCTAACATGATAGGAACTGACTATACCTCGTTGATGCGAATATGATAAACCGGTAGTTAATGTCGGCACCCGATAGAATGTATGTTGGTGCAAGATGATATGCCGTGATTCTGCTTTGACGAGCTTATATCAGTGAAAAGATGGAGCTATATCTACAAGCTATATTATGGTTCACGGGTCAGCGGTAACGAGCACGAGCGAAAGTCATCCAAGATAAAAAAGTATGTACAATGGTATTCTACAACCAGAGAATCTCCCAAAACAAAAGCTCCAGCAGTTGCAGCTCAAGACTCGGGAATCTCTATACGACAGCTAATCAAAACGCCATGGTATGCTCGAAGAAGATTATAGACGCGCCCCCAAGAAAGGTAATCAAAAACTCGTTGCTCGCACTAGCAAGAGCAGCCCTCGTTGCTGTCGTTCATGTTGATGGGTATCGTCTCGGGGAAGTCCGGGTTGAAGTCTTGCGACTCTTCCTGCGCAAGCGCATTTCGTGCAATAACTGTGATGTCGGATGTCAGTCTCAATCTTTCCATGCCGCGGTTTTGGCACTTCGCTTCGGTGTCACATACCCTCGAAAGCCTGCTCAACGTTCACAGCCTCCTTTGCGCTCGTCTCAAAGTATGGAATTCCACCCTTGGCCTGGCAGAATGCCTGCGCCCTCTTCGAGCTGATCATCCTCTTGCTGTCCTCAACATCGACCTTGTTGCCAAGTACCACGAACGGGAAGCTCTCTGGGTCCATCGGGCTGGCCTGAATCAGGAACTCGTCCCGCCATGAGTCGAGAGTGTCGAAGGATTTGGAGTTGTTGACGTCGTAGACGAGCACACAGCAGTCAGCGCCGCGGTAGAAAGCCACGCCGAGCGACTGGAAGCGCTCCTGGCCGGCGGTGTCCCAGAGCTGCATGGTCACGAGGCGGTCGTCCACGAGCACTTCCTTGGTGAGGAAGTCGGCGCCGATGGTGGCCTTGTAGCTTGCGCTGAACTTTTTGTTGACCTAATTGATGCGTGGTCAGTATGTGCTTTAGGCTTGCAAATGCGATCGCATGCGCTGCTTGAGATGCAGGACGTACATATTGGTTCATCAAGCTGGTCTTGCCGACACCGCTGTCGCCAAGGATGATCACCTGGTATCTTCGTCAGTATTGCAGAACCCATTCTTGCGCGTCGGGCTGCGAACCTTCAACAAGATCTTTTTGCGAGAAGCCATTTTGGTACTGTTGATGGTGTAGAGGTGGCTGTCGTAGCCGAGGCGGGCGTCCTAGCTATGCGCTGGTTTGGGCGGGGTACGGTTGGCGATGTTGGAGTTGGTCGTGTCGTAAGGCGGGTCGTGCAGGTATATGGTTAGGAAGGTGGAGTTCGTGAAATTGGACGTCGAGTGTAGGCAGGTCTTGCTTCGCGATGCAACTTGACCTGGTCCAGGCCATGTGATGCAAGCGAAAGCACGGATTGTCGTTAGGCACGCGGGCGCGCGTAGATAGCGGCCCGCTTGGGGTAACCCGACGACGACGACGACGACAACAACAATGTTTTTTGTGGTAGACTGTGCCCGTACTTCATTGATCATGCTGAATTGTTTCTTCTATGTCTTGACGCATAAGATATTACACGAGGAATTTCACACACAGGAACCACATTAACGGACATGGAAGCAGTGCTTGCCAGCATCTCGTTTCCATGCACCACAGTCGCTGCACATAAGTCTACGATCGGCATTTTGACAGACTCCATGGTCAGATCGACAGGCGTGGATTTTTCCCGGGCTCGAACTACCATTAAGATACTGCTAATGCTTGGTGTGTATCTCACGGTCGTGTAAGCAAATACTGTCGGACAGAGATTCAAGCACAAGCACACTTGCCACTGAGAGCTGGGTGGTGAGCTGTACGCATATTTGTGCCTGGCTCACATCACGGCAATCTTATACTTGTAATCGACTGAATGAAATCAGGCCTGGGTCCAATTCTCTTCTGACGCTTATACTGATGTGCTGATAACGAGACAAATAAGTAGCAGGCATCTACATTCCTCCGAGCAGTGTACTAATGCAATCTCAAGGAACGTCTTCGATCTAACCCCAAACCCTAAACACCAGGAAATGTTGAGGTCTTTATAAACATGTAAAATCTGTGTCAATGATGCCTGAACTCCAGTGTTCTTGGTAGTATACTAACAAGTACATGCCAGGACAAGTACTGGCTGCCGGCATGGTCGAGAAAAGAAGATACGCTGTGAAAACTTGTTCCGAGCACAATTCTTTGGAAAGTTGACATGAGCAGGTGTTGATGTGACGACACATTGCTGAAGCAGAAACGATAAACAGCCAAAGGCCGTCGCTTTATTACCGATGTACTTGCATACTGTCTCTCCTCTCAACGGCAAACATGAAATTTCGCAGCTGTCGCTACTGAATTTGGCACATCGACTGGACCAAGGCCCGAAGGATACCCCTTTTCTTCATCTTCCACAACCAGACTCTCCTCCTCTTCTGCGCCTTGGAATTTCCTCTGGGATTGGTCCTCTGTTTTTCGCCCGCTGTGCCTTCCGATTTATGGCTCTCCTGGCCTGCGGCATTGTCAACCATTTCCCTTCAGCTTGCCCCGCTTGCTTTTTGGCTTTGTTGGAGGCTCGATGAAGTTTCCATTGCTGTTTTGTGTGTGGCTTGGACGTCCGGCGCTTTCGTTTGAAGAAGCGGAAGGCTGAAAGTAGGGCTTTGGGGGTTGATGGCGCTTGGCCCATGATGGTGGTAGGAGTTGGGTGGTCTTCGTATTGCGGTATGAACTTACTTACGCATTGATATAGCAGCGCTCGTAGGTAGACCTGTAAGTCTGCACAAAGACTGCATGGACCTGTTTGCTGCTGCCATGGAATGATGGTTTCCGGACGAGTTGATGATGTGAGACCATGCAAACGAGTGTACAAGCATCTTTAGATCAAATGGGTCAATATGTTTGTGTTTGATGGCTTGTATGTCTCAGCTTCCGTCCATGCCGATCACCTTGATCAAAGTGTCACCTTCTGGTCCGAGGACTCTTACATCTTCATGTCAGCGCCATATGACTTCGCGTGAATACCATGTATCATTGTTGCCTCAGTAGTTTACGTACACCCTTCCTTCCCATGCTCTCAGCACCGGTCGGCCATCGCTGAGCTTCAGCGAACCTTCTGCAACATTGCTGATGAGTAGTTGTGGCGTCTCGCCCTCGAGAACACTGACAACGTCAGGCCCCATTTGCTGTTCTTTTGACATGTTCAGCACCACGACAGCTTTCTTCCCTGGTCTCTTCGAATCCTCTTTCACGTACGCGAAGATCGCTTCATTGTGAGGATCGAGTAGCTCGAACGTGCCAAACACCAAAACCTCCCGATGCAGCTTCCGCAACTTCAATACTTCCTTGTAGAAACTGAGGATCGAATCTGGATCGTCGCGTTGTCTAGCAACATTGATTGATCTGTACTCATCGTGCACGCGCATCCAAGGCTCCGCGCCCGCAGACGTGAATCCCGCCCTCGCCGAATCGTCCCATTGGAACGGTATGCGTGAATGATCGCGAGCCAAGTGACCCAAACCATGGAGAGTCTTGCGCACGCGCTCTGCGTCGCCAGACTCGACGGCTTCGGCGTAGAAGCCGCTGCTCTCGACGTCTTTGTACTCCTCGATGCCCCATGACTCTGGCATGTTAGTCATGCCGATTTCTTGACCTTGATAGAGGAAGAGCGTTCCTGTCAGAGTGATTTGCCAGAGGGCGATAGTCTTCGCTGAGCGTTTCCATAGCTCCAGGGTCGAAGTGTCGCCGAAGCGGCTCACGGCGCGGGCATTGTCGTGGTTTTCGATGAAGACCGTCGTCCAGGCATCCGTACCTGCTACGAAAGTTTGCCACTTTTCCGTGAGTGCTTTGAGCTTTGAGAGCGGGAATGGCTGATAAATGTACTTGGGTCCGAGGATGTTGCCGGTGCCGAGGCGGATTACTGAGAATTCGAAGACCATGTCGAGTTCTTGTGCGGCAGCAGAGACATAGGGGATCACTTGGTGTGGGTGGGGAGTGTTGGAGAGCTCGCCGACTGAGACGGCCCCGTAGGGGGCGAGGACTTTGCGGTTCATTTCGTGGATGAATTCGTGGATGCGTGGGCCGTTGCACCTATATGCAAGTCAGCACACTGTCTCCGACATTACATCAGCTTGTAGTCTAGCTTCAGAGTCCGTACTGCTCGCCCTGCCGCTGAGAGACAAGTACGGAAACCTGAACCTAGACCGCGAGATTGGGATGTACCCTTTCTGCACTTACCACTTCTCAGGCGCGGACTGATGGGGTGAGGACGGGTCTGTGATGGGGACGTCGGTGTAGTCTAATTTTGAATACTTATTCACAGTATCGATGCGGAAACCGTCGACGCCGCGCTCGAGCCAGAAGAGCATTGTGTTTTCGTAGACTGCGTTACGGCATTCTTCGTTCTCCCAGTTGAGATCTGGTTGGTCCGGGGCATACAAGTGGAGATAATACTCTTGCGTGTGCTCGTCCCACGTCCACGTCGGTCCTGCGAAGTATCCTCTCCAGTTGGTCGGAGGGTGGCGGACGCCGTTACTGTCATATCGGGCTGGTTTCCAGATGTACCAGTCGCGTTTGGGATTTGACTTTGAGGACCGCGATTCTTTGAACCACTCGTGTTCCTGAGATGTGTGATTGACGACGAGGTCGAGAATGACTTTCATGTCTCGGCGGTGAGCTTCTCGGAGTAAGTCGTCGACGTCTTGTGTTGAACCATAAGGCTCGTAGATTTTTTGGTAATCCGCGACGTCGTAGCCCATATCCTTTTGGGGGCTTTCGAAGATAGGTGACACCCAGATGACATCGACGCCGAGCTCATGCAGATAGTCAATTTTGGAGATCAGTCCTGGAAGATCACCCCAACCATCGCCATTTGAGTCTTTGAAACTAGCAGGATACACCTGGTAGAAGACTGCGTCTTTCCAATAAGGCTCTCCGGCCCATCCATCATCTTTATCCCAAGTAATCGATCCCATGCTGTCGTGTGTGCAAATTTCTGTCGTGGAAGCGGTAGAGAGCACCATCGAGATAATCAAGACGTGTGAGATACTTGTACACGCATGTGGGTCACCCGAACCCGATAACCTCCATGTCGCATTCTCTTGAACGGAGTCTCCACGAGAATGGTTGCACGTTCGTGCGTAAGGTGTAAGTGGACCTCAACGGCAAATGGAGTTGTAAGTGTCGGGCTTTGCTCCTGGTGTAACATCGGACCCAGCATGTGCAGATTAGATTAGAAGGCCTCGCAGTCAAGCTTCAAAGTTCGTACCGCTCGCCGTGTTGCCGGGAAGCAAGCACAGACTTTGAACCTATATAATGAGAAGGCCGATCGGACGCAACTTACCACGAATGAGAGGAACAGCTCCATTCGGCGGAGTCTTCCCATCAACTCCGCCTTCTAACCAGACTTGACCACGGAAGGAGCATCGTATAGGCAGCGCTAGCGGAGTGACTCCTGTTTTGCTTCTCCGCACCTCTCCACGCATGACCCCATACCTGAACCGAAGCGAAGGATGTTTCTCCAGTCTTCGATCGCGTCCTGCGAAACATCGCTTGCTTAAGCGCTCATGCCTTCAAGCAAGACGCCCTGGAAGGAGCCGAGACGCATGAAAGCTAGTCTATGTCAAGCAATCTGGCCATGAGCATTGAACTACATCGGGACGATTTTCGGTCACCAACCCTCTTCTGCTTCGAGCTTCGAATCTATAAGTAGGCAGTGGGCGCCAGTATTCATACGTGTGCTTTCGCAGGCTGCAGGTCCATTTTACCACAAATACGTGTGCCAGCTGCACCGAAATACATCATGAACATGGAGAAAGGCCCCAAGGCCGATCACAATGAGCCGATTCAATCAGACGTCCTTGCCGCTGAGGCCAGTCAGGCTGCCGCTGCCGAACATGAGATGAGCCTCTGGCAAGCTATCAAGACCTATCCCAAAGCCATCGGATGGTCAGTCCTGCTCAGCAGCACTCTCATCATGGGTAAGCGAGAATGCGAGATGAGATAGTGTGGAAGCAATGCTAACGTCCTCCACCAGAGGGCTACGATCTGGCACTGCTCGGCAATCTTTACGCGTCGCCCGTCTTTAACGAAAAGTATGGTGAATGGAACCCAGCGAAAGAGAAGTACGTAGTCTCTCCTGCATGGCAATCTGGTCTGTCGAACGGCGCGCGTGCCGGTGAGATCATCGGTTTGATCATTGCTGGTTGGTTCACCGACCGGTATGGTTCGAAGAAGACGACTGTAGGATTTCTGGTCATGATGATTGGAACTATCTTCGCCTTGTTCTTCGCCCCCAATATACATGTGCTGGTTGCAGGCGAGGTGCTTTGCGGTAAGTTCAGCGTTACCAGGTCGACAGTGGAAGAGGACACCACTGACATTCGCAGGAATCCCATGGGGAGCTTTCCAGAGCGTGGCTGCGCAGTACGCCTCCGAAGTGGCACCGGTCATTTTGAGGCCATATCTCACTACATTCATCAACATGTGTTGGGTTATTGGCCAATTCTTTGCCGCTGCCGTGATTCGTGGCTCTGTTGATTATCTCGACGAGCGTGCGTACCGCATACCCTTTGGTATTCAGTGGCTTTGGCCAGTATTGATTTTGTGTGGGCTCGTATTTGCACCAGAGTGAGTCAAACCCTTCGGCTGGACTTTGACAACTCGCACTAACAATTCAGATCTCCGTGGTGGTATGTTCGCAAGAATCGCCGTGCCGACGCTCGCGCCTCACTCCTTCGCCTCACGAAACCAAATCAGCCGGGCTTCAATGTCGACGAGACAATTGCCATGATCGAGCACACCAACGAGATGGAAAAGTTCGCAAAGGAAGGCACAACATACATGGACTGCTTCCGAGGCGTCGATCTTCGCCGAACCGAGATTGTGGTCGGCATCTGGACTGTACAAACACTGGGTGGCCAGAATCTCATGGGGTACTTCAGCTACTTCATGACCCAAGCAGGCATGAACGCCAAAAACTCCTTCTCTTTGTCGATGGCGAGTTCGGCTCTGGGCATAATCGGCACAGCTGGCTCGTGGTTCTTGATGTCGAAGATCGGACGACGCAAGATTCACTTCACTGGCTTGTGTTGCCAATTCCTCTTGCTCATCATCACTGGCAGCTTGTCCTTTGCAGGAACCAACGCGTCCGTCTGGGCAATCGCTGGCATGCTGATTGTCTTTACGTTCACCTATGACTTCACTGTGGGACCGGTGACATACTCTCTGGTCTCCGAGCTGTCTTCGACTCGCCTGAAGGCCAAGACCATCGTGTTGGCTCGCGCAGCCTACAACGCCAGCAACATCTTCGTCAACGTGATGACCAACTACCAGTTGTCATCCGCGGCTTGGAACTGGGGCGCCAGAACTGCTTTCTTCTGGGCTGGAACTTGCCTTCTCTCCTGCATCTGGGTCTACTTCCGCCTTCCTGAGCCGAAGGGCCGCACCTACGCCGAGCTTGATATGCTTTTCGAGATGCGCGTGCCGGCAAGGCAGTTCGCTAAGACTGAGGTAGATCCATTCACAGCAGAAGCTACGACTGGTAAAGCGGGCTTCGAGAAAGAGGTCAGCAATTAGCACGGGACACTACAGGTCGCAATCGTTCATGTGTAATCGTGGAAAAGCAATATGCAGCTTGGCACCAACAAAGCAACGGCAACCTCTTAGTGGCAATATGATCTCTACACGAGAAGGGTATCTCAGATACGCACATACTTCAATCCAGAGGCGCAACATCTTCCTGGCGCTCTCTCAAGGGCGAGATGACATGTAAATGAGGATGGCATTTCAGGTATGATCACGTATATCCATCGTCCTTCTTCACTGAAGCTATGATCGAAACTTAATGGTCATGACGCATGGCTGAAAATATGTACAAATCTCGTTACAAACAATGCTTTTTGATCTTGAAGGAGACTAGTGCTCTCGCAGGAGCTACGGCTGCTACTCCAAAACAGCCTCACCCCGGGAACCATGATCCTCTATGACCTGCTTGCGGGGCGGGTCGCCAGGGCCGGTATAGTCTGCTGAATATGCTTCTCCAATAGATCGTCGTAAATCGTATCTCCGCTAGGCGCTTTTTGCATCAAACTCCGCAAGTAAGACAGGTCGTTAACCGGAAGCGAGTTAGCAACTGCCCCGCTGGGACTAGTAGGCGTGATAGGGATCCGAGCAAGGACATCTACTAGTGCCGAGGCTATGTCGAATAGCTTCTCGGTCATGCCCACCCCGTGGACCTTGAAGGCCGAAGCTGGCAGGTCGCGAGTCGAGAGCATGAGGTCTTTGGCTACTTCGATGGGGTATCGAAAAGTGATGCTGTGCTGGAAGGATTCTTCTACCAGGTGGCCAATGCGCAGTCGTAGCTTCCAGATGATGATGCGCAACCAGAGCTGGGTGACTCTGAGGTTTGCTTTCTGGGTGTCGTATAGGCCGAAGCCTGAGCCAAGTGCAGAATTGACGCGGGTTTCGACGTCGTTGATGTATTCTGGCGACGGCTTGACCACTGAGAGTTCGTGGTTGAGTAGAGCTATAAAGGATGAATCCAGTGGGCGGAACAGTGCGGCTAGGCTTAGGAATCCTAGAAGTGATGGGTCCAGGATGTCAAGGCCTGGTGTCTCTTCGGTGACCTGTAGAGTAATCGGCCGTTTATACCGAATCGCGTGTGATCTTTCGGAGATCATCAGTACGTAAAAGAGTCGACCTGCTACGAGACGTTCCAGTTCATCCGCATTTTCGTTCTGATACAGTAGAAGCAAAGTCGTAGTCTCTCGCAAGTACCGAAACGACCGACTGTGATGTGATAGCACGGCTTCGCATGCATAGAGGAAGAACGAGAAAAGACACATCTCTATGCTGACCGGCGTGTGTCTAGGCCAAGACTGCCAGGCAAACACGGCCGTGTCGAGCAAGATCCGACCATAGTTGAGGTTCTTCTCCGGTATGATGCCTTGGCGAAAGAGTTCCTCTGGCTCCTCTGTTTGGAGGAGGACCTGACCACACATGCCAAGGATGATGCATATGCTTTCGAAGCCATCAGGTGAAGCGCTCACAGCGCGAAGACGGGTGATGTAAGCCGAAGTCAATATCGGTATGGTCGGATACAGGCGTTCAAAGAAGCGTTCAGTACAGTAATCGATGACTGGGCCAGGTAGAAGCTGTATCATTCGGTGGTGCGCTGCTCCCGGATGAGTATAGTCGAGAGTGCCCTGAAGGGCGCTGGCGAGAGGCAACGCATCTGATGCCTGGCACTGGTGTGCTAACCTCGAGTCGACACAACGCTGGCATGGTCTGAAATCGCTGCAGCCTCGCCGCAGCCTCTTGCATCGCTCGCAAGCTCTAGGGACTTGTGCGCGCTTTGATGTTGTACGGCCTGCAGCTTCGGGGGATACTGCGGTCAGGGAGCCTGCCGACTGGATCTGCGACATTGTCACATCACCGGTCAATCTTACGAAGACGCGTAGTAGTACCAGAACCGTCGGTATACAGGAAGAGAGTGGATGGGAAGGCCAGCGCTTGCGTCTCCTTCGTCTCCCTCGGCAATTTCCTTGGCGTCTCGTTTATTACACTCTTCAAATCTTCCGTGAAGAGGTCACGCGTTAGTGTAATGCAGTTGGGTTTGTTCGATACGACGTTCATGACTTATGCTCGTAAGAATTGGAATGGAGTCTTCGGTAGAAGTTTTCAAACATCAACACATCAACGGAGAGGTCGCTTGCATCTCGCTGGCAAGGACACTCATGACCATCAAGGTGTGACTAATAGTCGCTAATATCATCAGTGATCGAACAGAATGCGTAGTATCTCCAAACAAACCTCGATATCAGACTTTGACATCTTGCTGTTGGAGTCAAAAGTGAAGATTCTCTCAAGGACCATAACGCAAGCCACAACGTGTATGTACCTTCAATGCATTCTTCTAAGACATTGACCCTAACCCTCGAAAACGATATGCCGCACAGTTTATAGTTTCACACTCCTTTTGATGACGTGTACCTCGAATGCCGTACCTCGGTTGTGTTCGGAAAAGTGTTTATCTTTCTTTACTCTATTGTTCCCCGAGCTTCCTACAATCATAGCTCCGATTCCCCTTCGCATAAGTGTTGACCCAACAAACAAGAGATGATAAGAGATACTAAGACTCGAGGCTAGATCTCTGACGCAATGGCGGAGGCTTAGAGTTCAAGCATGAATCAATGTCTCTCGTGTGCCGGCGAATCCGGCACGATGACGATGCACCAATGCTGTCAAGAATATATACTGTATACACCTACGGCATATCCGACGGTAGATACAAGGTTTGTACAACTCAATAATTCATTCTCCTACACAATAGATTTTCACCATCTCTTTTCTCTACCACAAATCATTCAGTCTCAGATCCAGAAATGCCTTCCATTCCAGGGTTCCTGACCAACACGCCTCTTCATCCTTCCTTCGACAAGGATATTCGCGATACCCACCTCATCTACGACTACGATGCCCAAGATGAGAACGGAAACCCCGAGAAGTGGCGCTACGAGATGTGGTTCTTCTCAGAAAACCGCATTGTATATGCTATTCATGGTGGTACGTGAACGAAAGAAAAAAACCCAACCTCGCAGTCTAGGTTCAGAATCCGTCCAGTCTCTCAGCGGAAAGGCGGGTGGTACGGAATTTGAAGCCAGACTACGAGCCTATATTATTTGAAGCACTTTGCTGACTTGAACTCGTCGCTTTGTATCAGGCCCGATGGCAGGAAGGATCAACTACCAAACCTGCACTTATCAGTGCATTCGCCCTGGTGAGCTCTGGCAATGCAACTGGCTCGAAGAGACGGGCACCATATGTTCGCTGGTCTACGACATCAAAGAAGGCAAGATTTCGACCCTGCTTGGATTTTCGAAGGGCCACTGGGAGTGCCCAGAGGAGGCACATGGAGACAAGCGTGATCCTGAAACCTTTGAGAGGTGGAGGGGGCTGGCAAACATTGGAAACCAGGCCGACAGGCTATTATTGACGGAGCAGGCAAAGCTCTTGGAGACCTTCAAGGGAAAGGGAAACCTGGAACCGATCGAGAAAGACGCAGTTACATTGTAACTCAAATGTTCATGCATACGATAATATATTTGTACAACAACGCATGGTTACATTGATTTAAGCACCAACGGACGGATGCACCATAGATGCGCACATCATTTTGCCGGACTTCGCTTGAAGAATACCACCTTAACGGCTCAGCTGTACCGCATATGGAAGGCTACAAAAAGAGGTGATGAGCTTGTGGTATTGATATGCGCATGATGCTTCGGCGGTGAGCCAGGCGTTGTGCAGATCTGAATGTTAGAGAAAGCTTACGGGCGATCTCGAGGGGGATCGGACGAGTTTCACAAACTAACGCAGCAAGCAGCACCTTGTGACACAGAGGAGAGAGGCACCGAGCGGAGAAGCTCAGTTCTGAGAGCTAGCTGTTGCGTCACTCGAGTACTATACAACAGTTGAACCTGCTTGATGGCCATCGATAGGATCCATAAACTCTGTCTTGTTTTCTTCGTCGTCCCTGAAATATTCACCACGTCCGCAGCGGCATGATGTCAGCAAACACAAAAATGGCTATGAAATTATGCCTTACTCTCCTCTTTGTTATTTCGGCATCCTCTCAAATCGACTATTCGCAATATGTGAATCCACTTATTGGCTCTGAGGGACCCATTCCTGGGCTCGCATTTGGAGGCGGGTGAGTTCAAACGTTCAAAGATGAAGACTCTCAAAACTGTCAAGCTAAGGAAGTCGAGCGTCGCAATGGCATGACATGAAAACTTGCTAACCCTACTCTGCAATAGAGACATCTTCGTTGGTGGAGCACTACCGTTCGGCGTCGTCAAGGTGGGTATCGATACGTATGAGGACAACGTGTCATACAGCACCCTCAATGGCGGATACACTCCAAACGGTCGAGTTACGGCAATCAGCATGCTACACGAATCTGGAACCGGCGGATTCCCTAAGTATGGAGTGGTCCCTCAGATGCCATTGACAGATGTCAGCCCGCCAGTGAATCTACTGGACAATAGCACCTACTTTCAGTCCCGCATTGGAAATGACACAGCTAAGCTCGGCTACTTCAAGACACAATTGGAAAATGGAGTTATCATTGAACTATCCGCCACTAGGCATGCTGGTATCATGCAATACGAGTTTCCTACAGACGGAGAGAAGCATGTACTGGTCGATGTATCTCATTACCTGCCAGACGAGAATGGCGGAAGTAGTGTTCAAGTGTATCTCGGCGGCGAGATGCACATCGACGAGAATGGCAAGCAATACACAGGCTACGGAACTTGGGGAGGAGGATGGAATCGTGGTGCACCATTCACAGTCTACTTTTGTGGCGACTTCGATACACCACCGAATGAAGCGAAGACGTTCCGCGGTCGCAATACCGACCCGATGATACGATACCATACTTTTAGCAACGAGCCGTACCAACAACCGATGTTTGGTAACGATAGCGAGGCTTCTGGACCGCTGAGCGATCGATTAGGAGCTCTTTTTACATGGTCGGACTCATCGACAACTACCGTGAAATCGCGCGTTGGTGTATCTTTTATTAGTGCAGAGAAAGCCTGCCAGTTCCGAGACGACGAGATCCCATCATGGTCATTGAACGACACAGTCGCTGCCGCGGTCGAAGAATGGAATCGCGATGTCTTTTCCAAGATCCGAGTGCCTACGGACGACTCTCGAAACCGCACCGATCTCGTGCTGCTTTACTCCAGCCTGTACTTCATGCATCTAATGCCATCCGATCGAACTGGCGAGAACCCTCTTTGGCAGTCAGACGAACCTTCATGGGACGATTTCTACACTGCGTGGGACATATTCCGCTGCACGACAACTCTGTACCATATCATCCAGCCGGCGTACTACGAGGGAATGGTCAGGGCTCTCATTGACATCTGGCGGTATGAAGGCTATATGCCTGATGGCCGAAGTGGTAACTACAATGGCATGGTACAAGGAGGCAGTAACGCCGACAACATCTTGGCGGATGCATACGTGCGTGGCCTTCGAGGCCAAGTTAACTGGACAGACGGATATCTGGCAATGGTCAAGGATGCTGAAGTCCAACCATACACTACCTTCGCATTGCCAGAGACAACCATCGGCCGCAAGGAAGGCCGGGGCTGCCTGAACGACTGGAAGGAGACTGGATATGTGTCGTCGGACAAGAGCACTATGCCCATATCGCGCTCCGTCGAGTATGCACTCAACGACTTTGCTCTTGCTCAAGTAGCGAAAGACTTAGCGCCTGACGACGTACAAAAATACCTCAACCGGTCCAGGCAATGGCAGAACATTTGGGCACACAACTTCACGTACCTCCACTTTACCGGTTTTTTGGGTCCACGTCTGGCTAACGGTACCTTTGACTTGACTGACTACAATCCTGCAATGTGTGGTGGGTGCTCAGTCAGTGACATCTCTTATGAAGCCACACCCTTTGGTAAGTCATTCGGTCTCTCTATCTCAATGGGCGTCACCATCATCTCTGCCTCGAGATGCTAAGGTAGCTGTTCAATGGAGGAAGACAAGACAGCACAAGCCGTCGCCCATGAAGCTTATCGTTTCCTTGGTGTCGCTAATGACTGCACAGAGTATTCCTTTACCATACCTCACGACATGCAGACTCTCATCGAATTCATGGGAGGGCCCGAGGCTTTCGAGTCGAGACTTGACTATATTTTCCAACCAGGCACTTCCGAACAAGACCTAGGTGCCAACGGCGCAGGCATCACCTCAATCATGAACATCGGCAACGAGCCTGACTTCGCTACACCGTACGAGTATCACTACTTGAACAAGCAGGCGAAGTCGGTGCAGCAGTCTCGAAGTCTTGCGAATCAGTAGTATGTCCCCATCATCAGGCGACTCAATCTTCAACCCTACGTTAGCTCTACTGACAGCTCCTCACAGCTTTCACGATGCACCTCACGGCATTCCCGGGAACTCTGATGCCGGTGCGATGAACTCATGGCTTGTCTGGCAACAACTGGGTTTCTACCCAGTAGTCACGCAGCCAATTTTCCTCATCGTCTCGCCATGGTTTGATGACATCAATATCACTGTCAACAGTAACTACACGCTTCGCGTCACGGCCAACGGGCTCAACAACGAAGGCGGTAGCTACTTTGTGCAAAGCGTGAAGATCAACGGAAAGTCGTGGGACAGGAACTGGGTAGAGCATGAAGAACTAATGGTCACTGGTGGCATTGTTGAGTTTGAGCTGGGGAAGGAGATGACATCCTGGGAGACTGGATCACTACCGCCCAGCCCTGGCCGTCTGCCACAGTAACTCGTTGTAATGGTGATGGTCTCGAGAAAGTGAGGTAGATGCTCCCGGTTAGCGTGTCAGATTGAGTTCCTTTTTCTTCGAATGATAGGTTTCTCTTGGTCTGCTACAACATGTCATCTTGGAAACATATCCTGTCAGATTCTCGACCATAGCTAGCAAAAGGTAATGTATGAGCAAAAGCAAAAACATACAACAGGCGGGATTCCCAGATGGTCACCCACTCTAGTACTAGTCGCCCGGTTCAGTGCTTATGTATGGCAGAGCGGACGGGATGCCCAGTTTTCACTGACCTATGGTCGTATGTACAATCATCAGATATTGAGCGTATATCATCACCATCAATCCTACTAATTTGCTGGAAGAGACGCAGGAAAATCGGGATCCAGCGTCGCCAGATATTGCGAAAAAAAAAAAACCACAGGGCAAAATAGCGCAAGTCAAAGCTCATGCGAACTCTTTGAGCCAAAAATGGTGGCCAAGCATTCATTCCACCCTCTTCGAAACACACGCAGGTAATACATTAGAGTATTACCAAGGTTGTCTTGAAGCTGGTAACGGACCGTTGTTTCTTCTAGAGCTCGTCAGGTGTTGCATATAAAGACCAGCTAAAGATATTCGCAACTCGCCCCAAGACACTTCCCCATTCACAGCGAACTATGCAGGTGCAGGAATGTTGGAGAGTGTCAACACTTGTAATCGCAAAATTGGGTTCTTTGTGCGGTAGAGCTCCTCCAGCCGACCAATTTCAGCCTCAATTCGTCTTTCCAAGTCTTTGACTAGCGTGAAAGATTCTTGGAGAGCACCATGGCGGTTCAATATCTCCAGTAGCTGCAGTTTCGATTCGTTAGGTAGTGTACCCTGCGTCGATCTTGAGGCCTGCCGCAAGATTCCAAGGATAATTTCTCCGTGGAACTTGTCGGTCGCGTAACAACATAGCACAGGGTACGAGATCTTTCCCTCGTCGAAGTCTTCGCAGAACCCTTTCTGCCGTGTGTAGTCGGCTGCTTGGAGATTCATATAATCATCGCGGACTTGGAACCAACGGCCCAACAACATGCTCAGCTTGTCAAAGCTGGCCATGTCTGACCGCTCACCAGCAGCTGCAGATAACATGGTGAACATTAGGTGAAACATTGCTCCTGTCTTCTTGTCAACCATATCGAAGTAGTCCTCCTTGCCGGGACACTTCATTGTGACCTTCCAGTTCAAGTCAATAGCTTGACCAAGGAACAGGCTCTCCAATCCTTGGAGCAGATCTGATGTCATAGTCTGTCTTCCGAGAGTGTGTATGCGCTTCGTTGCTCGGAGGAAGAGGTAGGTGGCGCTGTTGATTGTTTGTGCTTCGCCATAGACGTGGTGCGTAGCAGCCATGCCGCGCCGTAGAGAGGACTGGTCTTGTATGTCGTCCAGCATCAGTGATGCATCATGAAGGTCATTGACTGTCTCTTTGATCATATCGAGTATCTTTGATGGGACCTTGGCCCACAGGTTGAACGCATCGATCAATTGACCCCGGACATTCTTGGATGGCATCGATCGGACGTACGAGATTGGATCCGTCAAGAGTGAGCGGCCTCTGGCTTCTGTCTTGTCATTTGGGCGACCATGGACATCCTCGAGGCAAGCACTTCCATGCGCATTTAGATCTGCACAGGATGATATGATGTCTTCAATTGAAGCCTTGCTGTCGTGTCGTGCACCCAGAGAGGATGGTAGTGTGAAAGGTTCCGCTGGAAGAGGTTCACTTGTTCTAAACCTGGGACACGCAGTACACCAGAAGTGATAGCTTCCAATCGCTGGCTCAAGAGCATCAACCATAAGCTTGAGGTGAGCAGGTAAGTTGGGATTGTCTGCGCAAAACTTTTCCCGTTCGATCAAGAAGCGTGATTCTCCATCGATTATGAATTGCTTTAGCTTGGAGATTGCATCCTGTTCAGACAGACCCTCGGCTATCATATAGAACAGTGTTGCGTTCCAGATTCGGTCGACAGGCTCGGATTTCTCCTTTTGCCAGCTGTAATAATCGTTTGTAGCCAGGAATACCCGCTCAGCCACGTGGACCAGTGGGGTGATGATTGCAAATTCCTCCTGGGTCATGCGGGTGCCATGTCCAAAGGCAATCATCCACCAATAGACTCTTCGCAGTGTAATCGTCAGCCAAAGCATACTGATAGCGTGGTTGAAGGACATTGACGTACCGAGTGCCACCATTCAAAACACGTCTTAGGTAGTACTCGTCGAGAGATGATGTCGGCATACGTTCTTTGTCCAGTAGGTCGGTCCATGTGGAGTAACTTCTCATCATGTCAAGGGTGGAAACCTTGTCGATGGCACAACAGTCAAGTATGACTTGAGAGAATAGAGATTTCATCTGTAGTGTCAGGGGAGAAGCGTCCGGTACTTCGACAGCTTCTGGATCGATTGCATAGCCAAAGCGCGAGTGGAGACCGGAGATCACTTCGTCTCCATCTAACGCGGTGTAGTCTGAGATATGTCAGTCATCAATGTCTTGGAATAAGCGTATGGGGCGTATCTACCATCATGGAGGAAAGCCAGTTCATTGAGGTAGGCAAGGATCTCCATCCTTTCAGGCAAGCAGTCGAAGTATAGTAGGCTGTTGAAATTGCCAACAGTGGATGCGCCACCATCAGAAGATGGTGAATGGCCAACGATCGTGGCGTAATCTTTACGAGCGCGTGTTGTACCCGAGTCCGCAAGATGGTTGTTTGTACTAATCCGAGCAGAAAATTGGGTGAATGCTCCAGTGCTCTTGATGCGTGATGTTGGTATCAGTGAGGATCTCGAAAACGGCTCCTCCAGGAACGGTAAGCCTGAGTTATCCATCTTCTGAACCTCGAGTAGCTCTTTGGTCTTCGAAAACATGAGTCGACGGACGAAGTGGTTCCAGGTTCAGTGCTGGGAGCAGATGGGATTCAAGCTTGATTGTCCATTATTATACAACAGATGTTTGCCGCCCTGCACACCGCCATATCCTTTGAGATATACTGAGCAGATTTGCGTTGCATCTGTCATCTGCAAGATGCTGCCACTTGATTGCTGTACTCGTGAGACCTTGGTGCAGAGAGTACGAGTGCGCTGTGATAGTGACCCACTTTGCCTTACTTGCAAGCAGCAGCTGCTGAGCATTTCGCTCGGCCTGGACATATTTTAATGGCTCATAGCATCCATAGCAACCAGATAATGAATTGACAAACGTACCGGTCAAGACGTGTGACGCGTACGGCTCACCTCTGTGTAACAGTGAAGGGCGAATAGAACATCGAACCACTGGCAATATCTGCAGAAGTTTTGGCGGTATGCAAGCACGTGTGTCATACCAAACGTTCGGGAGCTTGATCGGCTGACATTTGATGTGCTTGTTCGTTCCCGGGTGTAGCGGTCAAGCGACATGCAGAGATTCCTCTTCCCGATTAGGAATGCGCAATAACAGAACACCTATTATAAGCACACAAAAATTTTGAGACTTGCCCCACGCTGTACAGTGGACGAACATCAGACCAGGTCATTTAAGTGTCAGGGACAACATGGTAGGGGTCGACATGCAGTGCTTTGAGATAATGACTCATTTCAACACATTATCTCCTGGCTTGATGGATAAGTGCAGTCACTATAACATCGCTCGATTGACATGACGACAGGCTCACGGCAACTCTTTCGAGACGCTTCACTCTGCTATTGAACGATCATGGCACCTGAAGTTCACCTTTACGCCCTACTTCCGTCTTTGATGCTGCTACCGGTCCTGTTGTTCTGTTGTAAACATCGCACGAGACATGGACGTCTCTCTTTCCCAAGGTTCCAGAGACCTTGGGAGCCCACGATACTGGCTCGCATCCGATTTATCTTCCAAGCAAAATCGATCGTCCACGATGCATATGTGAAGGTAATGCGCGCGTACGTCACAGAACGATCGACAAATGCTGACCAGTTCCTTTGCAGATGAAGAACCATCCATTCGTGATCTCAACATGGAGCCGGGATGTGTTGCTTTTGCCCGTGAAATATTTGGAGGACATTCGCCTGGTCCCAGTATCACGATTGAATGTCACGGAAGCATCTATAGCCGTGAGTGTCTCCTGGGTTTTGCTGTGCAACTTACGATACTGACATTGACCGCAGAATCTCGTGCCGCGATACACTTCGCTGGAGTCTTTGGTAACCTCACGTCTTCATATAGAGGTTCTGAAACAGAAGCTGAGCCCAGACCTTGGCAAACACCTGGCATCAGCTAATGAAGAGCTCGACTTTGGATGGGAGCTCGAACTTTGCCCAACGAATGGTGAGCTTCGACCCACGAGATACAACCATCAAGCAGCCTAGAGTAATTTACTAACACGTGATCAGAGTGGAGCGAGATTGTCGTGAATGATCTGTTGCAGAGGTTGGTTGCTCGCATGACTTCTAGGGTCTTTGTAGGGATGCCAACATGCCGAAACCCGGAATGGCTCAAGCTCTCAGTCGATTTCACGATAGACACGTTTGTGACCGCTTTTACTCTGTGCCACGTCCCGGCCTGGACTCATCCACTGATCGCTAGGCTTATACCTGCACGTTACCGCGCACAGAGGCAACTCCGAACGGCAGAGAGGATCATAAGGCTTGTGGCTCACGATCGCCACGAGGCCGATCATGAAGAAAGAGTCGAACCCGGCGAAGATAGTCTATTAGACTGGATGCTCGATCACGGTACTCCAAGCGAACGCGATCCGTCAGAAATGGCAGCACGACAGTGTGCCATGACACTAGCCAGCATCCACACCACAGTATTCACAATCGCCAATGTGATGTTCGACCTATGTGCACATCCCGAATGGTTTGCTGTTCTCCGCCAGGAGATTGACGAACTTTCTCGACAACTGGGCGGACCTTCTCAGCTGCCAAAATCTAGTGTCAAAGATTGGTATTCACGACTCGAGAAACTGGACAGCTTCCTCGTAGAGAGCCAGCGCCACAATCCCGTGATGCTGTGTTAGTCCTCCTACTCTGACCCTGCTTTTGATGACCCGTCATAACACATAGTCTCAGTAATCCCTCAAAGGAAAGCCATTTCAGCAGTCACGCTAAGCGATGGAACTGCGATCCCGGAAGGAACGGTCATCGCGTTCCCAAAACTCGAACATCAGCTGAACAGTAAGCCTGTTACCCCTTGCACGGGTCCGACATCGTTCGATCCTATGCGAAGTTACAGGATGCGGCAAGTTCCTGGAGAGAATCAACTTCACCGCGCTGGAATGACGAGCCCTTCCAATTTGTCGTTCGGGTACGGCAATCAAGCGTGTCCCGGCAGACATTTTGCTATCGCTCAGATCAAAATGATTGTTGTTCGTCTGTTGAAGGAATTTGAGTTCAAGTTCTTGCCTGGCCAGACCCGGCCAAAGGTGTTTCACATAGACGAGTTCTCTGCTACCAATCCCTTTGCTAAATTGTTGATACGGCAAAGATAGCGCAGAGTGGTTGGCCGTAGCGGGTGCTCTGATGGCGGGACGTCAACCAAGAGGTGACTTACAGGCAATGAACACGTACGCTTCGGCGGAAGGATATTATACATGTACCCTGCTGTCGCAAGCCTGCGTATCGGATACGTTACTTCCCTCAAGGGTAATGTTTTCGCGCGCTCTAGCGGCACCTCGAGGTAGCAGTGCGAGCAATACTAGTGGTCTTTTGAGATTGTATCACTGTCTCGGCGGGATATTGTCCTCGTGCAGGACCTACACGTGGATGGTACTCGCATGAAATCGTGTGGTAAATTTCGCAATACCCAAAGGACTGATATTTTGATTGCGTTCAGTTGGTTCAATCAATTCGGTGGTGCCAACAGGTTAGTTGCAGCAACAGATCGAGCACATTCCGTTGAACATACATGTACAGTCTATGAGGTATGACACTCGCTTTTGAAGTCACCCAGCAGCCTAAAAGCTGCCCTCCGTGTTACCTTCGCCCATACTCCTGCTGCCCGAGCTGCCAGCCTGAATAGCACCAATGATGCCATCCATATATCCAGCGCCACTCCACTTCTGGTGTGTCAGCACGTCGCAACCCAACTCCTTCTCCCTCCTCTGCACCAGCTCGACGTAAGCCTTCATGCCGTCAGTCTTGTAAGACTTGGCCAGCTCGTTGGTGATCGTGGCTGTGCTGTGCAAGCCTGCGAGACTGATGAGCTGCAGCACGAAGCCATGAGGCGCGAGGTCCCAGATGAAGTTCTTGAGGTCCTGCTCGTTGAAACCGTGGCCGGACCAGTTGAAGGACGGCGAGAGGTTGTAGACGAGTTTCTTTCCTGGGCAGATCTCGCGGATCTCTTTGGCGAAGCCGGCAGCCTTCTTCACAGAGGGGTCTGCGGTCTCGAGCCAGAGCAGGTCGGCGAAGGGCGAGTACTCAATAGCACGCTTGGTTGCTGCGGGAAGACCGGCCTTGTAGTGGTAGAAGCCTTCGCGAGTGCGAGGAATGTCCCAGCTGAAGGTCACAGGGCTGCCGGCGATCTCTGCTGCGAGCTTGCGCCTGCGGTGAAGGGGTGTGTTGCGGTTCTTTTGCATCTGAGAAAGATAAGCTGCAGCGTCCTTTCCAGCTGCCTTGATGTGCGCCTCTGCCGCCTCATCGAAGGTGACAAGCTTGTGCTTCTTGACCCATTCGGCTTCGAAGGCGTCGACTTCCGCGCCCGACGCTCCCTCCATCTCCATGATCTGTAAGGTATCGGCAAGTGGCTCGGACTCTTCTGTCACACCAAGGATGTACTCATGGTCACGAGCGTCGATGGCAGAAGATAGCAGCTTTCCACTCTCAGAGTCTGTGCGTGCGATAACCAGGTTCTCAGAGCCCATCAAATCCCACTGGAAGCGAGCAGCGTTGAGCCTGTTGATGTGTTCGCCGACTGGGACCAGGACTTTGCCGGCAAGATGTCCGCACTTCTTACCACCGTGAAGTTGGTCCTCGAAGTGTACAGCTGCGGCACCGTTCTCTGCGAACAGCTTGGCCAGCTTGAGCACGGCACTGAGACCACCGTGTCCAGTGTCGCCATCTGCAACGATCGGGCGCAGGTAGTCAACATATGGTGTCTGTTTCCTCTGTTCGGCGGTCAAAGCCCGTCGTTGGTCATAATGTCTCCTGTCGTGAAGTTGTTGCGCCTTGAACATGCGCTGTACCTGGTTAGGCACTGTGTTGTATGGATAATCGCCAAAGTCGGGAGACACTTCGTTCGTAGTGGTCAAGACAGCTGAACAAGCCCAACCAGAAACATAGAGAATCTCCTGGTGAGGCGCTTGCTGGGTCATCTGGACAGGATCAATGGCACCCACTGGGAGTGAAAGTGTAAGCGATTGTTACAGTGATAATTGATTGAGTGTAAGTACATACTTGTGTGTACAGGCTTTCCTTCTTTTGCGCGCTCTTCCAATAGGTTGAACAGCTTGCGAGCCATGAGACTGGACGGATATACCTGTTGCAACGCGCCTCTCTTGCTCACGACTGTCTCTGCGCTGTACGGTCTCTTGATGCCCTCATATCTGGGGCTTGCCCACCAGTCTTTCACTTGTTGGACTTGCGCATTGAATATGTCATCCTCGGCAGAAGCCTTCTCTTCGGTTGACAACAGTTGGAAGGCATCGGTAGCCTGTGGTGAGGGTAGAGGTGGCTCGACGGGTGTGAGGGATCCGGTCATGTTTGTGGCTCCATATGAAAGAGGACGAATAGCCGATTGAATCGCTCTAGGCTTGTAAAGAGAGCGACGCTGCTGGCGCAATGCTCTTCCAGCCGAGCGAAACATGGTAGAGAGAGTATTCCTAAGCAGTTGATGTTACGTGAAGATGGGCTTTCTCGTGACTGGTCGTGCCAATTTGCGATATAGTCAACGCCAGAAGTAACAATAAGGCAGTCCTCAAGAGACCGGTGATACGGAAGGTTAACAAGAGATATTTGTACGCAGGCTCAAGAATAGTTGTCGTCCGCCTTAGCTCCGTCTTCGTCCAAGCGTCTGGCGGCCCCAGATGGAGTCTCCATCTTTCATCATTCCTCTCGCTCCCACCCCGCGGCTTAACCAACGCTTACCGAGGCTGATGGCCTGATGGACAAACGGCTCGAGCGGCTCAAGCAGCTCTCGGGTTACGCTGCATGCCATGTCTCGGTCTCACAGCAGGCATTGATGAGCTCCATCTTTCTACCTTTAACCGAGCTGCCAAAAATCATTCCACTTACCGCTTGTCTTTCTTCCTAGATCTCCAACCCAAAGTCAATTGATATCGTTTCAACGATCAGCTTCACACTGGGAAGCTAGGAAGCACTATAGCTATAACAACAATGTCACTCTCAGCCAGGACCGCAACAAGAGCAGTGAGAGCTAGCAAGGTATGAAAGCTCGAAATAACACAGCATTCAATTCCTACTAACAAATCAAATAGCTCTCCACTGCCACCCCTCTCTACCATGCCACCCGCAGCTACGCCACATCAGAGCCCAACCTCAAAGAGACTCTCAAGTCGGTAATCCCCGAAAAGCGCGAGCTGCTGAAGAAAGTAAAGGCCAACTCCTCAAAATCAATCGGCGAGGTCAAGATTGAGAACACGCTCGGTGGCATGCGTGGACTCAAAGCCATGGTTTGGGAAGGCTCCGTCCTTGACGCTGATGAGGGTATTCGCTTCCACGGCCGCACAATCAAGGACTGCCAAAAAGAGCTCCCCAAAGGAAGGTCTGGAACTGAGATGCTGCCAGAGTCAATGTTCTGGCTGCTTCTCACAGGCCAAGTTCCCAGCGAAGGACAAGTCCGCGGCCTCAGCAAAGAATGGGCTCAGAATGGCCACCTCCCTGCCTACGTTGAGAAGATGCTCGACAACTTCCCCAAAGACCTCCACCCAATGACACAGTTCGCGTGCGCAGTGAGCGCTCTGAACTACGAGTCGTCATTCGCGAAAAAGTACGAGCAAGGTCTCAACAAGGCCGACTACTGGGAGCCCACCTTTGACGACGCCATGAGCCTGCTCGCAAAGCTGCCAACCATCGCAGCAAAGATCTACCAGAACGCTTACCGCGGCGGCGGAGCGCTGCCAGCTGAGATCGATGTCAACCAGGATTGGTCTTACAACTTCGCCGCGATGCTTGGCAAGGGCGGCAAGAACAACGAAGGCTTCCAAGACCTTCTCCGTCTCTACCTTGCCCTCCACGGTGACCACGAGGGCGGCAACGTGAGCGCTCACACCACACACTTGGTCGGCTCAGCTCTCAGCGATCCATTCCTCTCCTACTCAGCAGGTCTCCAAGGTCTCGCTGGCCCGCTCCACGGCCTCGCAGCCCAGGAAGTCCTCCGCTGGATCTTGCAGATGCAAGAACACGTTGGAACCGAGTTCTCCGAGACAGATGTCAAGGACTACCTGTGGTCAACTCTCAAGTCCGGCCGCGTGATCCCAGGCTACGGCCACGCCGTGCTCCGCAAGCCCGACCCTCGCTTCGAAGCGCTGATGGACTACGCCAACGCGCGCCCTGAAATCGCCTCAGATCCTGTCTTCCAGCTGGTCAAGAAGAACAGCGAGATTGCGCCCGGCGTGCTGACCGAGCACGGCAAGACCAAGAACCCCTACCCCAACGTCGATTCTGCTTCTGGTGTGCTGTTCCACCACTACGGCTTCAAGGAGACTCTGTACTACACCGCCACTTTCGGTGTGAGCAGAGGTCTTGGACCGCTTGCGCAGCTGGTTTGGGACCGCGCGCTGGGTCTGCCTATTGAGAGGCCGAAGTCGATCAACCTGCAGGGTCTGCTTGACGCCGCGCAAAAGTAGCTCAACAATGCATTTTAGGAAGTCCTGTGATCGGGGTCAAATAATATTATGAATGAAAGAAACCTGGCAACTGCAATCATGTGTCAATATGTCTGTCAAATTGTTGAGTTGTGAAAGTGCGCTTATGATGGCGAACTGTTGCTCAGCCAATTTTCTTGTGAATCTGCGCTGTAGAGCTTCGACAGAGGAACCTCTCACATGAGCAGAAAATCGCGGCGCGTGAAATCGCGCATCTGATCGATTTGTGAATGTCATAAATACAGCTGGCTTTTTGATGTAGCTTCTGCTCGGATTTTTTTCTCATATGTCCGCCTCAGAGGCGACCAGTTGTCCACGCCTCGCTTGAAATGCGCCCAGTGCAAGACCTGGGTGCGCAATTATGAGCAAGCGAGGTCTTTTTCCTCTTGTGATACCTGGCCTCGCCGAAACACTTATCCGAGACTTCATCGTTACTCCTCCAGACGCCTATTGCGTCCTGAATCTGCCATCGGGTGCCAGATCGCGGACAGGATCTTAATGTATCTTGCATGGTATCATTTTTTGCTTTTCCGGCCTTATTTTTCGAGCGCCGCGTCTTCCCACCGCGGAATTTTCAGCCTGCTTACGACAGAAGCACCAGAATCACACTGTCGCCGCGGAGGAAGAGTTTGCTGATGAAGCGGTCGCGGTTGATGGGCTTGCCCTTCTTGCCGTCCGCATTCCTGGGCACCTCGCTCCACATCTCCTTGACGTTCTCCAGGACCATGTTGCAGTGGCGATCGAAGGCCTTGACGCGCGCGAGCAGTTTGCGGTTGTTGCGGGTGGAGATGAGGACTTGGGTGTGGTTGCGCACGGCGGTTTGGAGGAGCGAGAGAGGGCCGGAGGTGAATTCGTGGGTTTCGAGGAGGGAGAGCTCGTATTCGCTGTGAGGGGGTGTGAGTACTTGAGGGTGTATTGTGTGTGTGTGTGAGTTGATGCGGTATGCGACTACATACGTGAGGTCGCTTCTGGGCTTTGCCAGGAGTTCCCTGTGAGGTGAAGGTTAGCGATATTCGTGAACGCAAAGAATGACATGTGATTGCACGTACTGGATCTTTGAGTCGCTTGAAGCCATTGTGTGGTTATGTGATGTGTTGTGGTTGTATTGCGGTATATGGAATCGAGCTGTCTGATGGCTTGCGCTTGCTTCTACAATCACGTGATGGGAAGTCGAGAAGTGCAAGCTTGGATTCTTCCGATAAAACGGCGGGTTGCCCTGCCGTCATGCCGATCGGATCTCAAACGCGTGGAATAATTGAATCGCGTACCTGAGCTTCATCTACGCGCTTGACCAACCTTCCACTTTACCGTCTCGACCTCTCGACATCCAACATCCCTCTTCACTTTCCACTTTGCACATGTCAATTATTGTTTTTTGCTTGCACGTGTGACCATCACTTTGCATATCATTCCTACGCAGTTTGCTTATTCACCGTAGCTGCATAATCATTTCGTTCAACATCCTTTACCGCTCAGACACGACATACAAAGCGCCTTCTCCTTCACGCATACTATGTGGTAGCAACAACCTGGACCTTTGAGCCTTGGCAGCGGCTCCCATAAGGACGACTCTACTCTCTCGAAATAACCTAACCCTCTACACCAACATCCACGCTGCTATGGATTCTCCGGCCACCGACGATGGAAGCCCTTTCGCCAACATTCCCACGCGGCCGATGCGTGTCAAAGTGCTTTACACCTTCGACCACGAGAACAAGACCAATTGTTTGGCACGATTCCAGGACACACTACAAATACCTGCTGTTGCAATCGACGAAAATGCCCAGGTCGGCGTCATCGAGTTGCGCCAGTGCATCCAAGCCATAGTTGAGGCTTCACCGGAGCTTCTCTCAAATCTGGCTGAAGGAGATTTCACCATCTACGCATACGACTACAGCGAATATGAGACACCTCTCGTCGGACAAGGCATGCTGTCTTCTGCCCTCGCTGCTTCTGCTCCCCTCCTGCCGGCACACCAGAGCAAGGCTAAGATCACTGGACGCGTCTGCCAAAATATGTCTTCAATTTTCAGCAACGGCGTGGCAGAGACTCTGGAGGTCAAGTTGAGGCTGGTACCTGTACCACGACAGGTGCAGAGCGAATATGTGAGGAGTATGGAAAGCCTTCGCAATTCGACTCCCGCCATGAGTGGTGGTTTCGACCCTAATGCCTGGAACACATCACTTCAGTCTGGAAGCAACCAGCAAATGAACGCCGACTACTTCCAATTCGACATGGACACACCCGGAAGTCAGCAGGAGCAGTCTGTGATCGATGAGATGTTCGGTCTGGGGACTGGAAGCGGAGTGGAATTCAGCGGTCTAGGGGGTGTGGGAATGTCACAGACCCCGTCAGGTGGTCACTCTGTCGCAAACCCCGCTTTCGCCTCTCATTCTCACAGCGCCCCAGGCAGCCGAGCTGGAAGTCCAATGATGGGTTCAGATTCGAACACCTTTAACGAGCAATTGCGTCATCAGAGCTTCTCTACTGCTCCCCCAAATTTCGGGGATCAGTCTCGCCCTGGCTCACGTGCCAGCGTGCGAAGTGAATCATACGTACCCAGCCCCAACCACCACCACCGCCAATTATCAACACACTCTGTGGACTTGACTCAGCAAGTCGAGAACTTCTACGGCGAAGATGGCCAGCCCCGCAAACGTGCTAAAGTCATGCAAACAGACTGGCGTGGCAAGTCATCGTTCGGTGGCAGATCATCTGACTTGAGAGTGACTGCTGCAACTGCTGCATCCATGCAAATGCATCGACCCGTAGCGACGAGGCCATCTATGCCTGGTAGTAACTTGGAGCCACCACCTCGTGTTCCGACGCCCACTCCCCAGCTTGGTCTGCCAGGTCAGCAGCGCCCACGCATACCATCAGCGAGGAGCATGTTGCGACAGACTTCCACGACTGGCTCCGACTTCATGTCCGATGCCGATCAAATGTCTGAGGCCGTGAGCTCCCCGGAGGATATGACCCCGGAGGCGAGTGTCATGGCTGGAGAAACCCCACAAGACTTCCCATCATCGCCACCGCTTTTCCCAGGCCTCAACGAGGGCACCCCAAGTAGTCCGGGGTTGCCCACGCTGGCAGTACCGGCTATGGCCGACAGCGGCTACATGAGCGAACGTAATATCACCAGCAGCACCTATCTTGACAGTTTCGAGGCAAAAGATTTGAGCCCAGACGGAGACGATTACATGACGGCAGGACAGTATCAACCGCGTAAGCAGCAGCGCAAGACCCACATTAAGAGTGAGGGCCTTGAAACAGCGAAGATGCCCCCGCCTTATCCCAGCGATGCACCTACCAGCGAGATCAACTTCGAATGGGAGCAACCCGGAGACATGAACCAGTTGCCTAAGAGGATGCTGCTCAACTTGCCTCCGGGTCGTGGCGTGGAACGGTATGTTGACTCTTATCAAACGAGTTACGAGGACATATCGCGGCAGATGGGAAAGCCGTAATAATAGAACCTGACTGACAAGCCAACCCGGTACTAGACCCGCTACTGCGAAGCGATCCTCACGAGCGAACAGTCCAGCTCCAAGATACAACACTCCCGTCCTTGCCAATGAAGCTAGTGTATCCCACGTCCGATCAACCTCGCGTACTCCTTCGCTAGCTCCCGCAGCATCACTAAACGCACGCGTGACGCCGTTGCCCGGATCTGTGCCACCAGAGTCGAGGCGTGGATCTCTAGCACTGCCAACAAAGCGTCCTGCGCCTAGTGATGAGTCATTGGACGCTGCCGCACCACCTGCGAAGAAACGACAGCCCTCTAAGCGTGCCCGCAGCGCGCATCCGGACTCGGAAGCAGGTTCCCCAGCTCCTAGCGATACAGAAGGTCGCCCTGCTGGCCCAAACCGATCAGGCTCGGGTGCGCAACGCCGCAAGATCATCGAACAGCGCATGCACGATGCTGTGGCAAAGGGCGAGATGCCACAGTACTGTGTGCATTGCGGAGCCATCGAGACACCAACTTGGAGACGGCTTTACTTTAAGGTTGTAGATGGCAAGCCAGGACCCCTCGACTCTGTGGAAGACGAAGGCGAGACCATTGCCGTTGCCCCCTTGGAATGGAACGATGCTGGCGACGTGTCGAAATTCATCATCCGTAAGTCGATGAAGAAGGCAGGCAAAGACATGGCAGGTCCAGGGTTCGAGGAGGTTGTCATCTGCAATCCGTGTGGTCTCTGGTTTAAGAAGAACAGAAATATGCGTCCCAAGGACAAATGGGGAAAGAAATCTGGTCCTAGGAGGAGCAGGAAGCACAGACTTGGGGAGATTGGGCGCGCGACAGACTCTGTCGAGCCAGAGTCGGAAGCATTTTTTACTGATGCAATCATGCCTGAGGATGTCATGTCTGAGGCAATTGCAGAGGCTCCACTTTCACCACGAGCGGTTGCAAGCATGGAGACCCAACAAAGATCTCTGGACAGGCCCCGCTCATATAGCATGCAAGTGTCACAGGTCACGGGAACGACTTCACAATGGGATGCTGCAAGACTCGATGCGGAACTGCAACGAGCCATTCAGTCGAGCCCAGGGCGTTCGCAAGGATCGCAAGCCAGCCCGATCGAGATTGAGCTCACCCCAAGGCCAACCCGGCGTATGCTATTCCCTTCTCCTCGCAAAGAAGGACAAGTAAAGGGCGTTGATGATCATCCTTCTAAGGACAATTCTTCCTCTGTTGGCAGCGATAAGCAGAAGTCTTCGGCAAAGATATCGTCTGCAGCGGTTGGTCAGACTGACGTTGCAATCTTTGATGCGTTCACCTTCGACAAGGAAAACATGCCACCGCCCTTCGACGATGACGACGAGCTTGCACACCTTTTCGATGGATCACCTAGCGCAATCTTCAGAACTCCCGGCAAAACGCCTCGCAAGAACACTCCCCCAAAGAGCTCGCAAGTCTCCATCGACCAACTTCTAAAGACCCCAACACCGGCCTCACGCAGGCGCAAGCTCCTCACCCCATCAGCAGACGCGGCGAACAACGCCAACCAGCCAACACTCGCAGGCAACGACTTCCTGCTCTCCCCCGGCTCATCGCGCTACAACTTCCGCTCAACCCCGACCCGTCTCGCCAACACACCCGGCCGACGTAGCGCGGTCGGCAGCGATGCAAGCCAGCGCACATCGCCTTTCTCCAAGCACTTATCGCAGATGGTGAACACCGTCACGGGCGGCATGGGCGACTGCTTCACGAGCCCGAACAGCGGCATGAGTGGACTGGACTTTGACAATCTGCCCACATTCACGACGCCGGGACGGTGGGAGGGGCTGATGAATGCTGATTTTGGGGTGTTTGAGGATGGAAATGCATGATTTTTGGCGAGTAACGATTACGAATTCTGGGCATGCTTTGCTATGCCATGGCATGTAATGTAGGGAGGGACAAGATCACGGCATTGGGCCTTAAGGGTTATGTAGTCACCTTAGGGCAACGAAAATGTGAGCCTTACTTGGATGAAATGAAGAATATCACTGGCTTCGTGCCTTGACACCATGAACAATGTGCCCTTTTCTCCATTATCCGTTGTTTGAATGCTGCGTAAATCGTTGATAATACGTTGTATGCAGGCTGAAACCTCGATGGTAGTCATGTTCAACGAACGAAGTCTACTGGCAATTTTCAACATCTTCTTCAGTGGCGAGAGGCCGGGGTTCCAAGACCAGCGTATACCAAAGATTACGATACTGGAATCTCTATGAAGCGGGCACAACAGTTCACCGCTCTCAAGTAGTAGGCTGGCTGACCAACACATGAACTTGCATGCCGTGCAGCACGAACAACTCGACGGTTTGTATCACCGCCTGTTTCATCGAATCCACAAATACCCTTCCAGGAATTCCTTGGGCTTTCACATGCGAACGGGCATGACAGAATGGCAGGAGGGAAGTTCACATGAAAAGTGTACGCTCTGCTCCCTGTCCCGTTTTCACATGTCATTTATTGCCACCGCGTGCTATATACACTGCGGCCTCTTTGGGGAAATGCCCTCTCAAACGTCACTTAGTGGTGGTCCTCTCAGCCCTGTCAGGAGATCAAGATGATAAAAAGGTCCTGGCGCAGATTGTTCATGGCACGTGCAACGGGATACTGTACGCGTCTATCTATATAATAAGGGTGGGTTTCTATGTATGTGCTCTTCTGTACTTCCGCTGGCTTGGTCGTCTTCGCTGGCGGGCGGGAAGACGCGAATATGCACATATGCAAGGCGTTTGATGAATCACAGACATATCTGCCCGCCTACCGCCGCCTTGCCGCCCTTTCGAAATGTATGCACCGACGAATGGGCTGACTGATCGCCCGTGGCTTGCATTACATGCATGCATGCGCGCATCCTGTTTGCATTTCTACGTGTACATAGGAGGTGTGTGGCAGAGGAAGGTCATGGGTCTTTTCTTTTTCACTTTCACATGCCACAACATGAGTTGCGTCCGTTCGGACTTTATCTCTCGAGGGAGTCGGTCAGTCGCGAGAGTAAGGGGCTGTGGTGGTGGTGGCGGTGGCCTTACATGTCGTTAAGGTATTACCCTGAGTCCCTGCTTGTCTGGTGGAGGGTAAGGGGATTTGCGAAAATTACCCTACACACATATCTGTGCTTTTTGACATGTGAAAGAGTGGGAGTGCGTCACGATATGGAGGTGTGTAATGGATGCATGTGATGATGGAGGGCGGGATGTTTTGTAAGGTGGATGCGACGATGAGACACCAGACGTCAGGGAAGAAACTCCGAGACAGTATGCCCGCCACCGGTCAACGTCGTCGTGTCTTTGATGAGGTAACGAAGGCAACTGGTGGGATGGTCTCTGTAGGTTGTACTACTTGTGTATACTGCGTTTGCTTGGAATTGCTGTATTCAAGATGATCGGGACTTTGATCATCACGTGTGTAGTCTGCGGATAAGGCTGCGGAAGACAAAGCTGTTTGCGGGTAAAAAGGCGAGAGATTGCTTGACTCGCGACTCGGAGCTGCGGCTTTCGGGCGGAATATTTTGGCTTGGTGAGCGCGGCACGATCTTGCGATTCATCGTGGCACGTGTGTCGCAGAAAAGGCGTCTCAGAAGCATCGGAGGATGGAAGATGGGTTTGCGTTTGCAGCGCGTCGATGTTCACGACCCTAGAGCCCTGTAGATGGCACTAGTCTAGTACAGTACACTATACCAGCCAGCCACTGAGCAAAACCTGATTGTCTCCGATATGATCTCACCGATGGCAAGCAAGCAATTCCCCGACATGTTTCTGATGGTGGTAGCAGCGCATCCGCTGTATCGCATCGCAAAAGGAAGCTCAAGCAGAGGAATGCAAAACTCGCACAGAAACAGCCAAGCCCTTGCAAAGATCCTTTGTCCGAAGCCAGGCCTCCCAAACCCGTCCATAGGGAAGGCAAGAAGGGTAAGCACGGCGGATCGTGTGCATGCAGGGTAATGTCGACGAGGCTGAGTTGACGACGATTGGGTACACGCGCATGTGTATCTATGTATTCGCAAGCAGCCCATGTCGCAAGACGCAACGGCCATCCCTTCCCTTTCTCCTCCACCATGTCCGTAAGTTTGCCCGGGTATTCTTTGCGCAACGGCATCGGCCCCGACGAACTCTCAAACAAAGTCCGCCATGTCTTTTGCAGCAAAGATCGAAGTTTATGGAGAAGTCTAAGTGGTAGAGCACGAAGACAAGTGCGGAGAATGGAGATGAGAGTTTTGGCTAGGAACGATCATGGAGATTTGATGGGTGTGACATGCGTATTTCGTGTCAGACTTACGATAAACCGTGGAATGCGACGCTTGAAGAAGCGTACGATGCGGGCTTCCTACTACTCCCTCGCTACTGTATGTCTGACTACAGTCCGGCGAGTAGTCTCAGCTGGGCCGGACAGAGGATGGAGGAATTGCTATCTTGGGCGGGGCGCACGAGTGCAGCGCAATCGTCACCACTCGGGTGGTCGGTAGGCGCTTGCTGCTTAGTCTGCATTGGGGTTAGTGTGAACGCACGCGCCTTTCACATGTCAAAGGACGGTAGACACGGACTGGCTGGGCGCTGAACGAGCCTTGAGCCATCGAGCCATCGCGGGCCTTTGCTGGCTTCTGCTGCTGAGAGTGTGAGAGACTGCGCCGGAAAACAGGCATGGCAGGCAGGCAGGCGTGATCGCATCGGGATGTCATGAGCCGTCTTTGCGAAGAAGGAGCCGTTTCTTCGAGACGTCCATCCGTCTGTCTCGTGCCATTCGATAATCGTCCTCGCACAAGCCGCCGCCGTCTTCGCTCATCTCCTCTTTGTTCACAAGCCTGCTGCATCTCCCACAGCGCCCACTCGCCGGGCACGCACGTACGCCTCACCACTCCCACCTGCACACCCACTACGAACCACTGCCCCCCACGCCTCTATTCCAGTGTACATCGCTCGCTTGCGCAACACCCGTGGGTCTTGCGACTAGCCAACACTTCCACATCTGGGCGGCCGCGCGCGTTCAGGCAAATCATCGGCTCCAGTCTCTCTCGCTGGAAGAACGAACGCTGCACGATCACATGTCCGTCCGCTGACCTCAGCGCGCACACTACACTACTACCACTCAATCGCCCACGCCTCGTTTTAGCCCTGACTTGCACCTCCTCAGTGTGCAACTACACTTCGCTCCACTGACCTTCTGGACACTCTCGTCCTCTGTATATTTCTTGACCTTACCTTGTTGTCTTCGCCCACTTCCACCTTCGACTGCAGTTCCCCGCACCGGCGACAGCTCGCGAGCAGCTGCCCTATACGAGACACACCACACGACAACCCACCAAACATACACCATGGCGATGCCGCCAAACCAGAACCGCCGCGCCGAGCGTGCTATGAGGGCGAGCGAAACTACCAGCAGGGCGGTTCCCGAGATGCTTCGTTCAAGCCCTCGTGCACGACACGGCATTCACAAATCAGAACTCATCGTCGATCCGTCCACCTCAACATCCGACTGCGTCCAGCCGCCGAACGGAGCGATGGGAACACACATCAAAATCAGAGTGCAATGCACCGACACACTAGGCGCTGCCGCAAAATTGTCCGAACGACCTTTCGCCGCGAAACGTACCGATCCCACGTCGAAAACGCAGACCCGACCAAATGTAGCCGTCCTTAACATGGCCTCCCCGATCCGTCCAGGTGGAGGCTTCCTCGATGGTGCCAACAGCCAGGAAGAATTTCTCTGCGCACGTACGACTCTCTTCCCCTCATTGTGGGACTCATTCTACCGTCTTCCCGAAGTCGGCGCCATCTATACTCCTGACGTCCTGGTGTTCCGTGACTCTACCCCCGAAGCGAACGATTTGACGAAACGCGATCGATACTTCCTTGACGTCGTCAGCGCTGGCATGTTCCGCTTCCCAGATTCTCGTGGCCGTAACGAAGACCGTGATTCTTCCTGCACATGTGGCGTAAGTTATTGCGACACCGACCGTGAACTCGTGACTCGCAAGATGAAAGCCGTCATGCGTATCGCCGAGTCCAAGGGTGCTGAAAGACTTGTTCTTGGTGCTTGGGGATGTGGCGCGTACGGTAACCCGGTAAAAGAGGTCGCAAAGATCTGGCGTAAAGTCATCGCTGGAGGTCCTCGTCAGCGCAGACCGAATGCAGAGCGCTGGACTGGAATCAAAGAGATTGTCTTTGCTATTCCTGATCGCACCATGGTCCGCGAGTTCGAGCGCGCTTTCACCGACATCCTTTGCACGGATCCAGTAACGCCACCCTCGGAAGAGATCACCGCGCAAATCCCCAAGGCATCAGCGCAGGACACCGTGATCGAAGACCTGATCAGGCAGATTGCAGAAACAGAGCTCCAGCTTGAGCAAATGATCAACCCTCGCTCCCGCCTGCGCATCAAGGAAGCCCTCAAACAACTCAATCGCGACCTCGCCCGTGGTCTCGCCAACAAAGCCGCGCAAGAAGAGGATCTCACCCTGCAGGAAGACGAGGAAGTCGACGACTTTGTCCTCGCAGGCTTCGAGGCTTCCGACGGCGAGGAGAACAGCTTCTACAACTTCGACGAAAACGACGTCGCGTCCGACAGCAGCGACGCCAGCGAAGTGTACGAGTTCCGCCCACACCACAAAAGCTCCATCCCGCGCTTCGGCTCTGGAGGAGGAGGAGGAGGTGACGCCGACGGCCCCGACGCAGAAATCCCGCATGTCCATCCACACAGTCCCAAGTTCGACCCGGTGACAGGGTGGTTCGCAGGCAGTATGGACCAGTTACAGCGGATGTTGCGCGGTAGTCATCCCATCGACCACGACATCGAAGATTCGACTCCTGGCACTCCCACGCAAGGGCACGAGCTCGGCGGGCAAGGTGGTGAGCTCGACGAGAAGACGATCGAGTCGTACTTGAAGCGGTACGGCGGGACGGACGATCTTGACGATGATGTCTCAGCGTTCAACAGGCCTGCGATGGTGTGAGCATTATGTGTTCGCGTGAAATACTTGCGGCGCATCAAAAGAAAAGAAGGCGCTCGCACGAAGTGCTGTGATATGACACAGCAGCGAAAAAAAAAGAGATCCTGCCTCTTATTGTTATCATTGCCCCCGATATTCTTTTGTGTATTCCTGGCGCAGTCAGCGGTCTTTACGAAGGGGCAAACAAGCCGTGCCTCCGGTGTTATCTTGGACATGATTTTCCTTCCAGCCCGTCTCTGCACTCTCTCTGCTCTTTTGTTATGTCTTGGAAAAGGAAGGAAAGAAAGGACTTCCGTGAATTTTTGATAGCGAAAAGCGATAGCGAAAAATGAAATGCTAGCCAGGGAGCGAAGCGTCTTTTTGGAAGTCATGAGAAGTTCAGTGTCTTGATGATGATGATGATGATGATGATGAGAGAGGAAGAGATGTGACAAATGTAAGGTATTAAGCCATGACGGTCTTGCTCGGGGTTCCATGTTTTGATGGGTAGGTTCCAGCCAGCAATCCTCTTCTCGAGAGCAGCAGCAAGTGTGGTGAGAAAAGTAGGCTTTATCTTGAGGTCTGCAAAAACGACAGTGGGTGGGAATATGCTGAGGTTGTTGATGTATTTTACCTTGGTTGTCGTTGAGTGAGAAACTTATCCATATCTAAACCTCAACTTTGCGTTGGTTCGCCTGAGACGCGTTGAGCTGCAGCTGGGGTGGCTTTCGTCAACCAACCCAAAGGATGCTGGAGGTATCCCCACCTTGAGGCGTCTCGCTTATTTGGAGGTGACACTTGACATGCGATAAGTTACACTTTGGAGATGATTCTCAACGCAGCATTTGGTGATATTGCAGCTGGTGAAATGCCTCGAATGAGCGTGCGTGAATTGTATCTTTGCCATGACAAGATACTCGTCTCGCTCGTCGTCAGTATATCTCTATTGCTGACTGGGAATATGAAAGCTTGATGGTGGTGTCGGAACTTCCTCAACGCAATCTTTGCGCAACCCGCTTCGGTTGTGTGGATGTTGCAAGGTACGGTATCTACTGCTGTACTTCGGTTGACGCAAGCCACATGCGCGCTTGTTCTGGCCGAGTTCACCCGATGATGTTCTCACATCCATCCATCTATCTGTGGCTCTCACCTGCTGTACTATCGATTGAAGGCGAGGTCGCCCGAGGTAAAGCTTCATGAGAACAGCCGCTGGGGTCGGGCGATGGGAATGTGGTAGGAGCAATGATATCAGGCAGGATGCTGCATTGATACAGTCACTAGATATTTTAGGTATCTTTGTGGCGCGTAAGCGCTCAAGAGGTATTTACATTGCTTCTGGAGCAGGGACCTGCTACTCCTCTGCTACCGACTCCTGCCTTCTTCGCTTTGCCGGTCGTTGCTCGTCCTCATCATCAACGCTATAATTGACTACAGTGGCGTCTCGACCATCGGCGTGCTGTTCAGCACTGCTTTCGTCGATATTCCTGCCGCCGTCGTTTCCAACACCATTGTTTTTGTCGCCCGCACTCTCGTCCCTGTCGCCGTCAGAGGTAGCAGCAGCGTCGTCATCTTCATCCTCGATCACTATCGGAACAGGCAATGGCTGCTCGTAGATCGACGGATTTGCAGGTGACGGCGTCTGGGCAGCACCGTACTCGGGTCCTGCAGAGGTCGGCGGCGGTACTTCTGCGGCCTGTAGCGAGGCATGGTGGCGGATCGGAGGTAGAAGATGCTGAACTTGGCTCACGCTGGGAGCCGAGACAGGTGCCCTTTGCAGCGGCGGTGCATCATGTAGACCAGGTCTCTGCGGCGGCGCGGTTTGTAGCGCTGGATGTGGAGGTGGATGAGCATACGGGACCTGAGACTTGTGCAAAAGCCGAGTGTAATCATCGTGAAGTAACTGTTGTGGGTCGCGCAGTAGATTCTGCAGCTTGGTGAAATGCGCAGGCGTTTGTAGACGATCCTGGAAGACGAAGATCCGCCCGGCGAGATCTCTAGGCATGTGTTTGCACTGCTTGCAAGTAGCGAGCTGGCATGAGGGCACTTCCATTGATACCACGATAGGGTGTACAGAGCCTCGCTGAGATGTTCGGGCTGGCGATGGTGATGGTCGTGGTGGTGCGGGTGCGGGTGCTTGTGCATAACCTAATTCGGCGTGGTAGAGAGTGCCGTATGGTGGTGCAGCAGGGCGAGGCTGGAGCGGAACTCCACGTGCTTGTGGCACATTTACAGGTGTACGCCCCTGATACTGATGCTGATGGGGATGGATTTGGCCATTGCCTGCATTACCCTGCAATGGAAATGTCACACCTGCAATAGGTCGTCCATCTGGACCGACAACATTTGGCGCAGGCGCTGCAGATACAGCCTGGCGTTGCTTCGATCGGATAGCTTGCCAGTCCGGTGGAGTAGGTGAGTAAGGAGTGCGAGGAGGACCATAGACTCCTGCGAGGTCTCTCAGCCTCTCCGTCGGCCCTGGTGGAGGTAGGTCTAAGATCGAGACGCCCTCTGCGAGCCACCATGACTCTTCAGGTTCAGTTCCTGCTGGCGGGGTCGTCTTGTGCTTTCCTAGTATTTTGAGAGCTGACTTCGTAAGATCATGTGAGTCCTTCAGAACTTCTCTCAATGCTGCGCGCAAGGAGGGCGCATCTGCTTCCACGATCGCGTCTACGCATTTCCTCATGGTTGTCATCTCCTCACTGTCTCCGGGCACTTCCTCGCGTAGCACAAGATCCTTGTTTTCATTCCGCCACATTTGTGCAGCATTTGCAGCATCTCCCTTGTCAAATTTGGCGACCTGTTTCGAAGTCTCTCCATAGGTCTTGTGCATCCATGCAGTGGTAGCCGAGTAGCCGTTACCTTCCTCGACCTTGTTCTTGGCAAGGACTGCAAGAGCTTCTGAACGTTTGTATCCATCCATGATAGCTAGATCGTGGGTGTGCTGAGTGACTTCAGGATCTACGCAAGCGAGTTGGAAGTGAACCCATTCTGCAACGCACTTGCAAGGTCCTCCACCCCATCGATTGTGTTCAGTGGCATCTCCCACGTCCACATGGCCGTTCGCTGCTCGGGTGCCATGTACGCGAAGGTGGAACGGATTGTGATCGCCGTGTTTCGTGTACGAAGTCACGCGGATTCGCATTTTGCACTGTTCTTGATCCTCTGTGACGATATCAGCACTAAACGCCACCATGACTAGTAGTATAGCAAACTTACGGAACAACACCTGACTCTTCTTTTCTCTGTTGCGCATCCCTTTGCGCGTGCCATCGTCCTTACGCACTCTCTGAGCCTTCTTGGTGCGGCAGTGCCAATACTCAGTCTGCAAGCCAGTGTCCTCGTCAATCTCGACCCTCTGGACCGCACGTCGCCAGACATTGGTGATATGCGGCACATAGTCCGCAACCTCCTGGCTGTTCTTGAGTAGGATTGAGTTTTCCATCTTGAACAGCTTTTCCCTTACGGCATCAATTTCAGTAGGCATAGGTCGATATTTCACCATCTTGTTTGAAAACATCAACCACGAGCCGACGATAGGAGGCATTGTCCATTGCGTAGGTGTCGTGTCTGCTAGTTCAAGTGGCTGGAACGGACGGAACAGGCGAGGATTGGCAGGCTCGGGTTTAGGTTTGTAGAGCTTACGGCGCTCTGATCTGGGCATCGCCGCCAGCTGAGCACGCGTCGGGGCTTCTTGAGCAGGTTCCTCGTCATCTGGGAGGATGTTGTTTGCTTCACCTGCAGGCTCAATGGGTGGACTTTGACCGCGCGCAGCCGATGGACCATTTGAGAAAGGGTCATCGCGAGAAGGATCATGTTGATGTGGCCAGAAGTGCTCCTCAATCCCAGAGGCTGGAGCTTGCATGCCAGCATGCAGTTGTGAAGCAAGATGTGCATTATGAGAATGGTATCCGGTGTTGGACCCATATTGCGGGCGAGTATCCTGGACCGAGCCCTGGCCATGCACCATGTATGTGTTACTCACATCATGTGAAGAACCTAATTGATTGACGTTGCCGGATCTGAAGGCAGGCACGTATCCATTCGGAGTTGAGTGCGACCAGTCCATGTTCGCGTCTGTCGCCATTCTAGAAGACGTCGCGGACTTCAAGTGGGGCGACGTCGTTGGCGCACCAGAGCAGTCGCCAGATACTGCACGTACACTGACGCAAGTATCGCATGCGGAATTCGATGTTCAATGCGTGTATCGCTGTCCTTCGACCTCCTCACAATATAAGACGGTGTGCGAAGGTGTTGCACAAGTCGCGTCGTGGCTTATAGTAGCAGGTCACAACACGCGCGAAGGGGAAACTTAGCCGAGAGAATTGTTCACTTATTCTTGCGCTGCAAATGACACGCCCAGCACCAGCTTCGGATCCGAGACGATTTATACTCGTCGGATGGATGATGCAGACTGATTCGTCAAGTTCATCAAAATCCTAGGGCATCACGACCAAATCTCACCTTTCACGGATCTTGCTCTCACAATGGCCCAAAACTTTTCGACAGGAGCACAGACCGCTGGTGTCCTGCTGCAGACCATTCCAAAACCACAGCAGATTGCAATTGCGAAGGGCCTCATTGTCAACTTACGCTCACAGTTTGACGATGCTGCTGCAAGTGTAGCCGTCGAGCTAGTTTCTGGTCAAGACGACGCCACCTTGCAAAACGATCTTCTCGATGTTCTGAAGATCAGAATTGAAAGCGGGTTTCCAGACAATGTTGCATCGCTGCTCAAGTCATTCTCCGAACTATCAAGTCGATTGGTGACGGTAGCGGCGGAATGTTTAGCTGAACCCAAGACGTCTAACGACTTAATCACGGACTCTACGACACAATCCTCCAACAAGGCAGAGCAGGATGAGCTTAGCAATGTCGACCCTGACAAACAAGACCCTTCGAACGATCTTGCGCTCCAGTGGCTCCGGTTTGCGAAGCAAACTGTGTCGACTGATTTCTCATCCGAACGAGAAGACAGCCTTTTCGGAAGCGCTCTTAAATTTCTGAACGATGCCCACAGGTCTACGGCGTTGGCTGCACGCGACTTGGTCTTCTCTCTGCTTTCGTCTAAGACAGGCCAGAACAACCTTGAAGCCGTCAGAGAGTCCGTCAGCTCCCTCATCTCAGCACGAGACGCCAAACTTCAGCAGACCTTGGGTTATGCCCTGTGGATGCGCTTGTTAGCCTCCTCGGATGAGGTAAACTTGTCCTCGATCGACCTCTATGACGACACATACTGGTCACCTCTTCTTTCTGGACTTCGCAACGGCGATGCTGAGCGCCGCAAGATGTGTCTAGACATTTTGAAACGCTCGGTTGCACTCGCAATCGAGCAGGAGAAGCCTGGAGCAGTAGCTTGCAAAGATAATGGTACGTTATCGATTATTTCTTTTCTCAGAGCTTTGCTGAATAGGAAATGTACGCGGCGCTGGCAAATGCGTATCCATAGCTGACTGAAAGTATTACAGCGTCGAGCAAGATCATCGCCTACCAGTATAGTCGTTATTGCTCTGTCTTCGAAACACTTGTCCTTGCGAGATACACCAATCTCGTCGTTGAGTGCGAGAGGGATCTCGACGTCTTGGCCTCTGCAGACTCAGTCATTCAAGCAAAGTGGCTCTATGTCCTATTTGCGACCGCCCTGGACGCAACGACTACAGAACAAAACCGCAAGTTCATCGGCGAATGGATCATGCGATCTGATCTGTTCTCGAGGTTCCCGGAGGGACTTGCAGACTTCATGTCGCATTCCTTCTTGCCGTGGTCAATGGAGGGCCATCTCTTCGTCAGTTCGACAAAGGTGCACGACGGGCAGAGCCTGAGCTCCCGACACGGAGATCGATTCTCTGCTTTCGTTGGCAAGATCCTGAGTCAGACATCAGCAGACGCTCGAGCTCCACTTCTGGATGCCATGTTCGACTTCCTAGTTCGCAAGTATACGACGCTTTTCGCCTACTCTGCGGTACATCTGATCCGAGGTGTTAGTAATGCCTTCGAGACCTCAGACGACATCACGCTTAACAAAGGACAATTGGAGAACCTCTTGTTCATCTCCGCGCTACGAACACTACCGGAAGTTGCTACCGACTACCTGGTTGTCCAATGTTGGAGGATCTTCAGTCTATCTGAGAGTCGTTCTGAAAGAAAGCTTGTCGACGAGCTAACATCCATTGGCCAAACCCGTCTGCAAGACCTGACAGCAGCTGCTGAGATCGTGAAGCAGAACGTGACATCGCCAGATGGTGCCGCGGTCTCATCGCCAAACAAGTCACAAAGAGATGTCAAGATTCAGGCCTCCGTCGAGAAGTGCAAGAATTTGCTTCTGTCTATAAGCACTGAAGCAACCCAGCTACAACAGGACCTCGAAGATATCTGGTCAGACCTGGAATTCCTCGAGTACCCGCGTGCCCTACTCGTCAAGCTTCCAGCAGTCTTTTTCAATCCTACTGTGTTACGTGTGGCTTTCGAGGAGAACGGTGACGATGAATCTGGACTGCGTGATCTAGTTGTCATCACGCTTCCCCGTCTACTGGACATTGCAAACAGGCGAAGCTTCTTACTAGCTCCGCTTATGGCATCTCTGAGAGAAGTTGTTCTCGAGGCTCCCCAAGCCGCGACCATCCTTGACCTCGAAGAATGTATCCTCAAAGTGTGTCAAAGCCCACCTGAGCCCGGCATCGATCTTCGCATGGAATACTCTGCGATTCCTCTCCTCTCAAGCCACCTGGATGTATCGGCAGAAGCTTGTAGAGATCACTACTTCGGCAAAGGCGAAGGCTATGGATTCGCCGCGTACCTCGACCTCATCAGCCGTATCGGCACGCAACAACCGGACCTGATCCAGTCTCTACTGGAGACACTGCTCGCACGTTGGAAGAGGCAAAAGGTTCCTACGCCAACGATCAGCGCTTGGAAGACCACCTTGCAGCTCGAAGTGATGCTGCTCTGCTTTGAGCAATTCTCTGCGACTGCTCCGAGGGCCAGCCTTGACCCAATGTTGAAAGACTTCTATTTCATCCTTTCGCTGGAGCCTCTGCCGCGTTTCAGATACTTGATGGAATGGACACTCGTACGCATACAGATCCGCCATCCCGACCTGTGCTCACAAACTCTCGATATGCTAGCCACGAAGGATCATCAGTCGAATCCGAAATTCCTTGCCTCGCTCATGAAAATGGGTGTCATGTTGGCGACTGCAAAGTCTGGCACTGAAGACTTTGCACGTAGCCTTGCAACGGCATTCATAGCATTGTCATCAAGCTCCAAGATCATCATCCGACACGAGTCTCAATGGGCATTCCCACAACTAATGGACCATGCTCGGTTACAAGAGTGGACCACGATCCTCACCAACCCAGCATACACAGCCCTGGACGAGTACATCCGCAGCCTACCACGCTTCGGCGACCCACCACCCGAGCGCATCATGAGTAAAATCGATCCAGTAACCGACCACACAATGAGCAACCTCGTCGAAGGCCTCTGGACCGACCTCGACTACACCCGCCCACCCTACACCACACACCAAGACTTCGTCACCCTCTACAAAGACGACGACGCCCTCCCCACCACCACCTGGCCCGCCTCCTGCATCCCCCTAGGCACCGCAATCCCCAAACCACCCCGTCCCTCCCCAACCTCCGACTCAGACCCCTCTTCCACCCAAAAACCCAAACCCATGACCCAAGAAGAAGCCATCGCCCTCCAAACCAAAGGCACAGCCTACCTCAAAACCTCCCTCGACGACTCCTCTCACCAAAACAACCAGAACAAACACTCCCTCCTCGTCGTCGCCTCCCTGATCGAAAACCCCCTCAACCTCGGCGGTCTCAGCCGCGCGTCCGAGATCTTCGGCGCGCAGGCCATGTACGTCCGTGATCCGCGCGTCATTGCTGAGAAGGATTTCACTTCGGTTGCTGTGTCGTCGCATAATCACATTGATATCCTGCCGTTGCCCGTGCCGGAGATTTCTGAGTGGGCGGCGAGGATGAAGAGTGAGGGGTGGACGGTTGTGGGTATCGAGCAGACGGATCGGAGTGTGTTGCTTGGAGGTGAGGGGGCTGAGTTGCCGGATAAGACGATTCTGGTGTTAGGCAGTGAGAGGGAGGGGATGCCGGCTGCTGTGCTGGGAGAGTGCGATTTGCTGGTGGAGATCCCGCAGGTGGGTGTTACGAGGAGTTTGAATGTGCAGGTTGCGGCGGCGATTGTGCTTTTTGAGTATGGGAGGCAGCATGGGGGGTAGTAGAGTGTGAAATGGAGAGAATAGGAATTGAGGTGTTGGATTGTGTTACCGATACTGCTTGTCGTCTCATGTCTTTGGAGTGCTTGTTGAAATCAATCGATCCATTTGTGTTGTCTTCCCTGCTAGTGCTTCAGCACGCACGCTTTTCTATAACTCACTTTCCAATGTGCCCTCGTCATGACGTGCGTTATCATCATTCTCCAAAGCGACGGAGAGCATTCCAACATCCAGCGCCTACGCTTCATAACACGCTGTCCCGCTGTGTCCAATCTGAATCCTGTTACCCAATTTTTCCAAGTGCGCCCACGATTAATCCAAGAATCCCATCTCATCATCCATAATCCCCTTCAGCCCTCTCTGCGGACCACTGTTGACCGGCGGCCACTCCAGCCCTCTCTGCCTGAGCTTCTCTGCGTCCGCAAGAGCCTGCGGTAGCTGTGCGAGTCTGCCGTGCACGACGTATTCTTGTTCGGCCAGCGCTTCGGCGAGCTCGACTTGGTGGTTGTCGAGTAGAGTTTCATTGGGGACGACGATGATAGGGACGCCTGTGCGGAGGGCGTCGAGGATTGAGCCTGAGCCTGTTCGTTCGATGCGTGTCAGTTATCGAGATGAATACTTGATGTATAAGTTGTTAGAGCCTTTCGTACCAGCATGTGAAATCACCACTCCTTCAACCGCATCTTTCGCGCCTTTGGCCCGACGCATATGCCTGGCCAAGCCAGCCTTGTCGAGATCAAAGCCGGAGACTTTTAGTTTCGAGGATCCTTGTGCGATTGATTTGCACTTTTCAAACAATTGCTTGCCATCCTGTCCGTACTGCACGCTTAGCTCGGTGTAGCCTTGCGACTCGAGCGCGGTCAGGAAAGCGGGCGAGACGGCGGCTTCGATGAGGGCACTGAAGGAAGCGGTCGCGCCTACGGTGAGGAAGCAGAGTTTCGAGGAAGACATTTGGTTTCTTTTGAGGATATTGTGGGTTTTGTTCTTGTTGTATAGCTTCCTCGGTTCTCCAGCAGGAATGAAGAGTGCGAGGGACTATGATACTTCCTTATTATATATATACTGGCAGCTATAGGTGTGTCTTCCAATGTCCGGGTAATGGTGGGGAGGCGTAGCTTGGTAGGTGGTCGTTGATGCCTCCAAACTCTCTTTGCGCGCTAGTGAGGCCTTTCTCGAAAGAGGCGAGAATGTGTAGTATCTACAATATATTCGGAGTTGTTGTTTGAGATCGATTGATGAGACCAATGGCGATCAGATAGTATACAAGATGTTATGACTTCATGAAATCAATAGTCATTTCATCAATACCAAGACTATGCAAAGGTAATCGATACTCTCCCAATCACTTCGCATCTCACAAACCTCCGAGACGCGCTGCACTAGCCGGACATGAGCACAGACAATCTCGACTTTTGGAGAGACGGACTCGCTCTCGAGAACAAGCATACAGACAGGCATATACCACGACATATCAACCACACCTACCCAATGGCCACACCACTCCGACAAGCCTGCCGTAAGGCTCCCAGGCCCCTCTCACAATGGACGACCCGCGCCTTCACCACCTCAAAACCCACACCGGCCTCCCAACTCTCGCCCGACCCTGAAGTGCTCCCTCCCATCGATCTTGGAACTCTGCCCTCGCAAGCCCACGCCGACATCGAAACCCACCGCGAAATCCGCTCGCTCGCTCGCAAAGCAGCATGGGAAATGCCCCTGCTGGGCTCGCTCTCCAAGCCCTTCACACCTCCTACCCACGCCACCCCGCTGCGCTGGCGCTACACAACCTACATGGGCGAAGCCCATCCGGCCGCGAAAAAGGTCGTCGTCGAGTTCGCGCCCGCCGATCTGCTCGAGCTCAACGAGAAGCAGAAGCTCAAGCTCGTCAAGCTCGCCGGCGCGCGCTGGAACCCCGACAAGGAGATTGTGCGCATGAGCTGTGAGTCTTTCGAGACTCAGGCACAGAACAAGCGCTTCCTAGGCGACACCATTGGCAAATTGCTGGCTGAGGCGAGAGACCCCAAGGCCGATTCTTTCGAGGACGTCCCACTGGACCTGCGACACGTTGAGAACAAGCGCATGCAGCGCAAGCAAAAAGCCCTTCTCCGCGCGAGACTCGGCAACCCGAACACTGGCTTCCCTGTCGAGTGGCGGATGACGGAGGAGAGGCGGGCAGAGCTGGACGCAAAAAGGAATGCTGCGCTCGAGGCGCCTGCGGTTGAGCAAATCGCAGCTGAGGGCGTCGAGGGCGAGGCACAGGTGCAAGCTGCTGAGGAGAAGAAGGTCGTCTCCGGTATTGAGGCGATCGAGGCTGCGAGAAAGATCGCGGATCTCCAGAAGGCTGAGCAGCCGCTGATGGCAGAGGCGAGGGCGCCACTTGCAAAGGGCAAGCAAGGCAAGAAGGAGTTCGGACAGAGCGGCCGCGCGAGAAGATAAAGCTACGGTTTTGTAAGATGAACATAGGAGCAATGGGAGTGTAAGCGGCATGTGGGATGATGTACACTATTGTAGACAATTTAGACGACCCAAAGGTTGGTCCAGTTTTCTTCCCGTCTGCTCTCCGGGTGAAGTGAAGTGTGACCACATCCTTGACACACTGGGCGGTAAAATCAAACCTTCGCCACAGGAGCGATCGGTTTGCCTCGAAAAACACACATATGCTTACATTAATTCGCACATATATCTCCAGCCGTCAACACTACGTCAATGTCTTCCGCAACGACAGAGTACTTATCCTCCTATCAAACGCCCTCGAATTTGCCAACACCAAAGACGAGCTCATAGCAGCAGCAGAAGACGACCGCCTATCACTGCTACCACTCTGACTCACCCCATCTCCCTCTTCCTCCCCGAGTGCCTCACCTCCCCTATCCCTATACAACGCCTCCGCCATCTCCGCCGTATGCCACACCAAGTTCCTCTCCCTCGCACTCTTCTCACTCGCCCCTGAAATCCCCAACCTAAGAGCCTGCGCGATCGCCGACCTCGGCACCTTCGTCCTCGCAGCTTCCAACAGACTCTGCACGCGCTCGTAGTCATCCCCCGAAGCTTCGAGCCCATACTCCCGAAATCCTAGGCTCATTGGCGTCTTGCCATCCTGCGTCCTGGCGTCCGCCGATGCGCCGCTTACGAGCAGTACCTCGACGATCTCCGGCTGGCAGTGGAACGCCGCGTAGTGTAATGGCGTCCAGCGGCGGGAATCAGGAGCATCTGCTTTGGCGCCGGAGGCAAGGAGTAACTTCGCCATTTCGACGTGTCCGAACTCGATGGCGAGGTGCAGGGCGCGAGCGTCTTCGTGCGGCCAGCGGATCTCGGCCCAGTAGCCTTGCTGTGCTGCGTCGTTGGTTTTCTTCGATGGTTTGAAGGACGGCGAAGCGAGGCGGTCGTCGAGGTCGATGCCGTGGGTTATGAAATTGGCCATGAGAGCGACGTGGCCGTAGGCAGCGGCGAGGTGTAGGGGTTTCCAGCCGTAGGCGCTGCGGGTTTTGAGTTTGGCGCCGTGGGCGAGGAGGGCGGTGACGAGGTCGAAGGCGCCGATTCGTGTGGCGAGGTGGATGGGTTCTTGGTCGTCGGCGTCCGGGAGAGCGAGTTTGGCGGTTTTGTGGTTGATTAGGAGGAGGGCTGCTGGAGAGTGGTTATTGGCTATTGCTAGGTGGAGAGCGGTTTGTTTGCGCTTCTTGGTCTGGTCTTTCCATGGCACGCCTAGATCTAAGAGGCGCGAGAGCATTGCGGAGTGGCCGTGGAGAGCGGCGTGGTGGAGAGCGTTGAGGCCTTCGGGATCGGTTGATTTGAGGATCTTCTTGTTGGTAAGTACTAAGTCGAGCATGCGTGTGTTGCCACTTGAAGCAGCGCAAGTGGCCAGTTTCCAGGATTCTTTGATGCTCTTGAGCTCGACATGCTTGGGAAGAAACGCTTCGGCAGTGGCAACGTCTCCACGCTTGACCGTTTCGAAGAATGGTACTAGAACTTCTGGATCGTTGACCTTCTTGTATGGCGTGGCTTCGAGTATAGCCACGACAGCTTCGTAGCCCCCTACGTCTACAGCCAGCCAAAGAGGCGTGCGGTCTTTCTTGTCCCTGAGAGACACTGAACCTTCCGCAGCCAGTAGCATGCGGCAAATAACAGAATCATTGCAGATCGCGGCGAAGTGAAGCGCAGAGCGACCTTCGGCATCCTGATGGTTGATGCGACTGCCAGCTCTGAGTAAAGCACGACAGAGCTCTCTGTTTGATTGTTGTGCGGCTTCCAACAGCGCCGTACGACCGGTTTGTGGGTCTTGCACGTACACGTTATCTCGCTGCTGTGTCAGTTCCTGGACTCGGTCTGTCTGGTCCTCTCGTACTGCTTGAATGATCTCGGGGTATTCGGATGTGCTGTAATCATCGGTTGAGTCATCCATGTACCTCGACATGGTTTTCTCGATGGCAGAGAGTGTATGAGCCTGGTCGGCGGTAGCACTTCGAGGCAAGAATGAGCTTCCAGAGCCAGGTTGCGGTGATGCGTTGGTGATGTTCGGCGTGACATATGGTGGAGGGCTTGTAGGCTGTGGTTCGTCCGTTTGGACTTGCTTTTCTGTGCTGTCATCGGGCCTCTCCACTACTTGAAGAGGTGCAGTTTCTTCTGATGTGACGATGATCTTCTCAGACGAATATATGCTATCTGACCGATCCTCAAGATCTTTGCTGGAATCTTTCTTGCCTATTGGCTTACGAGGCAATATCTTTTGGCTTGATGTAGGCGAGGCTCTCGGCGGTGAACTTACAGCGCCGATGTTCGGTGTCGAAGAAGATGCGGTAGTGGAGAGATGGGATGGTCCAGATGCAGCCGTGGTCTCCTGGTTCGAAGTGTGTCCTTTTTGAAGATAATTGTCTATAGCCGGGTAATCATCAGGATTCTCTGGTACTCTCCTGCCCACCCCCGACATTCCTTGACGTTTCTTTGGGAGAGGAGCCGGTCTATCATCCAGTCCAGCCGGCGGGCTCTCAAGGAAAAGTTCATCGCTCCTTATCATCGGAGATTGATGATCCGATGGTCCCTCTGTCCCAGCAGGGTTCACGAAAGAAGGAGAATTGCTTGCCACCCTCTCACGGGGAGGTTGCACATCTGTAAGAGCCTGGGGCCGAGAGTCGATGCTTGATTCTTCGGTGTCAGTCTCATCAGGGAGTGTCGTCTCAGCATCCAAGATACCCTCAAGGAATACTTTGAAGTCCGCGGATTGCTCCTCGGGCGCGTGACTTTTGGCTTCAGTGAGCATACATCTACGCTTATCACGGGTGCTCTTGTGTGCACGACTGAGAGTCCTGGCTCCAATGCCCAGTTCCTCAATGGCGTGTTCCGCTGGCCGACCTAGAGGCAATTGGCAGACTGTGAGTGTGAATGATAGCAAGAGGGCGCATTCCCGCATGTCAGTGACATGTTTCGAAAGCTTCGGCTCGTTCCAAGCGAATTTAGTCTGAGTCCACTTGTCGCTTCCCTGACGGCCAAGTAGTTTCGTCATCTTTGGACCTGTGCAGCGAAGAGTTTTAGTCAGTATAGTGTCTCAGACATTACATTAGCCTGCGGTCTAGCTTCAAAGGTCGTACTGTTCGCCCTGCCGCTGAGAGACCAGCGTGTAGTCTGATCCTAGGCTGCGGAAATGGATCGTATCCTTTGTTCACGTACCTGAGCGGAGTATCAAGTCCAGATCCTCTTTCAAGCTTCCCACGGAGTCGTCAACAGTGGCGATAGCTTCCTGGAGACTGTCCTGAATCACCGCTTTGCTCGTCGGATCCGTAAAGTGCATCCATTCTTGGATTCTTCTGACGCCAGTTTCCACCACTCTGATCTGAGCTTTGATGGATGAAAGTGTTCTCGGAGCCTCGTCGAATGATTCCGCGAAATCAGTCAGAATGACGATGATCTGGGCAATGCTGAGAAGCGTCCCGGCTGGATCCATGGCTGTTTGCGCGGTATTCAAGCTGTTGCTACCAGTAAGCTTTTCCAGATAGCATGAGGTTCCATGTCGAGCCTATGTCGTTGATATTGCGAGAGACCTTCAGTAGCTAGCCGACGCGCCACATTGCGCTATGACACCAACATGCTTATCCAGAAATAGCTGAAAGGATTCACAGCTTGAGGCTTAATTTTGGAGTGTATAAGTCTGTATGCTGGTCATGCATCGAGGGTGGTCGTGGCTGCCTTGGTTGATACGCTGTGAAGTATAATACGCGCTAGCTTTGTCTCTATTATTCCAAAACGATGCATTACTTCTCTGGATATGCCGCATGTTGTCGCATGATAGTCCTCCAAACGGTGGAAGATGTCCGTATGTATACTTGTGCACTTCGGCACACGGTCCCTCGTACGGCTGAGTCCATGTCCATCTCAACAAGTCTACCGAAGCGAAGGTCGAAGGATTTGGTGCAGGGCGAAAGCGAGCTGAGTTTGGGCCAGCGATCAATGCTTGGAAGTTCCGCCCGAACAATTCACATGCGCAAACGCAATAGTAGCAACTTTAGGTGCCTCTCTTCATACACAGCTTTTCGTTTAAGGGGTGTCTCCATGAGCAGCATTTATGATACTGCTGTCACACATTGTAACCATTGGAATGGGTCATTTACCATTGAGATACTGATTGCTACCAAAAGGAGACCGCCGAAGAGGAATGCCTGGGAGAGCGGGAGGCATCGACAAAATCACACACGGAAACTGACAAATATGGGAATCGAAAGTTTGGCTGAATGCGCACCAAAGGCGCAATTCGAATGTTTATGTTTTACAAATATTCCAAGTATGCTCCCTAAAAGCTTTTGAATTTCGGAGAATTCAGAATGTGCGACAATGAAGTGTCGCTTGGGTTGTCACAATGGCAACTTTGGCTACTAGACCAGTAAAATCATCGTCCTAAGCTGCTAGGTGCACTTCGAATCGAGGAATCACTTAAAGAGTGTTACCAGCAGTGCCAGGGATACCAGAGATCGCGCTGGCAGCCTTAGCTTCAACGGCGTTCTTGCCAACCTTGCTCAGAACACTGCTGTCAGTGCCGGCGAGCGAGCCAGAGCCAGTGAAAGAGTTGGCAACACAGGCGCGGCCAAGAGCAGACTGGCAAGCAGAGTCGTCCTTGGTAGGGGCGTAGAGAGAAGCAGTATTGTCCTGGACGGGGGTCTTGACGTTCTCGAACACGGAGCCCTCGATGAGAGCGTAGGCGTCCTCGCCCTCGAAGGCATGGCCCTGGATGTCGTCCCAGTAGTTGTTGGGCATGTGCACGGTGGCGCCGCCGCCGAGCTTGGGGGAGCGGCCGCTGGTGTGGTAGATGTAGTTGTCTTTGAAGGTGATGGTGTCGCTTGTGCCGGTGAGGTAGACGCCCCAGTAGTGGTAGGAGTTGCACTCGGCGGACCAGCTGGTGCTGCCGTTGACGAAGTGGTTGGAGATGGTTACGCCGTCGTTGCCGCCGTTGCCGGTGACGATGTGCTGGCGACCGACGAGGGAGGTCTGAGTTCTTGTCAGCATTGGACTCAAAGATGGACGTAAAAGGACTACTAACAGCCACGTGGTCGACCCAGACGTTGCTGGTGCCATCAAGAGTGATGGCATCACCACCCCAGACGTACTGAGGGTTGAGCTCGCTAATGGCGATGTTCTGGATGATGACGTTGGAAACGCCACCAGCAAGACGCAGGCCCTTTCCGAGAAGCACACCCTTCTGTCCGTCACCGATGATGGTCTTGTCGCCCTTGACCTGGATAGGGTTGAGAGCAGCCTTGTCGTACTTGACATCCACGCTGGCGGCGCCGGACTGGTAGTTGGAGCACCTACAAAGCGAGAGGTCAAAGTCAGCACAATGCCTCAGTCATCCTGTTAGGTTAAATCCTTCAGTATCGTACCAGTCATCCTTGTTGATAGCAACCTGGCAAGCAGAGCCAGTGCCGTAAGGAGCGCATCCCTTCTCGGAAGCAGTTCCCTCAGTACCTCTGAAGTCGAAAGTCTGAGCCAGAACGACAGTCAAGGCCTCAGAAGAAGTAAGGTAGTTCTCCAACTCCTCGGTGGTAGTAGGTGTAACAGTCTTGCCGCCAGCACCGCCAGTGGCCTTGGATCCGAAGCCCTCAGGTTTGCCAGAAACCGATTGAGCAGAGACGACCGAGGCGGCAGCGACAAGAGCCGCGCCCAGCGCAGCGAAAGAAGGCATATTTGGAAGATGAAAAATTGGATATAAGGAAGGAAGTAGATACGAAAGAGTGAATGAGTGGATTTGAAGGAACTCCTACCTGCGGCGACGAGTGCTTTTGTGCTCACATTGTGTGATCTACGACAGGCACCGTGGAGTCTCGTTGCGAGGCCATGCCGCTAGAGTAACAGCACGACTTAGGGTCAAGCACTTGATCCATGCATTGCCATGCTTAACCCGAAGAAGCTATGTGCATGTTCGACCGAAATGGATCTCAAGCAATTGTTAGCAATCTGTAGTATATAGACGGATACCCACAACGGAGAAGATGCCGGTATTATCTTGACAATGCCGGTGTCTGGTTGCTGGAAGAACTCATTGCGATACAGGGCAAGCAGGGTGCGATGATTGCTATCAAGGGCATGCAAGGTGTGAGGATTGCGATCGTCGCGTCCTCTGTATAGGGCTGAGTGAAGTGTTTGGTTGTGCAATCCACGTCCTCGCACTAAACCTTTTTGGTATTTCGCCGAGCGGACTTTACTCCATTCGAAGTTAATTGTGGACTTCCATCGTTTCAAGATGCTTGTTATGTTGGATATAGTATCATATATATGAGGATTCGTGGCAAGGTTCCCGAGCCGCATAACATAAAACAGAACCGCCGTTATGCTGAATCTATGTGAAGACGACTTCTTGCTCCTATGTCGTAAGACACTCGCGTTCCTTCGTGGACTTTCCTTCGATTGGCTGATCCTATGTTCCCTTCCTTTGCTACCAATAAACGGGAAAAACAACTAGAATAATTACAGCCTGCTTCAAGGCTGGGGTCGGGACATCAAGAGACAGGCATCTTCATTGATCCTTGATGAACATCACTTGTAATCTTAAACTGCCGCTTGGTCTACCGAAAAATCGTTTGTTGTCGTACTACGACCCTAACCCTGCTAACACCGTGTGAAATGCCACAGTCGGTATGACTCTGTACCTCTTGATACAAGTACTGGAAACATGAGGAATGAATGATCGTCTTGAGGTGCGTATACCCGCAATCAGGTGAGCCATCCTATCATCGAATTATTGAGAACCCGATCCTCTTTGTTCAGTCTGCCCAACTGCTCAGTATCAGGCCCTCCCATCCCAAAGAATGGCCGACTGTTGACGCGGCAACGTATGGCCCCATCGGGCAGTTTGCCAGTCTGGAAGTATCGTCTGATGGCTTTCGCGCTGCAGAGACTCGGTTCGTCTCGAGTGGTGTGGCCCTCACCGTTCGTAATGAGCAATCCTGACGTGGGAAAGGCAGCATGCATCCTTCTTGCAGATTGCAGAGAAGTAAGACCGTCGTAAAAGCTGCTGGCGAAGAGAATCGGGTTCGCTGTTAGGTTCGAAGAGATAGCGTGCTTGTCGCCATAGCGCCAGCCGAAAGTTATAGGCCAGTTGAAGATGGCCATGTAACCGCTTGCCCATTGATCACCAGTCCATTTCGTGACCTTTCTCAAAGGAGCCCAGCGTGCTTGTGCGAATTCTGCTTGCGTTAGTCGAACAGACGTGTCTCCGCCTGCGATCATTGCTAAAGCCCAGTCCTCGGAGATTTGGGGGGCTGACGCAGGATTGTTGGGATCAAATGCGACTGGTAAAATCTTCGCCAATTTCCCTTGCTTGAAGGCGGCGAAGGCGGTGCCGTTACGGTCTATGAGAGGAGCGATTATTTCAGCGACTATCGGCCAGTTCATCATGGGTGAGTGGAATAGTTCGCCCAACTTTGTCTTGACATCGCTCAGAGTGATGTTGTCCGGGTCGACATGAGATGTTTCAGGCACTGCAATCGGTCCATTGAGGCGGATGTCCTTGTAGATGTCTTCCAGTCTTCGTTGTGTGTCAATGCTAGCATTGCCGGCCCACATGGGACAACGCTTCGGACCAGCAAGGGCACAGTATTCGAAGAAAGTTTCCACAACCGCGTCAGAACTATCCGCATCGCTGTTCAGCTCGCCAGCGTAGTACTCTGCCGCATCTACCACTCCGTCCAAATGGAAGCGGTGGACTCGGTGAGGTTGCATGGAAGCAAGTGTCGCACCCAGGAGCGTACCATATGACGCCATCGAAACCAGCAACGGCTCTTCGCCACGATTCCATCTCAGGCGGTGCATCGTCTTTTGATCTGCACGTTTGATACGTGCTTGCTTCTCTCGCTATTGGCCATGGCGTTCTGCCAATTCCACCAGGTCCCGAGCTACCATCGCCGTTGACGCGTATTGAGCAATCTTAGATCCATTTGGATTGGTGACAGGATGCCAGATGTTGCCACGAGATGCCTCGTAAGTGCTCTGCCAAAGACGATCAAAGTTCTGCAAAGAAGTTAGCATGGCTGTGTGGTCGCAGGGATGATCGAGGGCAATACGAGCCTTGTTTCTCTTCAACTTTGCTCTCCCGTCATGCTGCGTGGATGATACCTGCATCGGCTTTAGTACTCTGGTTTTCACTTTGTGTTGGTAGTGATAGCAGCCTACGTTGTACTCAGGCGGCCATGCTAACTGCAGAGCAGACATCTGTGTAGTCAGAGTTGCAGCCTGCAAAGAGTCGTTGACGGGCGTGTACCACGGAGTGCTGTTGGAAACGCCTCGGGGGTCGAAGAAGATCAGATCAAAGTATCGAGCATCGGGGTGATCTGATACATATGTTTCGCTGCCGTAAGAGTATGCCGCATCGAAAGAAGTCTGCAGATCCGTGGCTTGCGCAGTACGAGAGGTACCCGCCGCACCTGGACCACCGAAGTTCAGAATGATCTGACCTCCATATCTTGGGTTTGTAACTGGGACCTGGGCTGGGGCTCGAACTATTGCCATCTTGAATTTGTCGCCATAGACTGGGCTGTCTGCAGTGGCGTTCCAGTCCAGCGGAAGCTGTAGTCGGGCGCATTGAAAGCCTCCGCCGCAGTTGTGGTATTGGAGCTCGTTCGTGGCCGTGATGTCGGACCAGGAAAAGTCGGGCGACAACTCGTCAAAGGTATGGTAGCTAGTAACGTGCAATGCGAACATGCCCGCCGGCAAAAGATTAAGGAGGCGCATAGCTGCGCAGAAGAATGGGAAGGATGCGGATGAGGATGTGTACAATATGAAGACTCATCTGATTATGTCGCAACAGCTCTAAGCCTTTTTTGGGGAGACGTAAAGACGCAAGACCGGGCAAGGACAGTCTGCATCATGCCTACCCGTTGTTTCAAACTTCGGTATCGCAAAACATGGAAGGAGGTATCCATGAGAATCAGGCTCAATGTGACAAACGCATTTTGTGAGCCATTTTCTAATTGCACATGCGATGTCTCGATTAAAACAGGCCAGTGTTCGGAGAGCTGTCAACATTATTATACGTTAGATCATGCGCAGCGAATCCTCCATGTAGCCTTGTGAACCGTGGGAGACGAAGAGTTCAATGAAGATAAACCGCGAAGCTCATGTCACCAGTCCAGACGACAAGGAAGGAAGGAGACGAGTGATCAGTTGAGCTATGTGCAACGAATGACGTCCTCCGTTGGACATTGCTCCAGAGGAACTTGAAAATGGGACTTCCAGGACTCACCATATTTCCAGCGTATGTGGTCACAAGTCTCAAGTTCGCTGACGTCTGTCCACACGAAGTAGATACCGCACTGTTTTGTCTCTGCGGCTCGACTCCACTATAGCGCGATGTCTGCCGAAAAACTACTCCATAATACGATCGATCGCTTCAACCGACGATCTGGCGATTCACCTGACGGCCTGATTGGCCTGATGTATCGTCACAATGCCGGAGTTCTACGGGAATTAATTGACGATACTATAATGCAACTTGCAGGGGCTCCCGTATCAGCCTTTCATCTACATTGCTCCAGCCTGCCACGCGACGGACCAACCTCTAGACCTCAGGCAAAATGACTACAACCATACAAGACAAACCTTCTCACGATGCCACTCGGGACGCTGTCTTGCTCAAAAAGCTCAAGTCATACTTGCAGTCAGACGACCTAAAGAAGAAAGTATGTGGTCTTACGGATTCATAAACGAAGCTGTAATCCGGAACATCCTAAGCTCTGCCAAAATCGAAGTATCTCGCTAACCTATCATGCTCTGACTAGCATGATCCCAACCAGTACCTTGCTCGCTGGTTCGCACAAACCGAACTCGTGTCAGCAAAGAGCGGCACGCACGGAAGCGGCGAACTTGTCTGGCGTTTTCCTGTACAGAAGGAGTATCTGAACATCAATCATCAATACTCCGGAGGCGCACAGGCTGCTGTCCACGACACTTGCACAGGCTGGACTCTGCTGACTATCGCGAGACCCGATTACTGGTCCGCGCTTGGCTCGACGAGGACGCTCAATATGTCCTATCTCGGAGCTCCGCGAGCAGGTGATATTCTGCGGCTAGATTGCAAAGTAAGTGAGGACCCGCTACAACGGCGGGCCCAAGACTCGGCTGGGTTCAGGCTGACGATGCTGTAGATTGTGCATCTCGGATCTCGTATGGCATTGATACGGGGTGTGCTGACGAGAGAAGCCGACAAGAAAATCATCAGCATAAGCGAACACCATCTTATCAACAACGACAAAGGGGTGGCCAAGCTATAACCCAGCATAAGATTCTGGCGTATCAATATCCAGTACGCTCCCATCACTTCGGAGTTAAAATCATAGAGACGTTAGAAATAGAAATGCCGCAGATGCGGCTCTTCCAGACCCTGCGGATCACGCCGATCATGACGATTGTCTTTGAGCACAGGCTTTCCTCCTTCACTCGATTACGACAGAGGGAACACTAGCTTTGATGCATCAAGGCTACCAATCTCAACGATCTAATATCGCTGTGATGCTGTAAGATCGCACAGTCGATACACACAATCATCCATCCGGGAGTGGAAATATGGACGCAGCAGCTTTCACAAAGTGCTTTTTCGAGCCGAAGTTGATTGCAAACAGGCGATTGAGGATCTGGGGAGCGACGAATCGCTTAGATAATATCAGTGTGACCTTTACAAGCCAGAAGCCTGGAAACTTCCAACGACGTGCCGCCGTGAAAATGAAAAGAGAAATATACACAAACGCCATTCGATTGCATCAACCATGCATGCGGATCTCCATTTCATCTCATTGGATTTACCATTCTACGCAACATAAGCATACTTCCCGTCATCATCCCTCTCCATATAATCCTTCTCAATCAGCCGATCAATATTCCTCTTAATATCCGCCACACCCAGCACACCTCTACTAATCGTCGCCTTAATAACCTCACTAACAAGCTCCGAATGGCCGATCGTCTTCCTGCTCTTCATGATGCGCACAATCGCCGCCTGCGCCTCGAAGTTGCGGTCTTCCGCCACGCGCATGTGCGTTTCTTTGTTTTCTTCTTTGGTCTCTTTGAGCTGGACTTGGTTGATCTTGACGCGGTATTTGGGGTGGGTGAAGTCTGGGTTGAAGGTGAAGGTGTCGGTGGGGGAGATGTCTTTGCCTTTAGGGTGTTTGGTGAGGGGGCGGAGTTTGGCGCAGGCGAGGGATTGGAGAGTGCGTTTTACTTCGTGTTCGGCTGGGAGAGATGTTAGTATTGTGCGATATTCCAACGCATGGTTGCTGTATCCTTCTACTTACGCAAACCACTCTCAGTCAAGATATGCGAATAGGTCAAGTGCTCGCCCTCTGCCACGGTGTTGAAGAGCAACAAGACCACAGCTTGGAAACTTGACACCACTAGCTCCTTGGTGGTCTTTCCGAAGGTGGCACGCATCTGACAGTGCGCGAGTGCATGCTTCCAGTCAAGTTTCCTGCCGCTGTGCTTGCTCTTGTAATGTAGCTCAAAGTCGTCAATCGCCTTCTTGACATTCGCAGGCACGACAACAGGGATGTCAGGATATGTCGGCCATGCAGCAGCACTGAGAATATTGACGTTGAGCTCAATGTTTTTGCCCTTGGAATAGCCCTCTCGTTCCTCAAGTCGCTGCTTGTAGGATTGCATTTCTTCACGACCAAGCTCGACGTCTTTGAACATCTGCTCTAGGTTCTGCGTAAAGCCACTGCCACACTCTGTCTTCAATCTGCTCAACATGCTGCGCTCGGCGTCTGCACTTGCGCTGCGACCCATGAGTAGGCGACGGGCCAGGTCTTTCTTGTAGAAAGCCTCAAAGACTGCCTTTCCATGCACGAAACGGAACAGATCAAGGACCTGATCGAGCTGGATGTTGATCTCAGCATCTTCGTCCATTTCTTCATCACCGTTGTTGTCCTCATCTGCAACCGCGGGCAAAGCGACGCCCTCCGAAATCGAATTGCGCTTAACGGTAAGAACCTCAGGAATTGCCTTTGCACCTCCTCGAAGTAGCTGGTCGACATACTTGGCAATCATCTCGCCGACCTTTGAATTGTCTGTACCCCAGGTGGCATCGCCCTTCTTCGTCTTGTTCATGAAAGTCTCGAAACTTTCTCTCAAGCCGTGGCCCAGCTCCTCGTCTCGTTGGAAGGCCGTCTTCCAGATTGCGTCGAGTCGCCTCTTCAGAGAAAGTATGTGGATAACCATGTCGTCTGTGTCTTTAGCGAACACAATATTGGTTCCTGTCTCGTTAACCCAAGCCACGAATGCTGGTCTCAGCTTGTTGCCTAGACGCCTTCGGTTCAGTAATGAGTAAAGTGCAGTAAGATCTGCTACAGCATGCTCGTCGAGAAGTGGAGCAAGTGCCTTGGAGTCGGTTAGGTATGCTTCCCTCCGCACAATCATGTGCTGCTCCAGGAGTGATAGCAGATCTCGTCTTGTGCTTAGCGACAGCGCAAAGTCCTCGCATCTGTCCATCTCTTTCGTAATGCACTCGCCAGCAAGTGTCACGTATTCCGGGACCGTCTTCTCCTGGCTTGTCTCGGTCGACCACTGATCAACAAACTCTTGACTGTGGCCCAGAAATCTCGGCTCGAAACTCGCCGTGTATACTGTCAGCTCGTGGAACATTTCCACAGCGCGTTTGAACAGATCCTGGTCCGCGCCTGACTGCTGCTTTCGATCGGTCGCTACCAGATCACACGCTCCCTCGATGATATGTGATTTGAGAGAGTCATTGCTGAATACAATCTCCCTGAATAGCTTTGGCGTAAGGTCGCTCAAGTTTGTCTTGCTGGAGGACAACAGGTATGATCGATCCAAGAAGAAGTATATCGATCGAATGACAACCATCTGTTCCTTCCATCGTGACCACTCAACCATGGCATGGTTCAGCAAGTCGACATTCGCAGCTCCAGCCTTTTGGACAAGCGGGTCTCTCATATCCCGCTCGACATGCTGCCGACACCTGTTGTCAAGACGACTGTACAGTGTCGAGGCCCCACCCTGGCGACACACGTTCTCCACGCCGCGGTACAAATCCTCCTTGCTGAAACCTTCTGACACACCCTTGAAGATCAAAGCCAGCGCCGCATCAAGTTGTCCCCAGATCTTCTCCAGATATGCTTTACTGTCCCACTGTGTGTTGGTCTTGAGATTCTTGACTACCAGCTTCTTGGCCCCAGTGGCGGGATTGATGCCACCCCTAGTCTGGGGTCTTATTAATGATCCATTGATTCGGCGTGCCTGAGGTGTGGTGGGCGGCGAGCTTGCAGTGAGATCGATAGCAGTGCTGCCGCTGTTCGTGGCGGGAGACTGGCGGGTGGACGAGAAGTTGTACATGTCGTTCGAGCCGAGCTGCTTCGGCAATGGTGTAGATAGTGATGGCGAGCTGACGGGAGAAGGCTTTGAGCGCTTCGTCGTTGGCGATGTGGTATCTTGCTGTCCTTGTCCTGCAAGCACCGAGGGGAGAGTGTGCTGCTGTTTCTCAGGCGAAGCTTGCTGCTGCTGCTGCTGCTGTGCTCGCTTGCGTTTGCGACTGTCCGGGGGCGAGGTGGGAGTCTGCTGCCTGAAGTTGGACAGGCGGGATGCGGATGGCATGTGAGGTGGTATTGGCCGAGCCTGGGGATTCTTGTCCAGTGAAGGATGCTGCTTTGCCGTGGTCGAGTGTTCCGGAGCCGAGCTACGATTAGCCGTCTGGTCGTTATCACTTATCGCAGTGAGCATGACGACAGCAACCAAAAAGTGGCAGCTGCCGTGGCCAAAGTCGCTGTTTCACTCCGCAAGACTTGTGGCAGCACAGCACTTTCACTCACATATTTCCTCTCTGGCCAATCGCAGCGCAGACTCATTGAAAGCCCATAGTGTGCTTCAACTGCCCTATTTCCACAGTCTGTTGAATCCTTTGAAGATAGAAGTTCAAAGCAAAATGTCATCAACAATCCCAATCAAGGTCGAATTCACGTAGGTCGCATTCTCAACACATAAGTAAAACATTAGAATATTACAAAGCTAAATACATATCCCAGTGGCGGCCTAGAACTCCTCTTCTCCTCGCAAAGATCCCACAAAATCGCCCTCCCATCCACAGACCCCGCCACAAACCAGCCCGTCAATGTCGGCTTCCTCATCGACTGGCTATGCAAAAATTTGATGAAAGACCCTCGGCAAGACATGTTCGTTCTTGAAGGGACGGTGTAAGTGGGCCATTCACGTTCCTCAGATTTCCTCGAACTTGTCAAGAGTATACTACTGTGTGAAAGTGTTGCTGACGGGTGATTCTTTTGTAACCACAGACGACCAGGAATCTTGGTCCTGATCAACGATGCCGACTGGGAGCTCGAGGGACAAGACGCATATGAGCTTCAAGCAGGCGATGAAGTCGTCTTTGTGTCAACACTGCACGGTGGCTAGATCATTAGCCCGGCATACGGCACGGAACACAGTGTTCAAAGCGGGCAAAATGTGCCTCTCATGTGCGCAAACTTTCTGAGATCCCCAATTTGAGGGTAAACCGACCCCATCTCACCAAATGCTGCATTGTTACAGCGAGCATGGGCGTTACAAGAACGAGACGCTACGTGACGATAGCTTCAGAGGAAGTGCGCTCTTACAAGCAAGGCGGCACGAGAATTAACAGGTCGAAAGGTCATCAAGGCTTACAATATCACGTCTACATAATTGAGGCAATGCCAAATAAACGCATTAAATACAGAACTCAGCTAAACCAAGCGCTCGCTAGAACGGAAAATCGTAATCATTCAAGAACTCACAGAGCCTCACTTGTCATGCTTGTCGTGCTTGTGGATGTGCACCTTCTCTTTAATCTTCTCCACAAGACCCTTCTTCTCCTTGTGCTCTGACCCCGAGCCGCCAGAAGTGACGCTCGACTTCTTGTGGTCTGATCCCGAGCCGCCAGAAATGACACTCGACTTCTCGTGCTCGGAAGTCGTGCTGGGCCTGCCAGTGGCCTCAGCAGTACCGACGTTGCGCGCGGTGTTGCTGCTTGTGGTCGCAGGAAGGCCGGCGTCGATGGAGTCGACTTGCAAGCTCTTGCGCTCGGTGTACGCGTCCTCGCCAATTTTCTTGCCGCCGGCGAGAGGGATGGCGTCGGGGTTGACGCCGTGAGAACCACCCTTCTCGGCGGGCTTGAGAGGGGAGTTGGTGTGATCGGGCTTTGTCGGGGCGATGGGGTCACGGCTGCCAGTGAGAGAGTGGGAAGGCTCAGTTGTGCTGGGCACGCTGCTGCCGACGGGGGTATCGGTGGTGGAGCTGGAGGGAACAGAGCTTGTTGCAGCTGCAGATGAAGTGCCAGTAACAGCAGGAGTAGAGTCTGGCGCGCCAAAATCAGTGCTTGTGCCGGTAGGGACGTTTGTAGGGAGAACGTTGGGCGGCTGGGATGTTATGTCCTCGAGGCCTGAAACTGGAGAGTCTTTGGACTGCGAGTGGGAGGGCTGTTGGGTCGTCGTACCAGAAACACCTGTGTTTGATGATGTGTTGTTGCCCCCTCTGTGAGGCAGGGCAGTGCTCATCCATGAGCTGCCTCCAATGGGGCCAGTCGAATTGGTCTTGGAGTTGTCCGAGTCGACACGAGGGTCGACCTTGTTTGCGGAATCTGACGAATGGGGACCGCTGGTGGTAGAATTGGTTGAGCCAACACCAGTGGTTCTATCGTTATCGGAATCGACGCGGGGATCGGCCTTGTTTGCAAGGTCCGAAGAGTGAGGACCGGAGGTAGTGTTGCTGGACGTAGGGTCGACAGCTGGGCCTGAGACAATCGTTAGTATAGCACTTCCGATGTTTGACATTCGTTGTAGACCAACCGCTGGAAGACGTCGCCGAGGCCGTGTTAGGAGTCACTCCGTCAGAAGAAGTGACACCGCTAGTGCTGTTTGATCCAAGACCGCTGCCAATGGTGTAGGGTTCTTGCGAGACTGTTAGCAGGTATATAGGGTATCGAACGTATGAACGACAAGCTTACCGGTGGAAGAAGTGGTAGTACCATCAGTAGTAGTGTCTAAGAACACCTATCAGTATCGAACCATCACGAGCAATGCTACTCCATAGACCCACCAGTGTGCTGAGGCGCCTTTCCACCAAGAGTGGAATCTAAAATTTTCAGCGTTTGTTCATGTATCTCCGTTCAATACAACAGCATATCGCATACCCTCAGCGTTTCCTCCGTCGTATGGCTCGCCAGCAACACCAGAGCCAGTAACGCCGCTCGCGGGCTCACGACCCTCCTGGGGGGCAGTAGTTCCAAGACCAAGCACGCTCTTGATGGTCTCCATGGTGAAGTTTGGATTGAGTAATGAGTTTGAGAGAGGATGAAGTTGCAATAGTTCGTTGAGAGATTGTGACAATTTTGAATTGGAAGATACAGAAGTAAGATACGAGGGTCTTCCACGTTTTTGTTGGCAAGATGTCTATCGCGAGAAACCTGCTGGAGGATGCTCTCGTCAACGGAGACCCTTGTCGCGTGCATAGCAAACACTGCGTCATTACAATCTGGAGGCTGCGAGCTAGCAAGTGGGGCTGAAGCTGTAAGACCCACTCTCGCGTGCTCTCGCAGTCGATTCTTCCATATCAAGATCGTTTGTTCCTTGTTGTAATCTTTTCATATATTAACTACCTAGGTACTTCCTGCTTCATTGTGTGATCGCAGTGTTTGGGCTACAAAATTGCGATCTGCTTTCTGGCTCTGGCCTTCGACGTCATCGGTCCAATGCCTGGCGATATGGCCAGACACTTGAAACGGACAGCACGCAAGCAACTGTGACGACGATGCGAGCGCTTCGCCCACCTTGGCAGTCTTGTGGCGGATCTTGGCCACTGAGGGTAAAGCCTCTTTGGGTCTTTACCGATATGAAACTCGATAGAATCAAGGCTGCGATGTCATCGATGGCGCTGCTCGACCTTGGTGAACACATCTGACTGGATTCGGCGTGTGCAACACGGTTGTCTGGTTGGTGTGTGTGTGGCTGGCACACAGAACTGGGACAAGATGTAGGCGAGTCTGCCAATGATCTGCGAGCACGTCGTGCCAGACGTGTGCAATCTATCCACAGCATGATTGGTTTGCACCTGTCGTGGGTCTAGAATGCATCGATGTGGTCGTCCACCAAGAAAGGCAGGGTGGCGCTGACATGCGGATTGGTCATCAAGCCATACTCATGCGGCTGCAAGAGCATCGCCCTGCCGGCAACGACGGTTTTGCCATATTGTTAAGCGAGTCGGCAAGTCGTTGTCATCCTCAAGCTTGGACAGCATCGTCGCATGTCACGATTGGCATGCTCATGTGCTGTGCTCATGTGCTGCCTGGCCAGGAATGCACCGTGTGTTGAGCGGAGTATGGCTCCTCCACAATCCGATCGACTCGTCTTCGCGAAGTCGACGTCGTGATCCATCGCACGCCGGATAAATCAAAGGTAATGGCAGTGAGTGAACCTCGAAAGATTCAATCCCCATCACGTTCACCCCTGACCCAACAAATCCTTCGCCTTCTCAATCCTCGCCATAGCTCGCTCCAGCCTTTCCAGCCTCTTCTTCCTCTCCCGATCCCTCTCCTCAATCCTCTGCACCTTCATCGCAAACTTTGCATCGCGCTCCTCCAAGAACCTGATCCTTTCCCTCAGCCGCGCGCCTTCCCGCCTCTCGTCAGCCACCATCTCGTTCGCCTGCGAGAATAAGCTCCCCGTCAGCTCTTCGATCTCCGCGCTCATCTGGTCCACCTTGGCCTCGGCGGCCAGGCGCTTCGCCTGGGATTGCGCAAGCTGCGATTCGAGCTCTCGTTCTCTTGACACGGGTGTTGGCGCGAGAGTGGATGTTTTGCGCGAGTGCATGAAGCTGCCGAAACGCGAGAGGCCGCCTGTGGGTGTTGCTGCTTTTGCGCTTTCGGCGGTTGTGGTGCTGTCGAAGGAGTCGTTGCGCTTTTTCGCCAGGCGCAGTTCGGCTGTTAGGACGCGGATGTCGTTTTCGTAGTCTGCGAAGCGCTGGGCTGGGATGGGTTGTTAGTATTGTGTGGTTGGGTGTCTTTTGGGTCAACAAGGGAACTGGCTTACAAGCGCTGGCGACCTTGTCGGTCATGTTGTGCAGCTCCACCTCCAGCTCTCTCATCTTCGCGGTGTCGTCGCCCGGGTTGTTATTCGTGCCGACACTCATCGCTGAATCGTGCGGATCGGGTCGCCGTTCCTCGTCGCTGTCCCAGTTCTTTGGCGCCATGATGTGAAGTCGTGTGCTTGCTCAGTCGCATCTGTCAAGTACGGTCGCATAAGCCTCAGAGGAGTCCAGATTCGCTCCAAGATCAAGCAAATAGATAAAATAGCAAGATAGGTAGGCAGGTAGCTAGAAGCAGCTACAGAAGCAGCTAGAAAGACACAACACACGACACCAAACGTCCACTCCAGTAGTCAGGCCAAGGTATAAACCTAGAGTACAGTACAACACTCCTCTCTCTCCTCACATGTCCCAAAGCAAAGCAAGCAGCCACGAAGACCAAGGGCGGCCACAAGCGGTGTGATCGCCGCAAGGAGACGATGCGTGAAACAAGCGAGACGCCCCCCAGCAACCAACCACACCAGCACAGCGACCTCCGGGAGCCACAGCTAGTCCTCTCGCGGCAAAGCAAAAGGGTCTCAGGGCTCGGTCCGCTGTTAATCACAGTCGACAAGTCCCCCGGCAGGCCGAAAGAAGGAGTCGGGGCACGTGAGACGGCGTCAAAGTGTAATCTATTTGCCGGCCGCGAGCGTCTGGGAGGATTTTCTTTCTTGAAGAAAGGGACTCGCTTGGTTGTTTCATGAGAATTGCGGTGGTGGAGGTCTCGAGGTCTGAAGATGGCATGGGATACCTAACTACATGCATATTCTAAACCTCTGGTCGGTAGAAAGGAGGGATAAAGCCCATTATTGTCCGACGGATTCACGAATTCTATTGTACGGACGGGTTCGGAGTTCTCGAAATACGACTATTAGCTCCGGAATGTGCTGGCGTTCTGGAAACGGCCGGCATCGACATTCATGAACCTTCGGCATGTGAAACACACTTTGTCACAATATGACGACTTACGACGGCGGCATGTTGGTAAGGCGATGACGCTGTGTCAAACTCTCAAGACAGATCTTCTTGAAGACATTCTTCATCGATGGCAACGATAGCCAAACCGTGGTTGCCATCCACGCTTGAAGAATCATGTGTCGGAGCATGCTGCGATGCTTGTATCCCTCGTTTGTTTGGTAAATTGTAGGGATAGCTTGTAGGGTTGGGAAACTTGGGGCATCGCTTGTGTGAACATGATACTGGACAGACCGACTACAGAGTAGAGCCGAGATTTAAGCTTGCCCTTCTTGACTCGAGTAGCCGTGTTGTGAGCCGAAAGACTGCCTGGCACTTCTCTATTAGCTTTAGTGTGGAACAACGCAATGCGGAAGAAGCTCTTTCTTCGATACGGAGTGAAACGTAGAGCGCCAGACCGGTTTTACAGAGGAGACACGTATCAGCATTTGTGTGGCATTATCATACATTATATTTCAGAAGTTTCAAGTTTTTCTTCCTCTTCCCCAAACCCAATTAAATGTACTGTGTGAAGTACCTTCATAGCATGCAAGCGGCAAGCGCAATCCCTGGCAGAGCTTCCAAACACGTCCCGACCAGCACATCGCTTGAACGCACGACGAGCCCAAAATCTGAAACCTGAGCATCCTAAACCTCATACAAGGAACACGAGAGGAGGGCGTCTCGTGAACAGCCAATCGTAGCCATCAGCTTCATATTCACCTCTTCCTCTTAATCACATCCTCTCCACCCTTGATCTGCATGCCCGTGGCAGGCAATTGGTCAACAGGGCTCACAGGCTCTCCGTTCAACATGAAGCTGGGCTTGGCCTGTCCGTTGATCTTAGGCTCGGCCTCAACCTCCTCTTCAGTCTCGTCATCACTCCTCTCATCCTTGACAACGTCGCTGAACACGGCCCTGTAGAGAATACGCAAGATCAACACGATCCAGAAGATGTTGACCATTTGCAGCATTGCAAGAAGCGAGAAAGTGATCGACTGCGAGATCCAACACTTGTATTGTTGAGTGATCCAGTTGAGCTCGTAGGAACCGACGGTCTGGAACTTGCCGTTGGGAAGGAGTGTATAGAGGATCTTGAGGTTGAGGAAGTGGCGCATGTAAGACCAGACGCCGATAAAGGTGATGAAGTAGGGGATCGTAAGGCTGGAGTCGAGGTAGTTGAGAATTTTGGAGGTCTGGAGGTTGTGTTAGAATATAATGCTTCTGAAGCACTCGCAAAATGAATGTACTTACTGCAAGGAAGAAATCGCTAATGTCATGCGTGATGTACACAGCAATGCCCATGTAAGTGAAATGGAACCTGTAGCTCAGGCCAATAAGCGCAAGCGTAATAATGTGGTGCAAAACCAGCTCCTTGAAGTCCTTACGCGGCTTCTCCAGCTGCAGCATCAGCACGATAGCCTGCTGCGCCCAGTAGGCCGCTTGCAGCAAGTAGTAGGCCTTGAAGTAAGACTCGTGTGCGCGGTGTGGGAATCCCTCGTACATGCCGGTCGTGTTGAAGTACCAGACGGGTGTGCGCGACATGACCCAGAGTCCAAATGGTCCGAAAACAGCAAAGTACATCGCTGTGTATGCCTGTTCCATGAAGCGGGCTTGCTTTCCACGGCTCTTGATACCAGCGCGGATGGCCAGGGGCAGGATCAGGCGCTGCATGCAGAACTCGCGGGTGAAGGTGAAGACAATAGTGTAGAAAGCGACAAACGCAAAGTCCTTCTTGCCCTTGCCATATTGTGTTGGGTTGCCGATGTGAGCTGGGAGAGTGTTCGTGCGCTCATGGAGAGCCGGGTTCGCGTAGGAAAGGTGTAGCGCTGAGTGTAGAGGGTTGTGCTCTCCGGGCGAGATGTAGTATGCAGCGAGGAGAATAAGGAGAAGCAGCAGTGGCATGGACCAGGTGTGCTTGAGGGACAAGCGCTTCCATCGCTTGAACAGACTCTTTGCTTTGCGCCTCTTCGATCGCTTCTGTACATCGGATCGGTGTCAGCTTACCGCTGCTCAAAAGTGGTTCTCCGTATTCACTCAGCAGCACAACATACACTAGCAGGCGCAGTCATCTCGTCTTGTCTCGTCGCCAGTGCGCCGACGCCTGTGTCTCCCCTTGGGTCACTACCCAGATTCGAGCTCTTTCTCCTTCGTCCTGCGCTCGCAACATTTGTGCTTCCGTTTTGGGATGTCAGACTGCTTTTTGTCGGGGTCGCTATTGAGGGAAATGGCTCGACGCCGTTCTTCTCGGCGGCCATGGCTGATAGTTCGTAAAGGTGTGTGGTGTAACTCCCAGAAGGTCAATGGAGGGGCGTAGGGGTATTTGAGGAAACTATGTCAGTAGTGGACCGACGAGTCGCAATGCTACCTTAGTCTGCCTCTAATTAATTTCCGAGAGTCCCGAAAACATGACTTGTGGGGATACAGATATCGGCTTCAGCTTAACAACACGCCGCTGCCTGCTGTACGAGCAGCGAGGACCAAATTCAGGATTGTACGACATAGACGTTGAGAAACGATTGTGAACACCATCAGGATTATACGACTTGAGCATTGAAAGATCATTGTGGATATCATCAATATCGAAAACGTGATATGATGGCAGGGGCTTCATCTCTCTAAAGTTCAACAGCCATCTACATCATCGCAACATGCCTGCTGAAGATTGATCAGTGGTGGTGGCCTGACATTTCAGAAATTGATTATCTTGATGCAAACAAGCAAATCTAGTGTCGCGATTCAAGATTTTAGAGTGCATTTGTCGATACAAGGTAATTCATACAAGCAACCAGCTAATCGTATCTACGCAATCGCCAGGCGCAGACGAAATAATTAAGCAACGCTACCGAAAAGCATATGGGTATAGGTTATCCGAAACTCCACCAAGCCCTATTTCGTTCTCCAGACTAGAGGCCGAATTGATAGATGAAGCTGAGGCTCATCTGTTGTGCGCCTGTCGTCCTTTTGTCTTGAAAGCACTCTTCTTGAGGAAGCTGATCGGGATGACTTCCTTCGCATTTCTGCGATTGATGGCCTTTCTGCATGCTGGACAATTTCCCTTGCCGCGGTCGTTGTTCTTTTCAGACGCCATCAGAGCGCGAGTCAAGCACTCGTGGCAAAAGATGTGACCTGTATGTATTGTCAGTCTGGTAAACTTCTTTCATGTCTCGAATCAACGTACCACAGATAGCTGTCGTCGCGTTGGTGTAGTTCTCCAAGCAAATGATGCACGTCCGTTGTCCGATCTTCACTGCCTCATCATCCTTCTTCGTCTCTTGCATCTTGAGAGCCTCACGCTGCTGGGCTTGCAGTAGCTCGGCATCCGCAGAGGGCGCCTCATCCTCCAGATCTTCCACATCGACTCTCGCCGCTAACATGGATGTCCGCTTTGTACGCTTCTTTGCTGACCCTTCGTCCCCTCCCTGGCTTGTAGAGCTTCTCTTGCGCGTTCGTGATTGCTGCGATGCGCTTGCTGTAGCCATGTCTGGTGACTGGGTCAAGTCCACTGGACTGCCGTTTGCTGCTGGGCGGCGACGAGGAGGCATGACAGCGTCGTCGTCGCTGTCGGTTTGGACTGCTTGGTAGTCTGTTTCGTATGCGTGTGGTTGTTGTAGCGTTTGATTGCGTATGCTTTGCTCGGGTGCTGATTGCTGAGCACTTATGGGACCGAATTCTTCGCGAGAGTGGGAGGTTTGTGGTAGAGAGTCACGGGATTCGACAGGGAAATATGTGTTGGATGTGGGTATTTCTCGTGAAGGTCCGTGGTGGTTTGTGTTGGCGGGCAGTGATTCGTGCGGGAGGTGACGGAAAGTGTTGTGGTAGCCGTGTAGATTAGCCGAGTTAGTGTTCTGTTGCGATCCGTTGTTCACATGTCGTGGCGGCGGCGAGCTGGGAGGTGGCGGCGCATGTGAAGTGTGATCCGGCTCTCGCTGCCCTGCGTCTGGATAAGGCTCATTCCAGGTATCTGAAGACCTTCTTCCAGTCAGACTGGGACAATATCATGTTTGCTGAGACTTGTTCTCACCAGTGTGCGCCCACATCCTCCAAGTCTTCCGCGTTGGCAAAGCCATTGAGACCTGCCCATGGTCCGCCGTTCAGATGGTTGTACTCGTCGTCCAGCACAGCAAAGTTCCAGTCCGCCATATGCGCAAGCACTCTCGAGTGTCGCTGTCTCTTGAGACACTTCTTGGTTGCCAGGGAAGACGGGCTCCCTGCTGCTGCTACAACGCCACACCAAGACAAAGACGAGATAATGAACAGCAATGGAGGAATAGCAAGCTCGAACAGAAGCATATTGGCGCCGCAGATCAGCCCTATAGAAACCCTGATGATGTAAGGCAGCCCGATCGGGCAGTGGCAGCCTCGGCCTTTGAAACTTTTGGATCAAGTCGATATGAGTGTACAGATTTATGTAGAGCTATACCATCGTCACTAGAATACTAGAACTACACAGTCTTTCCTATCAGATCGTCCCGGTGGCTCCCTCTGCTAGAGTCGCGGCGTTCCTCGCCAGGAAAGGTCGTCTAGGTACGACTGAAACTACATCTCTTCAGACCCCTAAATCAGATCTAATACTTGCGACAGGAACCATGGCCCTCCAAACGATAGAGAACCCGTACTTGGGCCGTCTCGAGCCCACTCCTGCACCGACTGCTCCTCCTTCTGTCGCTATCACACCTTGCGATCCTTGGCCACGACCCTACTACCTTGAAGATGGCCTGAGAAGAGTCGCACCCTACCACTTCACATACAACACCAACTGCAAGCAAAGATGGCGCGGCAGAGAGATCCTCGAGATCTTCAGAGATGAGTTCAGGGACAGGCCAGAGGAATACTATGTATGTTTGGATCAATCTACTCGCAGTCACGGTTATACTGACATGGTCAGGAAGCTGCCATGAAATCCGGCGCAATCCACATCAACGGCAAACCCGTACCCTCGACGACTACCACCGTCAAGAACGGCGACGTGATCAGCCACACCCTCCACCGCCATGAGCCTCCTGTCACTGGCAAGCCTATCGCCATCGTCCACGAAGACGAAGACATGATCGTCATCAACAAGCCCGCCGGTGTGCCCGTCCACCCAGCCGGCCGCTATAACTACAATTCGGTCATCGAAATCATGCGCGCCGAGCGTGGAAACGGCTGGAACCCCATGCCCTGCAACCGCCTCGACCGCCTGACCAGCGGCGTCATGTTCATCGCAAAGCACAAAAAGGCCGCCGAAGCCCTCGGCTCCAAGATCATGGGCCGCACTATCCGCAAGGAATACGTCGCCCGCGTGAAGGGAGAGTTCCCTGAGGGCGAAATCGTCTGCGAGCAGCCTATGCTCCAGATCTCGCCGAAGCTAGGTTTGAACCGCGTGCGTGCCACTGGCAAATCCGCTCGCACGGTTTTCAGGCGCATGGCTTATTATCCGGCGAGCGTGTTGGGTGAGGGACAAGGCGAGGGCTATAGTATCGTGCGCTGCTTGCCTCTGACCGGCCGCACGCACCAGATCCGCGTACACTTGCAGTTCCTGGGCCATCCCATCAGCAACGACCCCATCTACGCAAACCAGAAAGTCTTCGGCTCGAATCTTGGCGCAAACAACGCAGACGGCGACGATGACGAGACCATCATCGAGCGCCTGGGCCGCATGGGCAAGCAGGAAGTCGCCGAGGCCGTGGCGTACCACGACGAAATGGTGACAGAATACAATCGCAAGAAGGCCGAGAAGCTGACGGGCGAGAAGTGCGAGGTTTGCGGCACGGAGCTGTATTCTGATCCCGGGCAGCATGAGCTCGGAATTTACTTGCATGCGAAGAGGTATGCTTGTATGGGTGATACTTGGAGCTACGAGACGAAGTTGCCGGAGTGGGCATTGCCGCCTGCAGGAGTGGATGGGCCGACTGATGTTACGGAGGAGAGTGATCCGCTTGCTGCTGAGGTGGCGAAGTTGGATTTGGAAGATACTCCTGCTGGGGGCGAGAAGAAGGCAGAGGCCGTCGAGGGCGAGCAGGCGAAGGCTGAACCTGCGAGCGAGAAGTCATAGGATGTTGACGATATATTCAACCACCAAAATTTATACAGCTGAAAAAACACTTTTTCGATTTAATCATGGAGCATGCATGCATGCTATTTTTGCAAAACGTGCGATCACATCTCTCCATCCACCTATCCCACCCTCAACAACCGCATCCCACCATCCTCACTAGAAACCGCCAACAACCTGCCTCCATCTTCTTCCGCTTTACCAGGCCTCCACCTCAACTCGGTAACCGTCTTCGCAGGCCCAACCTCCTTCCTCACAGCCTGCACCACAGCATCTTCCCACGTCCCATTCTCAGACAGCGTGACAAGTCCCAAGCGTCCCTGCTCCGTTCCATAAGCAAGCTGAGCGTCCGGCGAGAACGCCACGGCTGTGACTGAGGCTTCGACGGGGAAGCTCTTCACGAGCTCGACTTCGGATGTCGAGGGGGCGATGCGCCAGAATTTGATCGACTTGTCGCGGCCGGCGGTTGCGAACATGGATGCGTTGTCTGTGGTGGTTGTGGGCACCCAGGCGCAGTCGAGGATCATGCGTGAGTGGCCTTTGGGGTTTGACTTGAGGAGGGTGTATTTGTGTTCTGATGGACCGCTTTCCTCTGTCTGTAGCTGGAACAGCGCCCATTGCCTGTCGCGACCTACGCTGAGGAGGTGGCGATCATCTGGTGAGAAGGCGAGGCTAGTCACGGTGAGAGAGTGGGCGGAGAGTGGCGGTTTGATCTCGCGCCAGTCTTTCGTCTCGTACAAGCGGATTACGGCGTGGTCGAGACTGCTGGCTTTGCAGGCTGTTGCGACGAGGGTACCGGCGTTGTTGGCGGCGACGCAGCTGATTTCGTAGCCGTGGCCGTAAAGCTTCTCGTGCTCGGGCCAGAGGGTGTGGCGGGCGAGGTGGTCTTCCACTGGAGGTTGGGTTTGCGAGAGGACAGAAGATGGCACTGTTGATGATGCGGTGGGTTCGCCATTGTCTGTTGTTGGGTTGAGGGAGGCGTCTTGGGGTTCGGATGTGGGTTCGTCGGTAGTGTCTTCGACAGCGCTGATCGCTTTGTTGGAAAGACCGAGGACGGGAATGTTGGCGGCGTCAGGCAGAGCGAGGTCGTCTTCCGAGATCGATGTGTTTCCAGAGAGAGCTGAGAGAAGAGTGTGCGTCGCTTTAGGTTTGTTAAATACTCTCAACAACTTCTCTTCTGCACCAGAGACGAATTGATGTGGTGTAAGTGTGGCGAGGCAGTTCAAGTCATAGCCATGAATCTGTGGCCTGGCAATCTCGTGCCATGATTTGACGCCGTCTCTCTTCCACTCAGCAAGCATTCTAGTCGTCTGATCCGAACCGGTGGAGAGCAAGTACGAGCCATCAGGCGCCCAAGCCACACTTTGGACTTCCTGTGTGTGTCCGCTGATGCCGGATCGCTGCAACCACATGTTGGAATCGCTGTCGAATGCCCATCTTCTCCAGCTTCCTGTGCGTCCCAGGCTCACTACCGCCTTCTCTTCAGGCTGCCACAGTCCGATCCAGAAACCACCCGTGCTTCCTGTCGCTGTCGTTGAACCCTTCTGTGAGCTGATCTCACCGAGTCTTGTCTGACACACCCATAGGCCAGAAGCCTCTTCCACAGACCAGAGTGACAACGAATTATCTGCTGAAGCTGTCAACAGCGTTGGAGACTCGCTGCTACTGGATAAAGGACCCCATTTCGCAGAGTAGATCCAGTCCTCATGTCCGACGAGCAAAGCCTCAAATGTAACCACGTAACGGTTCGCTTCGCTGCCAACTTGATGAGCCTTGTTAGACAGAGACTTCTTCACCGTCTCAGTACCGTTAGTCGCCTCGCTCGATGCCGCAGCGTTCGATTGGCTGAACCGCCACAAACGGACGTATTTATCTTGGCTCGCCGAAGCCAGCAGAAGATCACTTCCAGGCCGCGACAAGAAGTCGAGCGATCGCACCCATCCTTCATGACCAGAAAGCGTCGCTTGTAGTTCGAACTCGCTCTGCGCTCGCACGTAGATCTGCACGGCAATCGTCGTGCCAGCAACAGCGAGAACGATCTCTCCACTTGGGAGCTTCGCAAGGGCCGTTGCAAGAGGCAAGAATCGCGGTTTGAGAGTAATGCTCTGCACCAGCTCTACCTGGGCATCCTGCTCCTTGAATTGCCAGATTTTGACGGTCCCATCCGCAGCTCCAGTGGCAAAGGTACCCGTTCCCGGCAAAGTAGCAATCGTATTGACAGCACCAGAATGCTCCTTCAGACACTGACTTTCCTCGAAGCAAGGAAATTCGTTCGAGTCACATCTTCGCCACACGCGGACGGTGTTGTCGCTTGCACCACTGATGATAAACCTCTCATCGTTGAATTCCAGAATTTTCACTGCATTCACCGCGTCTGTATGTCCGGCCAGAAGTGTAGAGACTCCATAGTTTGCTTGTTCATCGTCCGGGTTCCAGAGGGCGACGTTGATTCCAGCGCCGAACGCGAGGACACCTGGTGCCCAGTCTGCGGCGGAAGCATGGCGATTACCGCCCGCAGTGATGTACTCTAATTGTGTCTTTCCACCGAGAGACATGATCGGGTTTATTGTTTTTCGGTTGATGTGGTTTGTTGGTCACGGTTCGTTCTGATTGGGTGTCGGATTCAGAAATCTAACAGAAAGTACGCTAGCCCGATCAGGCAGTCTGTCGTTGGGTGAAGTCGAAATCATTCCAAAGAAGGTAGTAGGAGGTAAGGATCCGTACGTGCACATCTCAGAACCTTGATGATAATTTACAGGAGAGTGACCATTGAGGTTGTTCTGGGCTCTCACTGCAGTGGTGGGCTCATACCATGCCAGCCGAAGAGATTTCCCGAACTCAAGACCACTGAAACACTGCTAATACTTGATCGAAATTCGCTTGGCTCGTATGCTAGTACTATGGGTCCAATACCTACCTTACGGTAGGCAGTACCGCTGAGATATCTTCAGTATCATGTGTACGTTCCTATAGCCAGAATGCTGCTAAACTTGCACACAATCATTGCCACGATCACATTGACCATTGAGACGCTCACATCAACGCACCATGCAGTAAGTAGAAGTTCTGACCAACATCTTCTACATATCCAAAAGTCTGTCAATCAAGGCTCTCGAGACAGTATTTACGTGTACACGTCCTCTGTGAACTTGTTCAAGCCCAATCCCTCCTTCGCAATATCCTCTTCCTTCAAGAACATCAACGGCATCTCAACCAGACATCCCCTGATCCTGCTCAGCTCCTCCTTGACTTGCCTGACAGCAACTTGAGGATCCTGATCGAACTCCTCAGCCACCACATGGCCCCACTTCCAGCTCGAAGGGCGCGAGACGTCCTTGCCAGCCTTCTTCGCCTCTTCCTCGCTCTCAGCCTTGAAGAAGCGCTCATAGTACTCATCGTAGTCTTTCCAAGTGCGCACGCCATCGAAAGGCACAGGGTGGAAGACCTTGGCGAATGCCGCGGTATTAGTGTAAGCGGTCTGCCTCCATAGCTCGCTGAACGAGTCTGCCAGTGGATCGGTGACGGCTTGGTCTTCGCGTGAGCCCCAGTCGTACTCGTTCGGGCCACCCATACCGACAGGAAGGCGGTTGTTGTCCTCGCGCGTGTAGTCTTGTGGACGAATAAGACCGAGATGCTTGCGGAAGAGGAAGCGACGCAGCTGAGCGGCGAAGCGCGAGGCGCGGTAGGGGCGTCCGGCCATGTAGGAGTCAATTTCCTCTGGGTCATCGATGATGATGGCAATTTCTGAGTCGTGGTCACCACACTGACTCCTATCGTTGAGGTTGGCGGAACCACAGATGACGGTGCGGTCGTCGGCGATGAGCAATTTAGAGTGGATGTAGAGTTCCTCGGAGACGAAGGCATCTAGCTCGTTGGTGCTGCCGTCGGTCCACGGTACATCTCGAAGGTCGGCACCGCCGAGCATGTAGCATTCGGCGACGGAGTCCCATCGGCCTGAGGCGACGTTTCGCTCAGAACCTTCGCGAACATGCTCTGCTGCACGCTGGTACCTGTCGAAGTCGTTCTCGCTTTGGCCTTCGTATTCTCGGCCGTAGTTCTCACTGTCAGTCGTTTGAGCGTAGCGCATGTCGTGGGCGCGTCGAGCATCGTCGTAGGCGACGCCTGATTCCTGTTCCACGTTGGCCATCGCCGAGGACGTGTTGATTCTGTCGTAGTTACGTAGATTGTAGAAGCGGAGGTACTGCATCGGGTCGATGCCTGCCTTGGCGACCTGCTCGTAAATGGAGTAGCCGCCACGGTTGATGCTGTTGTACTGGAACTCCATTATAGCTCTCGTAGATAGCGCATCGTCGCTCTTCAGATCGCCTGCAAAACCGGGAATGGCAGGAATGTTGATGATCATCTGCCAGGCCTCGCCGTTCTGCGCCGCACGAATGATGCGCTCCACAATGGCAGCACCAATGCGATTCCTGATGGGCTTCTGTCTCTCGTCTGTTGCTGTGATGAAAAATTGATTCTCCATGTAGACAAAGTGCTCAGACTTGCTGATGACGTCGATATAAGCATCGGCAATACTGTGCTCGAGGGGAACACCGTGGCTCCACTGGGTGCAGGATCTGGCAATTTGACATTGCATGCCGCCCGGTCCAGACGGGTAGTTTCGCTCCTCGCCGCTGAACTCACCGCGCATTTGTTCGCGACCCTCCTCTAGGTATTGTCGACTGCGCTCACGGATGCCATGCATGCGGTGCCTGAAGTGCTCGTACTGACCTTCGCCTTCCGGCTCGGCACCTCCATCGGCTTGCTGGTAGGGATGTCCGATGATACCTGCACGACTAGGCCTGTATGGAAGAGGGTGCACGTTGGCAATCTTGCGGACGGAATACTTCTCCCAGTAAATAAAATTCCACCTCTGAGCGAAGTGATCCTTCAGATCTTCGACGATAGGACCCTTAAGGGAGATGCTGACATCCGACCAACCCATTCTGCTGTTGAATTTGCGATCGAGCTTGTTCAACTCCCAGTGTGGAACATCTTGGAAATCCATGATGCGTGCGTTGTTGTAATCTTGCCCTGGGAAGACAATCTCGTTCAAGTCAGTCGGGTGGGCATCGGCAATACTGTGTTGGTGAGTGTCCCAGCGGCCGTAGCAGAGATCGAGTCCGCCCATGAAGGCGATGTGGCCATCAACAAGGCACAGTTTCTCATGATGGGCCCAGTAAAGCACCTGGCCATCCGTGACACCATAAATGCCCTTCAAGGCATCTCCTGCGGATATGTCAGTATTTATTCAGCATGTTGACGATTGAGATCACGGACCTGGCAGCTGGCTGAGTTTGGCAGCGCTCATGCCTGCTTCCTTGATACTAGAAAGGAAATTGGCCGCCAGCGTTTGCTTGTCAGGCAGATGGTCTGGATGCCTGAAAACCCTGATGTTTCCGGTCGGATCATTATTTTCCAGGTGGTGTTTCGTGTGGGCGCTGGACAGTGTCAAGGCCTGCGTGACCTGCAAAACGAAAGGTTCAAGTCAGTATCGTGTCTCAGACATCATATTGGGCTGCAGCCTTCGATTTTACCTCCTTATACACGATGATGTTGATCTTGACACCACGTTGAGCAGCAGCAAACAGCATCCGGTCAAGCCTGTACTGCTCGTTCTGCGCCGGTGGCCTCCTCAGATACAGTTCCGGGCTGAGCCACCAATCCAGAATCCAGATAGTGTCTCTCGCATTCTCGAGGGCGACGCTGACGGCCCACATGTACGAGCAGCCATCAACATACCACTTGGCATCGTTGCCCTCACGCTGTGGCGCGAAAGACTGGTAGCGGTGCATGTGGTGCTTATCGCGGTCCGAACATTCGGGCGTGGCATGAGTGTGGGCGTGTACGTCGCCCGTTTGTGGTTGAGCTTCGGAGTCGCCGCCACCACCTACGGACTGCTTGACGGTTCGTTCGACATCGCGGAGTGCCTCTTTGGCCTTATCAAAGAGGAAACTCATTCTTTTCTTCTTAGAGTGCCGGGTGGTTGTTGAGCGAGTTCCAGCCTTCGGTGCCGTTCTCCAGCTTGCGTTACGTGGCAGGGTCCCAAGCGATTTTGCGCCTTGGCTAGTGTTGTCCAGGCAGGGTTAGTATCCAGAAAGGGTGACGCTTTGCTTGCTGAGGTTTTCAAGGTGATGCTATGGTAAGTGAAGAAGAGATAAGGAGGGCGGCGGTGAAAGCTTGAGCTTGCACAGCCTTGCAGCATTGACACGCAGCTCAGCCCTGTTCGCGAGCTCGCTGCAACCGCCAAACGAAGCACATGTACACCTTACACATTATTGGTGCACGTCATGCGGCACGGCTGACTTGTGTATCAGAATTATTGCCACAGCCCACTTGCTAGGCGACAGTGACTACGGGTTCGATGGCGATCTTTCGACGACAGGACATAGATAAACAAGGAAAAGGAGACACAAAATCATTCTCCTATCTTACGACTAGGTACCATATCTCAATTTACATTGCGGACTCGTAAACAGAAATGTTCACGTATGAAACTGCCAGGCTACGTGTTCTGGGTAGACCTCTGCAGAGGGGTGGAGGGTCTTTGGTGTGGCGGAGCGGTGGTGGCGGCGGTGGGGTGGATTCAAGGACAAAGTGGGGTACAGCGCTTGTGCTCAAGTTTGTGTACGATCTCTCCTCTCAATGGTCAATGGTGAGTAAGGTTCCGATTTCTATGATCGATATCACTAGCATACTAGCTTCTGACGATGACGTGCGCGATGAGTAGTTTCTCAACGACTGGCATGTTTCTAAATGTGCCTATAGTAGATCACACTAGCGCAAGGAAATAGTGATGACAGCTATAGCGTACAACCGGATCGTACACAGACTTCCGAGTACAGGCTGTATGTGCTTGGCGTGCTTAGCAAGTCTTGAAAGCCTTGACACGATTGCCTCAATTGTAACATCAAGAACGCGACCGAACCTTGGATGAGCATCGAGGCAGTCTTGATCTTCTCGAAAGACGGAAGACGCTCCACCTCTACTCTCTCACGCTATCGCCTGTTAGATGACAGCATGGAGACGACCAATCTCTTCTGAGGCAGTATCATTGCTCACGAGATACTTAAGAAACTGCCCAAGACATATCCACCTGCTAACACTCGATGTCTCTGTGTACTCACGACATGCTCCACACCGCATATATTCCATGGCTCGTCGACTCGCCGGCTAGGCAGGTCAGGCTGGGGCGTGAAAGCCCAGGGTGCCAGCCATTGAGATGCACCCGTGCTCTCCGCTCCATGTGTCGTCCTGCCCAACACGTCAGCCAAAGGACTCACATCGAGAGCCGCAGAAATACGTATGGTACGCTTGTTATGTCCACTAATCTGTTCCAACAAGGTAGGTTTCGCTGATTACGAGAGCTGCATCATTCCTGAATCTAAGCTCGTTCATCACGCTGCATTGGAACTCTCCCTGCGTCGAAGCTCTCGCGGTGTTTGCATGCTCAGCTGCAGGATTTGCATCGACTTGAATATTACTCGCCGAGCAATGAGTACGACCTTTTACGAGAACCGAAGCGGGGTTGAACGGAAACAGTCAAGCTTTTGCCAGATTGAAGCCACATCATCATCCGTGAAGGCTTGACAAGTCTTGATTCTAGATCGGACAGAAGCACTCAAAGAAAACTCTCGTGCTCAACTTCATCTGGCCTTCTGAGAGTCTAGTTTGCTGCTCGGAAATCGGTTGCAATGGAGGACAAGAGGAGCAACGCAGCCCACACTCAAAGGCTGTAACCTACCCAGGTATGCTTAAAATGGGGACGGTAGAAGGCATGTGCCCCTTCCTACGTTTCGAGCACCAGTTACATGTGTATCCTGGCGGCTTTCAAGCAGGCAATTTCAAACACAAGTTTCTGAAGTGGGAGAAAGTCAATCATCACGGTGACCTATTATTCATGACCGCACATATCACTCTTTTTGATCGTTGAGCGGGTGATCCGTTCTCACTGACCTGAGCTCCTGGTGGTGGGAGTGGTGATGCACTTCCATCTTCTCCAGATGGTCGGCCCAAGGCCCAACGGTTCAACGTTGTTTGGCAACGGCAGTTATACAAGGATACCCGGGAGATTGTAATGCATCAATTGCTGCTTCTATACGGTACTTTCCAACATTGCATGACAACACGATTCTAAAGGTGAAATGTCCGCGACTGCGTTGGTTGGGTCTGTGCACCCTGCTGAAATTCCCTCATAGTAACAAAGATAAATGCCTCACGGCTGCGTCCACACAATAAATGCCTCACGACACGCACCCCAGGCTATTGACACGCTGTGGCGTTACATCAAGGGTCCATACCGTGAATTCTATTACTGATAGATCTCGCTTAAGCACATATTCGGCATGATCGCCAGCAGAGATGGTTCCTGGGAGATTCTAATTCGCCAATCGAGTGGATCTCCAATGAAACCGGAAAAACGTGGCCATGAAGAGCCTTGAATCTAGGCTTACCCAGAGTTCTGGGAGCGAAGTATATGAGTGATCGTCGGGTCTTCACATTGAGTTCTGTACAGTTTTGATACGTGCATCTACAACGACTATCGCTGCTTGGTATGGGTCCCGACTACAACGTTGCAGAAGTCGAGCAAGCGCCGCCTGCGGCCACCTCTGGTCGTCTCGTCTGGGCTGAAGACATACGACAAGAGCGCGAAGGTCGACACACGCGCCGTCGCAGCAGGGCATCTTCTCAACGCCGACAAAGCCAGGATTCGATTCGGAGCGTTCAGAACCGCACCAATCTAGCACAGACAACCCTCCCCATTGGTTTCCGAACTCTTTCCTTCGAGGTCTCAGCATCCAAAGACCTGAGCAAGAGCGACAACTATGAAGTCGACGACGAGAAACACAACGTAAAGGCTGGGGCGAACAAGCTTGCAGTGGACTTCAGCAAGGTCGACGAGCACATCGTCCCCATCGACGTCTTGCTCAATCGCTTGTCGGTGACATCGACACAGGGTCTGAGTACCGTCGCTGCCAACCAGTTGCTTCAAGAGCAGGGTCACAATGTCTTGCCGTCCAAGAAGCCGAAGTACTTCAAGAAGCTGTTCAACTATGTCTTCGGCGGCTTCTGCTCTATCCTGTGGGTCGGAGTGATCATCTTCTTCATCTGCTGGCGACCGCTTGGAGACCCCAACCCGGCCGCTTACAACCTTGGTCTCGCAATTCTGGTGCTGCTGGTCATCCTTCTACAAGCATGCTTCTCTGCATTCCAAGACTGGTCTACGGCGAAGACGATGAACGCCATCCTCGACATGCTCCCCTCAGACGCTGAGGTCCTTCGCGATGGAAACTTCCAAACGATCCGCACAAGCAACATTGCCGCTGGTGACATCGTGCGCATCAGGACTGGCAACAAGGTCCCCGCCGACATGCGTCTGTTGCAGGCATCCGATGACCTTCGATTTGATAGATCAGCAATGACAGGAGAGTCTGAAGAGGTCGGTGGCACGGTGGACATGACCGATGACAACTTCCTCGAGACCAAGAACGTTGGACTGATGGGCACTCTTTGCACCAACGGTAGCGCCACTGGTGTGGTGCTCTTCACTGGACACAGGACGGTCATGGGCGGCATTGCGATGGCGACTTCTGACGTCGAAGAAAAGCCCACGTCTATCCAGAGAGAGATCACGCGCTTTGTCCGCATCATTTGTGCGCTGACACTCCTTTTGGCGCTTTTGATCTTGCTTGCTTGGGCTTGCTGGCTCCGCAAAGACCACAAATCTTACATGAATGTTGTGGCGATGCTCAATAATGTCATGGGTTGTGTCGTTGCTTTCATTCCAGAAGGCATGCCGGTTGGCGTCGCGTTGACGTTGTTGATGATCGCACGAAGGATGGTAAGTGAATGAAAGATACAACCCAATTCGCGATCTAGATTCAGACCCCATACAGGCCTCTCAGTGGTGGTGAGAGCAGTGCGGAGATTTGAAGCTAGACCGCGAGCTAATGTAAATGTCTGGGACACTTTGCTGACTTGAACTCTTCGCTCTGCAGAAAATCGCCAATGTGCTACCGAAGAGTCTGGCTACCGTTGAGATGCTAGGCTGCATCAACGTCTTGTGCTCGGACAAGACCGGTACCCTCACTAAGAACGAGATGACAGTAACATCCGTTGCGTTTATCGACCACGCAACCACTGCCGCGGAAGTGAAGAAGACCTTGAGCGAGGGCTCTGATAACATCGCTTTGGCCGCTTTACACCGCGCAAGTATCCTCTGCAACGATGCTGTTTTCGATCCGTTGTCCTTGGGAAAGCCTGTGGAGGAGCGGTTGACGCAGGGCAACCCTACAGACAGCGCGATCTTGAAGTTGGCAGAAGCTGCAAAATCCGGCGAACCAGTACGGGCGAAGTACCCAAAGATCGCCCACGTCGCTTTCAACTCGAAGAATAAGTTTATGATCTCCATGCACAGCGACAGGGCCGAAGAAACAAAGTCGAGTTTGTTGTTGATCAAGGGCGCCCCGGATGTTCTTCTGTCGAAATGCTCGAGGTACCTTTCCCACGAGACCGGCAAGGTCTGCGACCTCGACAAAGATGCGCTCGAGCGTCTTTCGAAGCTGCAAGAGAAGTTCTCGCGTAATGCAGAGCGTGTGGTCATGCTTTGCGAGCGCGCATATGTTCCCATCGGATCGCCATCTGCATCAGGCTTCGAGGAGGAACTTCTCGAAAATGCACTTTCGGAGCTCACGGTCATTGGCCTCGTCGGTATTTTCGATCCTCCCAGGCCTGAGACGCCGGAGACTGTCGCTACGTGCCGCAGGGCCGGTGTTCGCTTCTTCATGATGACGGGCGATTTCGGTCTCACTGGTGCTGCAATCGCAAGACAAGTTGGCATCTTTACGAACGAGCGCGATGCCGATACCTACAGCACAGTAGTGAGACGGCGCAATGAAGGCTACCTCAAAGAGGACCTTCAGAGTCTGATGCTGGAAGGTGTACAGATTTCGCAGCTTGAAGACGCGGACTGGGATATTGTCTGCGCCTACGAAGAGATCGTGTTCGGTCGATGCAGCCCGGAGCAGAAACTTACGATTATCAAGCAGTTGAAGCAACGCGGTTTCTCGACTGCTGTCGTCGGAGACGGTGTAAACGACGCGCCAGCTCTGAAAGCCGCAGATGTCGGAATCGCCATGGTCGAGGGCAGCGATGTTGCTCTCGAAGCCGCAGATCTCGTCCTCCTTGGCAGTTTCCATTCGATCATCGAAGGCATCCGTCTCGGCCGCCTGGTATTCCAGAACCTGCAAAAAGTCATCGCCTACCTGCTTCCCGCTGGCAGTTGGTCTGAGATCTGGCCTGTCCTGCTGAACGTCTTCTTCGGCGTACCTCTCCCTCTTTCATCCTTCTTGATGATCATCATCTGCGTCTTCACCGACTTGTTCCTGTCACTCAGTCTGATCATGGAAAAGGAAGAATTCGACTTACTGAGCCAACCTCCTCGCAACAGCAAAAAGGACCACCTAATCAACTTCAAGATCTACGCTCAGTCATACCTCTTCATCGGCGTCATGGAGACCGTCATCGCGCACTCGATGTACTTCCTGTACTACTGGCGCCACGCCCGCATTCCTGCCTCCGCTCTGTGGTTCGCGTTCGAGAAATACACCGATGGCTTCTACGGCTACACGCAGGCCGAGCTGACTGCTTTCAACACAACTGGCCAGAGCGTCTACTTCGTAACGCTTGTCATGCTCCAGCTGGGCAACATCTTGTCCATTCGCAACAAGAGATTGAGCATTCTGCAAGCCGACCCGATTCGCAAGCAACGTCGGAACCCATGGCTGCTGCTTTCGGCGGCCATCTCGATCTCGATCGCCATCTTCGTCACCATGGTGCCGGGAATTCAGAGTCTTTTCGGCACTGCTTCGATCCCGCTCGAGTTCTGGTTCCTGCCCTTGCCGCTTGCGCTGGGGATTCTGTGCATGGATGAGATCCGGAAGGTGTTGGTTAGGAGTTTCCCACACAGCATATTTGCAAGGATGGCGTGGTAGTGGACAGCCTTTGAGCTCACAAAAGTTTTTGCATAATCTCAGTGGCAAGGAAGGCTATTTAGTTCTCATGGGCATTGATAGTGGCATACTGTCACCTCAAATTCAAGATATCAATTATAGCATCTCGATGGTCGATAGATTCGTTTTGGTAGCTGTGGTCTACAGTACCGGCGTATAGACACAGTGGAGATGTAATTGAACGGACATTACGCTGACTATCCTCACCAGCCCAGCGAGAGAGAGAGGAAAAGGAGACTCAAGGTGTCCTAATTCTACAAGGCGACCATGCTTGTTTTACATCACAGGCTAGGATATCGGAAATGCCCCCGTTCGAAACTGCTAGTCACGTGTGAAACTGCCAAGATAGGTGTTCTGAGCCGATGAGGGTCTCCGGGGCGGAACAATGGAGGTGGCGGAGGTGGCTGGTAGTGCTCGTGCCTCCGGGGTGGTGAATTCAATTCAATAATCATGAATCGTTCAATAGACAGAAGAAGGGCAGAGCAGAGCGGGGTATTCACGTTACTCAACGACACAAACCTGGTACAGTAGCTGAAGGTTCGCGTGGCACGGTACAACGGCCGCGGGTGCGCATCGCGTAGGGTTTGCCTTCCAGATACAGTTTTTCGAGATGGAGCGAAGATGAACGGCGTACTTGGATTGCTACCGAATGCTACATCAATGCTCGGCGACAAAGCCACGATTATTCGAAGATAACCAGCAAGATATGCACGAGATAGCACGTGGGATGACTTGCGTGGTTGGTACGTGGGCTAAGGTTTATCTGTGCCTGTTCGTCGGGCTCGGCGCCGCTGTGCAATGACGCAGGTCCCAGATTGAACACGCCGTTGATGTTGCGCTCGAACCATTCAAGTCTCGCGATAACACCCACGGACCGACGCCTGCAATGCTTGGTAGCCGCGCTATACGAAAGACTGCATAGCCGTATCTACTGCTGCACCGAGGACTCCTGCACAGATGATTGCAGAGACGGCATGCCCTGCCGCTGAGAAGCTTACAAGAAGCTGAACGTGCCCTGAGGTAGGTGCAGCCTTCTCTTTTCCTTTCCTGTCCCGTCGCCCGCCTTGCCTTTCTGTACAGTGGCTGCCTCTTCCATCGCGTCGACATCGACCGTAGTATCAGTCATGGTGGCTTTCACTACCATCCTCGCTGCCAGCGCTGCCGTCGAACTCGCCATTGCTGCCCCGGCCTTGTTGAACGCTCCCAAGGTGCCGAAGCCCTGGAAACATCACGGCGGCCCACCAAAGGACAATGGCCTCCTCGTACAGTTGGGTCCTCGCCCGTACTATCTTGTCGACGAGCTGGACGAGGGTGATCTGAAGGACAAGCTGGACTCGTGCAAGAACGAGCCCAAGTCTACTTCCAGCTTCTCCATCTCCCACAGAGGCGCGCCTTTGGAGTTCCCGGAACACTCCAGGCAAGGGTATGATGCGGCGGCGAGAATGGGCGCGGGTGAGTCTAAAGAGATGTAATGCATTACTTGAATGCCAAATCTAACAATTGCAAAGGCATCATCGAATGCGATGTCTCCTTCACCTCAGACCGCGAGCTGGTGTGTCGCCACTCGAACTGCGACCTGCACTACACCACCAACATTTTGACCAAGCCTGATCTTGCCGCAAAATGCACCAAGCCTTTCACTCCCGCGGATCCGGCTACTGGCGCACCTGCGAGCGCGATGTGTTGTACTTCCGACATTACCTTGGCAGAATTCAAGTCGCTCTGTGCTGAAATGGAAGCCACGACCCTGAACGCCGTCTCCATCAACGCCTCAAGTCCCTACTTTGGACGCATCGGCACCACTCCCGACTGGCGTACCAACATGTACTCCTACAGCTGCGCAGATACCATGTCATTAAACGAGTACATTGATCAGGTAAATGCTTACGGCCTCAACTTCACCGCTGAAGCAAAGACCCCGGAGATTCCCATGCCTTTCCAGGGCAACTACACGCAAACAGACTTCGTGCAGCAAATCGTGGACACGTTTGATGCCGCTCAAATCGATCCCTCGCGCGTCTGGCTGCAGTCATTCCTTCCCGACGACATCTACTACTGGATCGACAAAACACCCGAGTACGGCAAGCAAGCCGTCTACCTCGACGAACGCGCCGATACAATCCCCCTTGTCGGTTATGAGATAGCTGTTGCCTCTCTGCCCGGCCTCGCCGCGCGTGGCGTTAAGATCATCGCACCATCAATCTACCAACTCGTCACTGTGGACAACACCACTCAAACTATCGTCCCCTCTTCCTACGCCATCGCAGCAAAGAAAGCAGGTCTCGAGATAATCACCTGGTCGTTCGAACGCTCGGGTCCGCTGTCAATCAATGGTGGTGGATACTACTACTCCACGGTAAAAGATCTCATAAAAAACGACGGAGATGAGTACAAGGTCATCGACGTTATTGCGCAGAAGGTCGGCGCTACGAAGCTCTTCGCCGACTGGGCAAGCACTGTCACCTACTATGCTAACTGCTTTGGACTCAAGTGATTGATCGCAGGTGGTGTGGATCTGCGCCTGGCTGAGAGGGGCAAAACAAACAGAGTCAATGGACCCAGAAAGCATCGGTCCCGATGATAGATAGTAATGACATACTAATATGTATATACGAACCCAAACAGAATACATAATGACGAAAAGCACTCTGCCAACAAATTACTTTTCCCCTTTTCACGATAACCCTGGTAGCCTGGTCGCGAACCTCGTGCAGCAATTGTTTAAGTAGCGTAGCTCATATTGAAGGCTAACGCACCGTAACATTCAACGCCACCTTAATGAAACTGTAAATACGTCCTTCATTTCAATGGCTCAATGCGTGATTTGGTTGACCAACGTCTCCAGTAGCACATCACATTACATGGAGAGCACGGGTGTGTCTCCATGGTTTCCATCGTGGTCCAGTGGGTTCTTGACTGGCATACCAGGATTCCCAGTGAGAGAAGAGCACAGATGCATCTCTGCGGTCGAGGTGAGCAGATCGATTCATCCAAGCTCAATGGTATTGGTGCAAAGTATGCCTCATGAATCTCAGGCTTAAAAAGCATCTCAGCGGCACAAGTGGGCGAAACATTGCCTGGGCTTCACGATACTAGTACACTGACTACTGGAAGAATCGAATAGGTTGAGAAAGAAGTAGATGGATCAGTTATATTCGGCACAAGAAAGGTTACAAGCATGGTCATTGGTCTCATTTATAGACATATTGTATGTATGTTTTTGATGCTACTGGTTCTTTGCCAGCGCATCTCCCTATGGACAGCGTTGCCCTGTTGTTCTTTCCTCGCCTGTCAAAAGCGCATTTGACTGGCGTTCTTCTATCAAGATTTCGATTGCGGTGTGTGTGCACGCAGCAGTAACGCCATAGCATCTCGCTTGCGCGTGGCTTTTTGTTGCATAGTTTTACCATCTTCATATGCAGACAAACTGGCTGGGACTTTCCCAGTAGTCAGTTTCAGCTCAAGCAGAGCTTTCTGCACTTTCATGTCCTCAAATCTGGGCAACTCAGCCACTTAGGCACCATTTTGCTCGTCGATGATCTTCCTGTTGAGCGTAATCTCATGCAGAATCTTATCCGCTCCCTTCTCAACCAGCATCCGCGCGACCTCAATTCCGAACTCTTCCGCATCATCACGAGAGCTGATGCGCCTCTGCACTGATGTCTCTGCCGCTTGCTGGCCGTCCAGACTGACCACAATCGCCCGCACGTCAAGCTCGTCTGTGACACCGTCGCCGGAATCGTCTCGCGCTGCGGTGTTGGTCGAAGTTGAGAAGCCGACCTGCGAGTCTGAGGGCTCCTGTGCTACGCCGGTCAAGTGGTGGTATTCTTCCGCGGGCTTGATGCCGACGCCGACGCCAGTGCCGGCGTTGGATATGAGGGAGACCTTCTTGGACAACCAGTTACTTTCTACACCGATCGGCACACTGCAGCCGCCTTCCAATGTGCGCAGCAGACCACGCTCGACGAGCGCGGCGCGCATGCTGCGTTCGCAGATGATGGGGTCTAGCAATTTTTGTGTACGCTCGTCGTCTTTCCTGATTTCTACACCCAATGCTCCTTGGCCGACTGCGTGGAGCATGCCGCCGTTGTCTTTGCTGAGGTAGGAGGTGATGCGGTCCTGCATGCCCAGGCGCTCGAGGCCGGCGACTGCAATGACGATCGCGCTGTATTCGACTTCGGGGTTGTCGAGCTTCGCCAGGCGTGTGCCGATGTTGCCGCGCACATCTTTGAAGGCGAGGTGAGGGAAGTGGCGCTTCAGTTGCGCGACACGGCGTAGCGAGCTGGTGCCGACGACGGCGCCCTTGGGCAGATCGGCGAGAGTGCGAATGCTGCTGACGAGACTGGGATGCACGACAAGGGCATCGCGCGGGTCGTTACGGGCAGTGACTGCGCCGAGAGCAAGGTCATTGGGAAGCTGGGTGGGCATGTCTTTGAGCGAGTGGACGATGAAGTCGAGCTTCTTGTCTGATAGCAGGACTTCGAGCTCGGCGGTCCATAGTGACTTTTCGTTGAACTTGTAGAGGGCAGTCTTGAGGTCGTTGTCGGCGACGGTGGCCATGGCGTGGATCTCGAAGTGGTGCGTGGGCCAGTGTTTCTTCAATGCCTGCACGATCTGGTCGGTTTGCACACGCGCGAGCAGTGAGCGGCGGGTGCCCACGTGGAAGGTCTCGTGGGTGGTGGACGAGGGGTCTGGGGCGGAGGAGGTGTCCATGGCTGCGGTGGCCATGTTGGCGAGCGATTGAGGTGGATAAGGAGAGGGCGGGTTGTGATATGGGAGTATCTATGCTGGAGTACAAGGTGTGTTCAGTGTTTCGGTGCTTCGAAAGATGTCCCGCCAACATGAACTTTGTCGAAGATCAAGGTGGGGGCAGTGACGAAAGCAAAAGTCCCACTTGGAGATTCTATCCGATAAGGCATTGATGATACTTGAGTCCTGTGTGTATCACACTCCTCTCCTTATACAATGTCCAATTAATCTGGCAAAGTCAGCACATTCTACACATCGATTGAGATATCAGATAAGTCTCGTACTTGTACTTAATCGCGGGCTCGCCTTCCGCAAGTACGGGATCTGGGTCGAAGGAAACCCTGTCAGACAGTCCACCTCAAAGACAATCAATCACTTAGACAAGTCGCCACCAACACGAGCAAACCACCCACTGAATACCTCTCACTCATCTCTCCATCTTAACAACAACCAATTGATTGTCCGACTGGCACTGTGACGCAACGACCAAAGGTTTTTGTGTTTTCTTTCAGATCCGCTGCTAACCACAACTCCAACCCTAAGCACCAGCCATTGCTCTCTACTTTCATCAAAATACATGTATTGAATCGACCATCAAAGGTCCAATGGAATGAATGAGCTTTCCTTCGAGCGGTGAGGAGCGTGATGTGAATATAGAGTACCGCCATCGTAATATGACCTACGAGAGGTACTAATCGTCTCAACGGCTTCCACCAATCTTATCAATCGATACTCCACAGTAGTACCACAAGAACTACCAATCTACCTCTGCTAAACTTCTATTCTCTCAATGGCAACCCACATGATTTGAAACAGCTACATGTGATGGTAACACCACATCAAACCTCAGACGTAGAGAAATGATCTAGAGCATCGTGAGGTCGTGACTTATACTTTCTCATCATCCGGAGGTTGTACTAGCATTATGACGTGACACGATTCAGAAGCATCGTTCTTCGACGTCGAGAACAGAATCTGAGGCTTGGATCCACCTAAGAGTTCGCAAACCTTTGAGCGCATGTCTCTCACATGAAATGGTCTGCTATTGTGTACTACGAGCAAAGCATAATCGCTCTATCATCTCTCGCTTAAATCAAGAAAAAAAAAACAAAAAACAAAAAAAAACCGATAGAAAACCAAGGAACAAAATCATAGAAGAACTAGTTAAGGAAGTCAAAATATGAATTTCACATCGTCCATTATGCAGCTCTCAAAGCAGAGAGCAAAAAGCAGATTTGGAAAAAACAAAGCACCTCTATCTACGCAGAACCACGCTCGAAAACATCTTTCGTCATTTTTTTCGCAGACAAATATGGACATCGTGATAAGGAGGAGAAGAGACATGGGAAGATATAAAGAGGTTAGAGCAATATGAAGTCAGAGCTGATTGGAACAGCTCTCTCCCTTTCCCGCTTAGAAAACCCGCATAGAAATAGAATCACGCAGAAAGCCAAGCAAAATCTCATCGTCGGCATGCACTTTTTGGTGTCGTTTCTCTGCCTGGGTATCCATCAAAGAAAAGAAGACAGGAGAAGGGTAAGGGACGCGGTAAGAATAATAAGAAGAGAGATGAGTGTTTTGGTGTGAAGAAAGTACATCATCGTCATGGGCATCAGCAAGTGGAGAGTGTGCCGGCCAGAGCGGCTGGTAAATCATGTCTTGGAGGCGAGCCGGGCTCCGTAAGAGTCCGCCGCTTTCTGGTAGGCGTCGGTAAAACGCCGCAGAGCGCCACCCGTGCCTTCCGTCCAGTTCTTGAGCTTTCCGCCGTGCCAGAAGTCCGAATCGTCATAGGGATTCTATCCCTGGTAGCCGCCGAATCCACGGCCGAACTGTTGCTGACCCTGAGGGCCCTGGCTCATGAAGCCACCTGCGCTCTGGGAACCACCGAAGCCGCCGGCACTCTGAGGAGCCATGCCGAAGCCACCGAGACCGGCTTGCACACCGGACGGGGTCTGGCCGTGCCAGGAACCAGGGTTAGGCTGGTTGCCGAATTGGCCGAGAGGAGTGGAGGCTGAGCGATGTTAGTGGTGTACTTTGCGTTAGATTGCTGGCATTACTTACCCTGCTGGGGAGACATGGGGTTGGGGCCTTGGCCGTACTGAGGGAAGAAAGAGGGAGTCTGCGGGAAGGCGGATTGAGGGAAACCGCCGGCAGACTGAGGGAAGCCACCGGGGGTTTGCTCAAAGCCAGCACCAGTAGGAGGACGGTCCTTGCCCCACTGTGAATATTGTTAGCATTGTCCAAGGTCACGCGTGTTTCAAGAGCAACTTACGCTGCACTTCAGCGGACGGCCGTTGACTTGGTAGCCGTTGAGTTGGCAAATAGCGTTGGCAGCGTTCTCGTGGGTGTCCATCTTGACGAAAGCGAAGCCACGGTCAGACTGGAAGCGAGTCTCGGTGACATATCCGAAGTTCTGGAACAGAGGAACGAGGTCGTTCTGGGTGGTGTACGGGGTCAAGTTGCCGACGTAGCAAGTGGTCTGCCATGCGGGAGTCTGCTGGACGACCATCTCGTAGGAGTTGGCGCCCTGGGTGGGGAAGCTGTGGTGGCCGAAGGGAGTGGTCGGGGTCATGCCCATCTGAGTCATGGCCTGCTGCTGGGAGTACGAAGGTTGGCCCTTCTGGTTGGCCCAGTTGCAGCGGATGGCGCGCGAACCGAGCCACTCGCCGTCCATGTTGGAAAGAGCCTTCTCGGCATCGCCACGATCACGGAAAGCGACAAAGCCGTAGCCACGAGAGCGACCAGTCTTCATGTCCCACATGACGCGGGCCTCGGACACGGTGCCAAAGGCGGAGAAGGCCTGGAGGAGGACCTCATCGTTGACCTCGTTGGAGAGATCGCCGACGAAGATGTGGAAGTGGTTTGAGGTGTCCTCCTTGGTGGTGGTGTTGGATTGGTAAGCCCAGTTGACGCGAATCTCCTGCTGGTGGACACGACGGCCGTTGAGAGTCTGCATGGCGCGCTCGGCGGCACCGGGGTCGTCGTACTCGACGAAACCGTAGTTGTAACCCTTAGACTGGAACTGAAAGGGGATGAAGCGTCAGAGAAAGTGCTTTGTGACAGTATTGAAGAAGAGAGGAAGGATGTTGAAGTAGGTAAGAAGAAAGTGGTGGAGGTGGTAGAAGTAGTGGCGGTAGTGGCGGTGGTGACGATGAAGGGTATTTATAATGTAGTGAGACTGAATGCTCCTTGCCGAGCAAAGACATGTGCTCCATGATGAGGTGTCCATGTGAAGTCAAGCTCATGAATGAACACCTCACATGCGTCACGTGCAATGTCTCAAGGTGATGTGATTGAAGCGTGTGAGCCTTCGTGAAGTGACTTACGTTCTTGTCCGGGATGATCTTGACGTTCTGCACGTGTCCGGTGGTCTCGAAGATCTGCCTGAGAACCTCCTCGGTCACCCTGGGGTCCAGACCGCCAACGTACAAAGCTCTTTTGTTGGGCTCGGGAGCAGCGCGCCTGATGGTGCCGCCAGCGCTCATGGGAGATCCAAGGCCGTCGAGGCCGTTGGCATCAGACATGTCCATGGGAAGAGGGTTGTTGTTCTGAGGGATGTTGAGGCCGAGCGGCGGCTGCTGGGACAAGCCCTGGCCGTTGCCATTCTCGAAGCCTTGCGGCTGACCAGACATGGCGCCCATGGAGGGCGGCATGGAGAACTGAGGCGCGGAGGTTCCGTTGTTGTCGGCCATTGCGGTGATGGCTAGTGACTCTGGAGGAAGAGAGGAGGAAAAGTGAAGTATGCGAAGATTGGAGAGTGAAAGCGCGGCAAGGCTGAGCTGACTGCGAGAGGAGATTAGGCGGCTGAAAGAGATGGAAGATGGGAGTGGTGAGAGGAACGCACAAATGGAACAGGCTCGAATACTTTCTTGTCCTAAGAGACGCGCTGGGAAGGAAGACGCAACCTAGAAGGAGGAAGATGGTAAGAGACAAATCGAGGAAATAAATGGATAGATAGATAGGTAGGGCAGGGCAGACTACCACGCGCAGAGCTGAGAGCAGCAGCAGGCTACGTGGGCGCAGAGAGATGAGGGCAAGCGAACCAGTAAAGGAAGAGTAAAGCCAGCGGCGAGAAAGCGTTGCCGAAAGAAGACGGAACGCTTGAGCAGGAGGAAAGGACGAAGACGAGACGAGACGACGACGACGACGACGACAACACAAGGAGATGCGTATGAAAGAGAAGCAGTCGTTGGTGGTGGTATCAGAGGGGAGTAAGTTCAGCTGGCAGCAAGCAACATGAGAGCTGTGATTAAAGTCCCTGGCTCAGGCGGGTGGGCCACAGCCGCTCGGCAGCTAGCCAACCGACAAAAGCTAACGGCTCGCCTTGCGACTTGCGACTTGCGGAGCCAGCCAGCGTGAGCATCCAGCCGCTTCCATCAATACCGGCCGAATAATAGAAAGCCTCACTCGCTACTCATACACCAACAACGCCAGGCCATCTTCGCATACCGCCGCGCACGTCTCTTTTTACATCTACACATCGCCTGTCGTCTTCTCAACCCAACCTACTTACACGTGACTCGAGCAAATAATTATACCCTCATACAATCACACACATCTTCCCCACCACTCCACATACACACACCTCGCGCGCCACCATGGATTCGCCGCAGCAGGCACTGGATGCGCTGCAACGCGAGATCAACCTTATAGTGAGTCTCCTACATCCATTTCAAGAACTTCAAAACTAACTTCCACCAGCTAGAACAAACCGGCCGTCTTTTTGCCGCTGCCAACCAGCCGACTCCTGAAGCTGCGCTTGCGCGCGCATCTCGCCTCAAGCATCAGCTCCCGGTCTCCAATAACCGATTTCACCAGGCGCTGGATGTGCTGGACGAGAAACTGGTGAGGCCGCGCGCAGACTTATTTCCCTGTTCCAAGCTAATAGTGGCAGCAATTTGCCAAAGTCGTGATACGCCGCGATCTTGCAGTGGCGCGCAGCAGCAACTCGAGCACTGAAGTGGCAAACAAAGCCGTCGAAGCACCTGCAGCCGCCATTGTAGAGCCTAAAGCTCCAGAAAATGCTGCGACTCAACCAAGCGAGGCGACAGCCGACATCATCGACATAACAGAGTCGGATGCGCCACAGCCCGAAACTGTCAAGGAAGCAGAGGAGCCGCCTGCTGCATCACCAAAAAAGCGACCCAGCCCGTCGCATGAAGATGGCAGTATTGAGGAGCCCGCGGCCAAGAAGCAAGCAGTGGGCGATGAGGTTCCTGTGACGAGTGAACCGCAGGCCTCCGACACCAAGCTTGAACTAAACACAAATACCACCGAGCAAGCCAGCGGAGAGCAATCTGCCGACGACAAGGCGCCTGACACTGCAACTTTCAGCAATACTGGAGACCTTGACTCGCTCTTCAACGACACGACCAGTGCGGGAGGCGCCGGAGGCGACGGCGGCGATGAACCTGACTTCAGCACGTCCGCAGACCTGAATGCTGAATTCGACTTTACATCCTTCAACGACGCCAGTAATTCCAACGACAATGACAACATCTCTGCCCTTCTGCCTGGTCTGCAAGATTATGCGAACGAAACTACAGGCGCCGAGCCCGACTTCAGCTCGTTCTTCACGGCCGACCCGTCTAACAACCTCACCGATCAGTCGCAGAATAACAACACAGCTATGGGGCAGCAACTCATTGACACTGCGCAAGGCGACAGCACGTTTGAAGACATCTTCGACATGACATTCGACATGGGCGGCGGCAATGATGGGAACCAAAATGGAGGCGCTCAGTTCGACTTTGATTTCAGTTGAGCGCGTGCCGCCTGGATGCGGGAGCTTGTAATTATGGTCTTTTATTGATATCCGATGCGCGCGAACACAGTAGCAGAAGCGGTGAGGTTAGAATTTGCCTTTCCAAGTTTTGGTTTCAGACGAGGAAGGAGCGTGGGAGCCAGCTGCCTGAATATATTATTCTTTCTCTATACTAATACCGTTCACCACCTGCCCATCCATCCCTTCTCAACAATTATCCTCTCTTCGAGCGGAGAACATGGCCCAGCCTCAGCGCAAGTTACCAAGTGACCGCACCATCGCTTTCGCCGCCGCCATCATATCCTCCAAGCCAGTCGACCTCACCGTGAGAGGTAAGCCCTTCACCCTCCTCTCAGCCCTCTCACTCACTGCATCCGCAACTAAAACCACTTCCCTCGCCAGAATACATCTCCCTCCTCACCCGCCACGTCGCCAAAGGCCGCCGCGAAAACTCCCTCAGCGTCGCTTACCGCCACCTCGACCGCTCGGCTTACTGGCGCGCTGAATGCGAGCGCGCGAAAGCGGAGTGTCGCTCTGCGGAAGAAGCTAGGCTTGAGGCGCTACGAGATGTCGAGATGTTGAAGGCGAAGCTGGAGGTTGCGAAGATGGCTGCTGGGACTGGCGGTGGTGGCGTGAAGAGGAAGAGAGCTGGTGCGGATGTTGTGCCGTATTCGAGGAAGAGTGCTAAGAAGGGGAGGAAGGATTTGGAGGAGAAGAGGGAGGTTTTTCTTGAGGGGTTGGTTATTGAGGAGGTTGAGGTTGGGGAGGGGGATGGGAGTGGTGAGTCTTACTGGGTCGTTTTGTTGTGAAGCATCATGGAAATGTTGCTGACGTGTATCACTAGGTCAAAGTCTTATGCGCAGGCTGTTCCAGATCGGCTTGTACTTCAAGCCACGCTCGCCGGTGGCCCCAAGGGACGTGATGCAACACCTGTGCTTGGCTGCTGATGAGTGCGCACAAGTTGTCGTGGATGCGATCGCTCAGCAGATGTCTTCGGATCCCGTAAATGTCACGGATCTTTCCACCACAATGACTGCAGTGGGTAGAGTGGTCGCTGGTATACTGGCAGGGCAACAGAAGCTCGTCCGACTCGCCAGCAGCGAGTCTCTAAAAGGGCAGGTCACTTACGCTCTAGTACGCATGTACGAGAAGATCCTCGCCCAGTTTGACACTGTCTCCAAAGGTCAAGCTCTCGAGGAATCCGCTGGAGCAACAACTGACCCGAAGACAACGGCCACGGTCAAAGTCAAGCCGAAGGGTGGGCCGCCGCGTGTCAATATCAAAGATGTTGCTGCCTTGAATGCACTTGCCAGCCTCCTCGGCGGGATCACCAGGCAGCTCGACCCGAAGCAGGATCCTCACAAAGACATCTTCGAAGGCTTCCTCTTTTGTATCCTCTCCAAGCTCGGCAACCGGATCTATACGGTCAACTTTCAGCGTCGGCGTGCGGAGGATATCATGGAAGAGCTCGAATCTGCCAGCTCCTCAGACGAAGAGGGTGCGGAGACAACTTCGAGTCCTCCTATCCCGACACAAGTCCGCCAGGCACAACTCGAAGCACCCTACCTGCTCCATCTTCTCAAGCAGTCCCTTGCCTTGACGCCTTCGTTCCTCGGCACCCTCCTCGGCACCCCTGCTCCTACTTCTTCCAAAAGCGTCAAAATCAAATCAAACCCGAAGCCCGGCAGCATCACCAAGGCTACGCTCGGTCTTGCGGCCAAGGAGCGTCTGCAAGCTACACTCGTCAGCGCTATCTTCGGCTCTGAGAGCATTGACGAGGACAGCGATTTGTTCGTGGAGAGTCTTAAGATGCCAGTGGCTGGTGGGGGGAGCTTTACTGTGCCTAGAGTCAAGGAAGCAGAGGTCGGAGAGTGGTTCCAGGGTGAGGTGTGGCGGTTGTTGGGATGGGAGGTGTTGGGAAAGGAGATGAACAATCGGATGCGTGAGCGTCAGTGAGCGAGGCTGTAGAAGTGGTTAGGCGTATTGCTGGAGAAGACACGGGGGACGAGACGCTGCTTTTGCTTTCCTTACATACCAGTAAGCGACGGTGAGTAATTTAGCTTGCGATCCAAACATACTTCGACTTATCCATTATTTTACACTTCACAAATACAGATACAGATACTCTACATATTATACAACTGACATCACTCACTTCCTGCAACCATCACCACCCCTTCCCCTCAACACCCTCAATCCCCAACCTCCGACAACACTCCTCATACCCAAGCACAGCCATCAACGCCCCAACGCCCGGCCCAGGCGTCCCAGCCGCTAATTTCTCCCGCAAGAACCGCATAGCAGCTTTCTGCCACTCTTTGTAAGCTTGTAGGACTTCTGCCCGCTGGCTCTCGTCTGCGACGGCAGCTTCGATGAATTTCACGTTGTCGATGGGTTGGTCTGTGAAAGGGATTTTGACGGCCGGAGAGCTGATGGAGGAAGGAGGGAGCACGCGATGCCATACTGCCTCGTTGAGGTAGGCGTGGATTCTGGCGCTGGAGCGCTCGAGGTCTGTCGCTGGGCGGGCGTGGGCGGTTTCTGATGCGGAGGCTGGGGTCCTTTCGAAGGATGATACGAGGTAAGGGCGAGCGGCGTCGATGTCCTGAAGGATGCTGATGGCGAGGTTGTGTACGTCTGCTGGAGAGGAGGGGTCGCTGCTCGTAGTGCGTTCTGGTGGAGGGGGCGTGATGAGCGAGTCATCGTAGGTGAAGAAGTACCAGTTTCGATGGACGAATTGTTCGGCGGTTTGGTAGGATTTGTCGTCGGCGAGGAGGATACTTTTGCAGTGGCGCGAGAAGGAGGTGTTTGAGGCGTGCTTGGAGCGGGCTTCGGGGTATTGCTTTGAGGCGGCTGAGGAGACTTTTTCGACGAGATCGCCGAGGGCGGTTTTGCTGCCATTGCGTGCTGCTTCGCAGCGGCGTTGGACGTGGTTCTTTTGGAGGAACCAGAGCTTTTCCATTAGGACCATGGTGTTGCCTTTTGTGAATTTGAGGTCGAAGTTTTGGGCTAGTTCGTCCATGGACATTACGTCGTTTTTGTTGGGGTTGCTCCAGCCTTGGAGGGCGAGGAAGTTGCAGAGTGTCTCTGGTAAGACGCCGTGGTCGTCTCGCAAGCCTTTGACGTCTAGAGCTAGGTCTGCATTGCGTTTTGATAGTTTTGCCTTGTCTTTGTCGAGGAGGAGACCGACGTGCGCGAAGATGGGAGGTTGCCATCCAAATGCTGTGTAGAGGTCGTAGTGGAGCGGAGTGCTGGCCATCCATTCGGTTCCACGGATGACGTGGGTGATCTTCATGAGGTGATCGTCTACGACGTTTGCGAAATGATAGGTGGGTGTGCCGTCTGATTTCAGCAGGATTGTGTCTGCGGCATCAAGTGATGCTTCGTCGCCTTCTGAGGCACTGGCTGCCGGGCTTCTCTTTAGCCTCTTGATGTTGCCGTAGATGAGGTCGGGGTAGGTGCGCTTGTGCACATTCTCGGGCTGCTTGAGACGGACAGTGAATTTCTCTTCGCCTGATGCCGCTCGTTCGGACGCCTCGGGCTTCGAGACATGTGAGCAGTCCTGGTAACAACCCGATGTAACGAACGCGGCTGTGCCGGCACCTGCAGTTTGCGGTGTGCAGAAACAGCGGTAGGCTACACCCTCGTCGAGGAGATCCTGAGCATGTTTCTGATATAGCTCGTTTCGCTCTGATTGCCAGTATGGGCCATTGGGTCCGCCAACTCCAGGACCTTCGTCCCATTGGAGACCGGCCCACTGGAGATCTTCACACAGACGATCGGTGGCTCCAGGGACGAATCGTTTCTACGATAGTCAGATTCCATTGTGATTTTATGCGGGAAATATGTAAATACCTGATCCGTGTCTTCGATTCTGAGGATGAACTGGCCGCCAGTACGTTTGGCTAGGAGATAGCTGAACAATGCCGTTCTCAGCCCTCCAATGTGCATAATACCTGTTGGCGATGGAGCGAAACGAGTCCTGGCGGGATAGTCCGGGAGTTTGCCATCGCGTATCTGGACATTTTTGAGATGTGAAGCCGAAGAGGCGAAAGTCCTCCTATATGAGCGTGCCAGGGCTTGTCCTCGATACAACGACGCCGTGCGCGCGCTGAGCAAGCCCGTGAGACATGAAGGGCAAACCCAGTTTGCCGCACGTGATGTTGTGATTGTCTTCATCAGGAAACTTGATAAAAAGAAAGCACCAATAACAAGGAAAGTGGTTGTGAATGCGAGTCCGCTTGGCCGCGCGGAGTTGACTCGCCAGAACGCCGATGTGCCTTCCAAACTTCACAAGGGCTTCACTAACATTTGCTGACCGAGGATTTGCTTGCCTTGTTTCCCTTCACTACTTCACACGGCTTATCTTATATACAGCCAAACCACCTAAAACTCCTATTACGCACATACTTAGCAATCATGGCCGAGGAAATCGACCTCTACGGTAATTTCCTCCCACCCGCGCAAGTCCAGCAATCAAATCGCTAACATGCATAGAGGTCCTAAACATCCAGCGCTCGGCGACCAAGGCTGAGATCAAGAAAGCATACCACAAAGTAAACACTTCACCTCTCTGCGCCAATATATACAAGTCCAGACTACTAACATTTTCTTTCCAGGCAGCACTCGCTTCCCACCCCGACAAGGTCCCCGACGAGCAGCGCGCAGAAGCCGACGAAAAGTTCAAGGCCGTCTCGCAGGCCTACGAAATCCTCAGCGACGAACAGACCCGCGACCTCTACGATGAGCACGGCATGGCCGCTTTCGAAAAGGGCGGCGGAATGGGCGGCGGCGCCGGCCCCGATCTCGACGATATCCTGGCGCAAATGTTCGGCGGCATGGGCGGTGGATTCGAGGGTATGCACGGCGGTTTCGGCGGTGGTATGGGCGGTGGCGGACCTGGTGGCCCTAGGCAAAAGAGGGCGAAGGGCAGGCCGGAGATGCAGCAGTATGAGGTTTCGCTGGAGGAACTTTACAAGGGCAAGACGACCAAGTTTGCTAGCACGAAGAATGTGCTGTGCTCGCATTGCAATGGTAGCGGAGGCAAGGAGCGCGCGAAGCCTAAGACTTGTGACACTTGCAAGGGACGAGGACAGCAGACGAGGATGAGACCTGTTGGACCTGGGCTGGTCACACAAGAGACGATCAACTGCTCGACGTGCGCGGGCAGGGGCAAATTCTACGCGGATAAGGACAAGTGCAAGAGATGCAAGGGCGAGAGGACGATCAAGCAGAAGAAGATCTTGGAGCTGTACATCCCGCCTGGCAGCCGAGAGGGCGAGAAGATCGTGCTTGCGGGCGAGGCGGACCACGATCCTGATGATGAAGAGGCCGGCGACATCATTTTCGAACTCGTCGAGGAGCCACACGCTACTTTCCACCGCGCGGGCGCAGACCTGCAGGCCGAAATCGACATTTCCCTCGCCGAGGCTCTCACAGGTTTCAACCGAACAGTCGTCCGCCACCTCGACGGCCGCGGCATTGCGCTCAACATCGTCCAACCAGCCGGCCAAGTCCTTCGCCCAGAGCAGGTCCTCAAGGTTCCCGGAGAGGGCATGCCGGTCAAGCGCTCCGACCACAAGGGCGATCTGTACCTCGTCGTCAACGTCAAATTCCCTGAAGACGGCTGGTTGAAAGACGACGCCGCGGTGCAGAAGGTCAGAGATGTGCTGCCTAAAGAGGTGGTAAAGGAGGCTAAGCCGGGCGAGACGCCAGAGATTGTCGACGAGGTGGACTTCTTGACTGTGCCGAACATGGATGGTTTCGGCGCTGGTAGCGACGACCCTAGGGGCGGTGGAGAGTGGGAGGATGAGGATGATGAGGGCCCTGGCGGCGCACAGTGCGCACAGCAGTAGATGATGTGATGAGTTCTTGAGGCGCGAGGAGTGGTGAGATGACCTGGCATGGCGGGCGAATAGCGACACTTACGACGAGAGCAATACACCAGGAGAATTGTCGATGTGTTTATGAGAAAGAGCATTGTATAGAAATGGGGAAACAGATCACTCAAACAATGATGCAGATCTCAAAGGATAACCTGCGTTGGCTTGCTGTCCACTCTGAATCTCCGCGCAACAAGGTGTGTTCTTCTGCTACATGAGACAATGGAAGAATTGACAAAGTGTTGGATCCAGCTCTCTCTGGTCATGAAGGATTCCCGATCAAGTGTACGGACAGACTTGTATTTCGTTTTTGGAAGCTATGCTATGCTATCTACTGCTATATCGATCGGGTATTGGAGAGCGTCACATGTACGCCTTCTAACACCACAAAGAAGAGAAAAGAACCCCGAGAAAGAGACGAAAAAGAAAAGTTAGGAAAAAAGAGTCCCAAGTGCCGAATCATCAATCTAACCATCATCGCTTTCCATGTAATCATTAGTCCTGGCTCAGAAATCATCAAGCTTCTTCTTCCTCCTCGCCCATGAAAGCAGGCATCGCCCAGCGCTGCTTGTCGTCCAGCATCTTGCGCTTGAACAATCCGAGATCTTTCATCAGCTCATCCACATCGTCCTGGAAGCCGCCGTGATCGAAAGCGTCTTCGTCCTCGTCGTCGGATGCGCTATCGCCGACGCCGCTGTCGGAGCCTTCCTCGTCGTCCGTGGCGTCGTAGTTTTCTGCTATCAGCTCGCGAGGCAGCACGATCGGGTTCTTGAGCTCGCCGACTGCGAGCGCTAGGTGGCGGCGGAGGGATTCGATTTCGACTTGTAGGGCCATGTTTGCGGGACGCAGTTCTTCGACTTCCATTGTGAGAGCGCGGATCTTGACTTCGGACACCGAGCGCGATTCTTCCATCGCGCGCTGCATCTTGGTGACTTGGCGCTGGTAGTCTTCCAGCTCGTCGCGGGCACGGTCGGCTTCGTCGCGTTTGCGCACGGTGGCGTTTGTGACGGATTGTTGCAGCGCTTTGATGGTTTCTTGCATTTCGACGATTTTGGCGTCGCGCTCGGCGGCGGATACGGCGTCTTGGTTGACTGTGGCTTTGGTGCGGATGCGTTTGGCTTGGTCGGCGTAGCGGAGGGTGGAGAGGGTTTCTTCGTAGTCTGTTGGGGAGATGCAGGCTACCATGGCGGTTTTGGAGTTGCCTCCCAAGCTGTCTTTGAGCAGCCAGGTGAGGACTGAGTCGCGGTAGGGGACCATTTCGGCGCGGCGGCGGGTTGAGTTTTGAGGCATGCTCTTGCGGTTACCGGCGAGTTGACGTTTGGGATCTGAGAGGGCGGCGATGACGCGGCCGAGGGTGGTGAGGGATTGGTTGATGTTGCCGCCCTCGCGGAGGCGTTGGCCTGTTGCTTCGGTTCGGCCTGCGCGCTCGGAACCTGCTAGATCGACTAGACGCATACGAGCCAGGCGCTCGATGGTGCTATCAGAGCTGAGGTCGTGCTGGATCTGCTTGAGGGTGAGGGTGAAGACGGCGTGGGAGCGAGAGGATGTGTCGTTCATCTTTGTGCTGGCGACTGTGCGGTTCGTGTCGCCGATTTTCATGAGGCGTTCAATGTCCTCGTAGCATCGTACCGGCTCATCGGTCAGGTTCTGAACGTAGACGCCGTCGCTCTTGGACTCGCGGATCTTGAGGTAGTTCGGCGAGCTGCTCTTGGGCGTGAGGAGGTCCTTGACGTGCTCGTTGTAGATCTCGAAGTAGGAGACGTGAACTTTGTATGTTATAGCGCTGTTCTGCTCCGCATCGACTCTTTCGAACAAGCCTCTGCAAGTTCTTGGGATCAGACCCGGCTCGCTGGGCGTGCCCATCATGGTGTACGACTTGCCGCTGCCAGTCTGGCCGTAGGCGAAGATGCATGTGTGGTATCCGTCGAAGTTGTGGTCGAGGAAGTCCTCGCCGAAGGAGGCATAGACATCCGCCTGGCCTGAGAAGTGTGGGTCTGCTTCATCGTGCGACCAGAAGGACTTGTCGAATGTGAATGATTTTTCGTCGTAGACTTTTCGGCTTTGTTTGGGGTCGTCTGTGTTGATTGCTGGCGGGAGGAGGCGAGTCTCTTGTGTCTCGGGGACCATTCGTACGATGCATTTGGACTGTTTCTCGATGTCTTGTGAAGTGTTAGTATGTGTGCTCAGATGTGATGGACAGTAACAGCATGCAAACCTCTCTTGATGAACTTCCTCACACGCACCACAACCTTGACGTTGGCGTCACCGTCAGAGGTGCGTGGTCTATCCATGAGCTCCATCGGTTCCTTGCTCCTCAGGCTGGGTGCGCTGGCGGTGCTCTGGTAGAAGGATGGGTCGACGGCTGTCTGCGGTCTCTCCGCCATGTTGTATGTGTCTTCCTCTTCTATTGCTTCTTCTCCGGTAAAAGGTTCGTTGGGAAAGGGCAACGCAAATTGCAGCAGGGAACAGTGGTCGAGAAGAGCGTCGCACGTTTGCAACAAGGCTATCTCAGACCGCTCGCGCAACGAAGCGAACATTGGATGCGATCATCTTTGCTATGTCCCAGGCCTGCCCAATGCGTTGGCGCTATCCATGCAACGCGCGCGATGGTGGAAGCGTTTATTTGCGGAGGGTCAACAAAACGCCCGCGTCATTGTCTCTAGAGCAACCACGCCCGACCGACCAGGTCACGGGACTTGGTGGGACGATATTTGTCCGCGACACTTTCACTCAACTTCAATCATTGATCTTACATGTAATTCTTGTCGATCTATTGCATCGAGCAAACTCGCTGATAAAATCGACAATAGCACACCTTTGGCATGCCGAAGTCTGGCGGTTCTACATTGCAGCAAGTTTGCTTTCTACGACAACATGCTCACATGCAGCTACTCGTGCGGCTGAGCGGATAACATCCGATCTGATATTATTTCTACTCGGGACACTTGCATACCAACCACGTCTGGCAGTGTCTCTTGTAGCACACCTGGCAACCCCAACAAGTATCCTATGCGCCGATAAGGCGCCCGAGGCTGATTGAAGGCGATGTACATCCCGAGCGACCTGGTATACAGATCTTGTGGATCTGCACCTCCTTCCAGTGTCACAAGACTACGAGCAAGCCAAAGTCAGTCGATTTGCAAGAGTACTGCATTGCTACATCCATCCTCCATACGGATCCCGCCCATGAATGGGTGTCAACGGACAGCTCGATAGATGCGCCAGTTGATTGTCGATAAGGCTCCAAGACTTGGTTTTCTGGAATGTGGCAGCCGCTTTGTATTTTGAGTACAGCCTTGCAGGAAGCCATGATGCAGGTGTGCCTCGACAGCTACGAGATCAAGACTATGGTCGTGCACCTACGTCATAGAACTTAGGATCATTCCCTATGTCGCCAGAGATGTTTGCCTCAGTTACGCACTGGTTAATCCGTTGGTCATCATACGAGGAGCACATGGACTTGCCAAGATCTTCAACAGAATGTTCGAGTGTAACACCCGCCGTCACAAGCTGGCACATACTGCGCCTCTTCTTCACCGGCGCCAGTATTCGCCACATCATTCGGGACGATCTCTCAGCACCCCGAACCGGGTACCCGTTTCAAGCAGACTATGTAGGTACTGCTGTCGAACTCAATCCTGCCGAGCATCTGGGCATCATCAGCATGGTCTCCTTTATCACTCGGATCGCTTCAAGAAGGTTAGCACAACTGACGTCACTACTTGAAATGAGGCCACCAGTAAAGGTAACAGCGACATGAAAATCCGCCTGAGCTGGCTGGGCATAGGCTTGACGACCTGTTGCACATCCCTCCCTTCTCCTTGTGATATCTGGCCACTTACACGGAACTGCACCTTTTCCTTAACTCAGCAGTGGCACCCGGCACTGAGCGAGCTGCGCCAACCAACTCGCAAGGCTGTGAAATTCTCGAAATAAAGCGGCTGACATCGCATGATCAGGTAGGTGCGCCCAACCTTGCCGGCCATACAAGTCGCCTAGGTCAAAATGGGTACGGCTCGGGCTCTGATCCTATTGGTTGCTTTAGAATCCATTCGCATGAGCCGCAGCATTGATCCAAGCTGCAATTCTGCTGTGTTCAAGGAGTTCTGGATCGATTGTCAAATTCGTGCAGATGGCTTTCAGAATCTGAACTGCCTCCATATATCATTGCAAAGCTGCGCCTCTACTTATTGTAAATCTGGTGCTTTCAATTTAAGCAGCAAAAAAACCTGGCACTACCTTAGATGTTGACATACCTCATGAGAACTTATATCTTCGCTCACCAGAATGCGCCAATCAGCACCCAAGCAACAAATCACGCAGTCTGATCACGTTGCCACCATTGTTGGTTACAACAATACAGCATGGAGTTTGGAATCCCTCTGACCATTCAGTCGGAGCGCCCAAAGCGCTCAAACGATCTTCGTAAGCCAGAGTTTGAAGACTGGCAACGATGGAAACTTCGAATCATGACACGCTATAAGATTCCTTCCGCACGAGTCTTCGTTGATGAGATGGAGGCTGAAGGACTTGGGATAACGTAAGTTCAAGTTGTTCCCCAACACATACATCTATGCCACGTTTCACACATGGTTGACTCGAAACAGAGTGAAGATGCTCCGGGATAGCTATCGCCAGTAGGGTATCAACGATAAGAATCGCAGAAGCACACCTCAGGAGGTTTACTACTCTACAGTCGCTGTAGTGCACGGCGATGCTGTTTGCTGCAACGGGGATCAGCATTTCGATGGCGTTATCAGACAAAACGCCTCTAACGCCAACGTCAACTTGCAATCTCCGCTCTACATTCCAAACCAAACACGACTCTTGCATCAAGCCTTGAAGAGTCTTCATGACTGGCAGCTACAATTAAAGGAGCTAGGCGGTCGACGAGAAGCTGCCATGTCGTCATCAGTATGGCTCCGCACCCATCTGGGAGCTATGGGTTGGGCAGTACACTGCCTCGAAAACCAGCCTAGCCGTGATCAACCAACACTCGCCTTCAAGCGCCTCCGGGAAGCAAGCATCATAATACACGACAATCTCGAAGCTAAATGCAGCCCCCCAGCAGTATTGATGTCGATGACTGCAATACTAAAATTTGGATCCCCAGATAACAGGCCGTCCAGCATCTATTCTGACACGGCGAAGAAGTTCTTCCTAAGAATGGCGGCGGAGATTCTGTCGGCATCACACCCGACACTACTTCTCTTGCGACTGCTCCTCTGCGAACAATCCCCAGAGGCACTTCCTGCAATTTGTCGTGCGGGCGCCAATGTCATCGGTCAGTGTATCGGCATGAATTCAGAACACATCTGGACTTCGCAAATCGACCTTTCTCACGCCGCCACTTTGTCGGAGGCAAATCCAGAGCCTGGGACTTGCTTCAACAATTCCGGTGCTGAGATATCTACAGTGATAGGGGAAGACGCGGCGGCCACCCACGGGCTCACATACGTCTATCGGCTCCACTCGCTATCAACTGTTCGCGCCCAAAACAGAGACGATCTGCGGAAAGCCTACGGGGCTTACCAATTGCTCTGCGTTTCACAGAGCTGGCTGAACGACTCTGTGGGCGAGGAAGTATCGCTACAGAATGCGCTACAGCTCGCGCGTCTCATGCAATTGGATGCGGATCGTCGATCTGGACAGCTCAGTTTTGAATTGCTCCAGGCTATTCGCGACTTGTATTGTTACTTTGAGGATCGCGGCAATGCAGAGCGATGCCGAGATTTGCGATTTGAGTACCCGGGGTTCTTCCAACTATGGGATGGATCTTGAGCCTGGAAGGCCACACTTTCATACTAGAAGCAGCTCAAGCTGAAGCCTCTCTCACGTCGCTGTAACCGCCTTCGCGCGGCCCTGGTAGATTCACAGCGACCGTCTTCCTCTTTCCTCATCATCCTTGCTCCGAGTGCGAACAGGCCTGCCAGCACTACTCCTGCGATGCTGCCCACTACAATTCCGGCAAATCTTTGGGGAGTTGCCTGACTCCGCCCGAGACCTCGAATATGTTCGTTCTTGCAACTGTTCTCCAGATGGAAGTGTTGAGGACGAGATGGTCGTTCTCTCTTGCTAACAGCTTTCGGCCTTGGAAGTGGATCTGATAAGGTCTGCAACGGGACGTTAATTATGAGTACTGCTACTATCGGGGTTTATTGCGATTCCCCACCCAGAACCTCTGTGGACATTGAGCGCTGTCCAGATCATTGTAGTGTTGCCCTTTGCGGTTGCCCGTAGTTGTGGGATGCTTTCTGGTGTAGTCTTCTAACTTCCAGATGTTGAGGGCCTCTACTTTCTGGGATAAGTTAGTGGCAGGGCTATAGCGCACAATGTCCCGCTCGAGATCCACTTTTGTAAATCGTGTTGCCGACAATGCCTCTTACCGCTGCCGATACGGTTGCTACACGGCCATCTGAATCCTTTGGACAGTTCCCGTTGCAGTTTATAGATAGAAAGGCGGCCCGAGGATAGGGACTAGTAGTAGATTGGTGATGTGTTGGATCTATTGTTCATCTAAACTCATGCCTCGCCCACTATTGATGCATGGTAGGGCAAGCGACTCTGCATTATCTTTAGACATCCTCACGCGTGAGAGTCAAGTCTCAAACATCTCCACCCAGCTATTGTCGCCCTCAAAATGCCGGTCTTGATCCATGTCGAACAATCCTCCGACGCAACAGACGGGCAACCCGCCTCACTGCTTAGCTTTGGCTGGCTTCAACGTGCGTCTCCGCTGGGACAACATGTGCGTATACATGATGTAGCTCGCTACAATTGCAAGTCAATTATGTCGATATCACAGAAAACACTTTCTCGACTTACCGGGAATGTAGGTTAGGAAACCAAGCAGCAAGTAAATTCGATACGGCAGGCTGACGCCAGAAGTCGTCGTCAAGGCGAGATACACCAGCCACGCCTCACTGATCAAGCCAGGCGGGTACAGGACGATGAATGCGCTGTATCTGTGCGATATGTCAGTTTCTATCGCCACTCGTTCGTGAAGTCTGGATCTTGGGGTACCTGAGCCACTTCAGCCAGCCCGGTGTGTCTCCCGTCATCAACAGCACCACGAAATATCCATAGCGGATGAGCTCGGAAATTCCCCAGAAGATAATGCAGCCAAAGAACGGCCAAACACCAGAAGAGCCTTGCCCGTCGTCGCCGACCACAATCTCGGGGAACGCTACCATGACCGTCCAGACCACGAGATTTTTGCCGATGACCTGGATGGCGGTGGTGACGGGCGAAGCCCGAACGAGACCGGTGCCCGCATGGATGATCTCAATGACTGCTAGGGATTGTGTGCCTGCGAGGAGAGGGAAGAGAAGCTCATGGTATAAGTCGTGGAGGCGTCCTGAGGCATAGAGTGCTGGCGCGGAGGTGAGTGTGCGGACTGTCAGGTAGGCCCATAGTAAAAAGGACAGGCCGTTGTAGGCTGTTAGGTATGCTGATGATATTGTCATTGTCGTTTCATTGGCTGATTGATCGCAGATGGAAGAGATGCACAGCAGAGTGCAGATGAATTTTATGCTACCGTTGCCACGTGGGAAAATAGGCGTCCTTACACCCCTGTTTTAACGTTCAGGCCTGTGCGTCTCCATGGCTGTTTTTGTATATATCGCCGTTTAGGGCGGCGCTTTACTCTTAGTACAGCGTCTATCGCTTAGCTATGGAGACATTTGCTCTATTTTCGCCGCACTGACGATGATGAGTGCAAGCATGGTTCCGTCGCAATAAATCTCGATGTGCATCTTCATTTACGTTAATGGCACAAGAGCGCTTTCACTCGTTTTGATGGACGTAGTAGCCGAGCAAGTCTTTCAATGTATCGTGATTATCTACACACATATGTCGAGGACTACGTGATCTAGTTTATAGAGATAGGCAAGGTCGGATGACCAGGCGCAGCTGGACCCTTGTTGAATTTGGCGAGAACCTGCTTACTGATCACAGCAGCAATATCGATGTTGTTCTTTTCGAGGAAAAGGAAGTGCGCGTTGCCCTTGATGCCAATGTCGGCGAGCTTGATCCACTGGTAGTTGGCAAGGCCCATCTGCTTGTAATACTCAATAAAGCAGTGGTCGTACGTGATATGCGGGCTAGCCTCGCCGGTGATCATGATGTACGGCACCTTGCCGAGCTGTGTAAGCTTGTGGATTGTACCAGTCTGTAGGATGCAGGAACGCTTGGCCGGGTCGTCTGATCCGACTTCGGTGGTGGCAATAGCCGAGCAGTTCGCCACGGGTGGATCGTATTGCAGCGCAGTGTATGTGAGACCGCAAGGCCGAGCAACGGTGCGACCAACTCCAGCAACGGTGGTGTTCCCAATGAGGGATGTAAAGGGCAAATTGCCAGGCTCGATGTTGATGTTGGCGCGCAAAAGATCGGGACACGCGTCTGACCAGATGGCCGTGTAAGTGCAAGCGGCCGAATGGCACACTGTGTATGATTGACCAATCATGCTGAGAAGCTGGCATCCAGATGTGCGCATCGTATTCTCCACAGCTACGTTCGAGGAAGAAATGGGAATGTTGGCGGCGGTGAATGCGTCGAAGATGGGGTCTCCACGAGATCCATTGCCAGGCCACTGCTTGTGTAGGTCCGCCTGTGGGTATTGATCGAAGTGTTCGGGGGCCAAGAAGCCCTGCCCGTTGATAATATCTGTGGAGCCAATGCGCAGAGGATATTTGGACAGAAGCTGTTGGCTGCTGCGTCCGTTTGCAGCGATGTCGACAATGTAGACCTGGTAGCCTTGATCGAGGTAGTAGGAAGCCCAGCCCTTACGGTTGTCGGGCGTATTCAGCCACTCTGCGCCTGTATTGACACCTGCAGAGATGAAGACCATCGGATATGGTTTGTTGACCTTGTTTGCCGGAGTAAGCTTCTCGACGTAGAGTGCGTCACTCCACATCTGCTGGCCCGGGATACCGGAATCGACATAGCCGCCACCAATATAAAAGGTGTCTCGATGGTGTGCAGATTCACGGCTGCCACATTGTGGGCTGATGGCCTTGACGCCGCTGCAATCGTTTGCCTGTTGACTGGAATTTGGAGCATTCTCGCTCGAGACAGCGAGGGGCAATGCGCCCAATAGCAAACTCGAGATGATGGCACTCGAACGCATGATCAAGTGAGGATGGGTAGGACAATTGTGAATGCGCGAAAAGCCTGTAGTGTGCAGCGGCCTTTAGCTTGAAGTATATGTCCCCAGCCAATGTGCGGAGAGGTGGGTCGAACATGCATCTATATTAATAAAAAGCTATCTTGGTAGAGACCCTCACCTCTGTTTACACGAGTTCTTCGCAATCTCGGTTCAGGGATGGAACCTGCGTAGAACAGCTTGTCCAGCTCCGCGTACATGTAATTTCCGCACTCTGCAGGGGTCGGCATCCAAATTGGGAAAATTTGCGTATCGTGGACACTGCCCTTATCGTTAACATGAGATTGATAATGGTGTTGGTGGTATAGGTATAGCTAATTATTGCTGTTGTTCCAGTGCTGTCATGACTCCACGCGTGCTCCATCACTCATGGCAGTCGCGCTGACGGCTGTCACGATGGCAGTAATGATACCTCATCAGCTCTCGAACCTGGAAACATCGACTACTGAGATCACGCGGTGTGGATAGCAGGTACGAGTAAAACTGACAGCTGCGGTGATATGTGTACCGACAATTTGATGGTAAAACGTTGATCAAGCTACAATTTTAGAGATGTTCATTACGCGGAAGAGGACCGGATCTCAGCCGCTCAGCCGCTCAGCCGCACTAGTTTTCACGAAGACGTCACATGAAGCGATGGAACGGTTGATCGTCGCTCTCGAACAGACACATGTTTTACTTTCACGAAAACGAAGATGATGATGGTGAACTCGCGGAAGACTTTTACTGATGAACGCTTGATATAGAAGGTCTGAAGTCCCCGATAGCAGGATTGAGGAAAGTGTAATGCGACCAAAATGACACCTTCGAGAAACCATGAAGCCATTACATTGCCAATGTTAATGCCTTAATAGCAGATCCGGCCTTCATTCTTCACCGGGCAGTCCAACGAGTGCCATAGAGTCATCCCAAAGCCTGGCCGCCTTCTCCTCATCATACGCATGCTGTGCATATCCACTGCTAGTGAACGCATCGTCCTTGTCGGTGTGAGGTGGTGCTACATCGCAGTTGACAAGATATTTGCCACCCTGATGTTCCCAATGTCTGCCTACCGCTGCTAGTACTGTCGTCGCAGCTCCCTGTTCGACGCTCTTCATCACAGGATACAAGTGCTCCATCTCCTTGAAAGCATCCAGAGGCATGTGTTGGGCCAAACCCGTCGCAATGATCCCCGGGTGGATGCTAGTGGAGTGCAGGTGACGCGAGCCAAAGCGGCGTTCGATCTCGTTCGACATGTAGATATTTGCCGTTTTCGACTGACCGTAGGCCATGAACGGGTCGTAATCATTCTGTTGGAAGTTGTAGTTGTCACTGCCGTTGAGTCCGTGGATGTTATGGCCCGAGGAAGAAAGAATCACGACACGTGACGGAAGTGCTTCAGAAGCAGCGGCCAAGAGCGCGGGCTGAAGTAGCTTGAACAGAAAGAAATGCGCAAGGTGATTGGTTCCGAATTGAAGCTCATGGCCATCCGAGGTGAAGCGCAGGTTGGGTATGGCCATGATGCCAGCATTGTTCACCAACAGGTGAACTTTGGAGGTTTTGGCGAGAATGGCAGATGCAGCTTGACGGACAGACGAGAGATCAGCTTGGTCCATCTCAACGATTTCCATCCGCTGAGGGTCGTAAAAATCTGCGAGCGCCGACCTGGCTTTGTTGACATCACGCGCGGTGAGGAAAAGGTTGGCTCCGGTGGCAGCCAGAGCGCGGGCTGTTTCAATGCCGATACCAGAAGAGGTACCAGTGATCACAATCGCTTGGTCTTTCAGTCCGTCAATCATTCCTTCATCCTTGATGATCTGCATAGCTGTTGGGCGTGCATCGCCTGGGCCATTGGGGTTTGCGTGGGCTTCGAAGTACGGGGTCATATTGTCGGAAGAGTGATTGGAACTGGCTGTAGTGAAGATCACTAGAAGTGCAGTCGATACCGTGAACGAACAGTGTGGCAGAAGGAAGTAAAATTGGGAAAGGCGACTTGGTTATATAGTCGGGACACTCTCGGTAGGAGGGACTTAAAGAAGCCGAGCGAGCACAGAGAAGCTTACAAATGCAAGCTGACTTGTGTACTTCTTTCGTATTGTGGAGCTTGGTTTGGATGTCTTGGACAATGTTCAAGCCCATGAAGTCCGTGTAACCCTTCTTCCTTGAATCTAGGCGAAGACTAGGGACCTTGCATTGATGACCTTTTTTCCGCTTTTGGCTTAGTTTGAACTCATGTCCTTAGGCCCAGCCCGGGCGTCACAGCATTTTTGGCCCACGGCCTGAATGGCACGAAATTGATTCGCAACTCATGTTTTCGAAGGTGGAAGCTTGACCCGTGCAGGTATCTGCTTGACAGGATTCTCCATCCCGAAAAGCAGGAACTCCTTGTGAGCTATTCATATGGTGATTTGACAGAATCATGATCCACATCAGCGTGCCCGTGCGAGAACGTGTCTACGTGTTCAGTGTTCGTTCGGTAGCTAGCGAAAGCATATTGGATCCTCCCCTCTCAATACCCTCCAGCGATTGCTTATCTCGATCAGCTCATCGCATCCATTCACAGCCCACGCCCATTTCGTTAAGAATCCAGGTGTAGCTTCCCAATTCTGCGGCATGTGTGGTTCGCCCCAAACAATGAAGCCTTTGCGACCCTTTGTTATATAATCCTTGTCGCAAGGCTCTGGATCTGTGACGTTGAAAGCCATCGGCATGGACTGCCGATTTGGAAAGTGATTAGCGCCCATGAGCTCGCCGATGAGATCTTGCAAGAAGTCCCAATGATCAAATGACCCCTGACATCTTATCAAATGATCACGGATGCGTGGGAATGGAATAAAGTTGATCCAGATGGGATGTGGATGGGCTTGTTGGAAGACGCTGGGGACCAGAGCGGTAGGTATATTAGGGTTGAGCGGGAAGACATTTGTGTCGTCGCGATAGGGACCGTCGATGGGACATGAGGTGCGGGACGGGAGGGCTTCAATCCAGCCTGTGAGGAGGAGGTTTAAAGTGCTCTTGTTTGCGATGAAAGCTCGAAAGACATTGTACTGAATAAGATGGAGCAGGTGATCTGTAGAAAGCGGGAAAATGATCGCAGGCGGTGTGAGGTCCGCACGATTATGACTTTGTGGCATTTTGTCGTCTTCAGCAACCTGGTCTGTAAGCGCAGTTGTTGGTGCTACAATTTTGGCGCAGTACGATTGATGGCCGGTTATTTTGTCTCGTGTGTAACAGAAGTCCTCCAGCCGCCAGCGCGTGATCTCGAATGCGTGCAACTTTGGAGGGTTGTTCGTGCTCTTGTTCTTCGTTCGTAAGCGGTGTGCTCGTTGGTTATACCTGTTTTGGGCCTTTCTGCGCTCTTTGCCGATCTGGCCATCATTTGCATCTTGCAGGGACTTTCTCAGAACCATCCTAGCAGCTCTTTCAATGTAACATGTTGCTGACAATGGCAAGAATTGGGTTCAGGTCGCGCTGCACGAGACACGCTGAAGTAGGCGAGAAATTTCATAGAGTGTATGTGGTGCGGTCTGCGTGTGCTGCTCAACAGCGCATCTCGAGTCACAAGTCGCCACTTAAAGGACGCTAATCCGGATGAGGTGAAAATGTCACCAGCCTACAGTCCGAGTCAGGTCCTACTAGCGTACCGCATGGAAGCAGGCGGATGTTGGTCTCAGTGGATCAGTTAGGGCACCGGCGTTGTGACCAGACATCTGCAACTACCATGGAGAAGCACTCGGTCTACGTCCTGTCGAACGCTGTCGATTCATCAATCATCTGGTCTTCCTCCACATCTCCGTGGCTAAGCTTTGCACATATACTGTCAACTTCACGATAAAACTGCTGAAGATGCCGTAAGGGTATCAACAGCATCCACTGCGGACCGGTTGTAGCCGACATAAAGCTAGATTCCATGAAAGCAGTACTAATGTTGTCACCAATGGGGTCGTTGTGTGTCGTAACTATATACACAGCAGCCTAGCTATATTCTATGAAGATCACGTAGACCAGCACCCCGAACTTTCCACTGCGACGCCAACCCGAGAAGCAATGTCCTCCACATCTCGGAGATGCCGTAGACCCTTTGGTTTGGCCCTAAGAGCTTACTGCCCTCCCAGAGGACTAGCTCAGGGCCCTTGGCTGCGAACAGATTTCCCACGCCACTGAGTCGCGCTTCCATCGAGTCGCCACGTCGAATAAATTGCTGAACGAGCTCGTCGTCGGCGGGTCGATCAAGCAGGATCATGTCAGGGCAACTGCCATCGATGCTGTCTCCATTGAGATCCTGGTCGCGTTCGCCGATGCCTCCGTTTCCATTTTCAACTGGACATGTTTCAACCGCGCTATGTCTTGATCGTTCGCTTGGTGAGGTATCATACACATGACGAGTTTGACCGTGTCTGTTCCCAAAAACGCCAAAAGACCAAAGCGTGAGGGTAGCCAGGGCAGTAGCTGGTGCTTCATAGAAGGCATCTGTCGAAAATCGCCTCAGGTGCCAGAGGATTGCGCCCGCGTGTATGACGGACAAGCGAGCCTTGTACTGGTGTTCAGCGGTCCACCTCTGGATGCTGACAATTCTTCGCTGCGCCAATGGGTCTGCAGGTGCATCGCAGTCTGGGCCTTGGTTCGCGGCCACATGTCGAGCGAGGCCGAGAATTTCTGTGTGAGGGACAAGGCAGACGATCCTCGCGATGTGCAAATGCAGAATAGTCGGGTGTTCGAAGCCATTGGCCAGCGCGATGGTGGAGTTGGCTTGCCAATGCAGAACGTCCAACGCATCGCACGTGGAGTTCTGCCATTTGGTGAATGTTTTGTTTGCGGGCAGCCAGACGTCGTCCGGGAGCACATAGCTGCTATTCTGTCTCGCAGCCACTGGCTCCCAATGAGACAAGGGATCCGACAAGTAATGCTCCACCTCCCACATACGATGCAGCAAAGCGTGAATAATGAGAACGCGGGCACCTTCTCCTCGCTCGCGGGCGACTGCTTTCTCTACGTATAACCCCTGCACTGCCTCGATCAATGTTGGTGACGGTACCAAGAACTTTGGTTGTTCGCGGCCAACAGCGAGCCATGTTTCAACATTCCTCACACTCCACAGCCTCTCATGACACGGCAGTGGAATGTTCGCATCGGACAATCGCAACAGTGGTCGTGCGTCAGCATGATAGACCAACATGCAGTCCATTTGCCACGCAAAGTATGCCAGTCTTACACACCATTCTCGGTCTCTCCAAGTTCGCCAGGAAGTAGCGTCGATAACCTCGTTTGTGTTATGTGATCGTATTGAGGCTTCATGCGACGCCTCATAAAAGATGGCGCGCAACACCTGCTGTCTGTTGCACACGCTGTCAAGCGAGGCTTCAATGCCGCGGTACTCATTGCAAACTATGTTCATCAAGATTGCTGACATCCTTTGGGCAGGGTTGGGGATCTGGTCCGACAAGTTCTTCTCCTCGAAGGACTGCATGACCCTTCGATTGAACTCAGAAAGTGACGCCGCAAGGCCTGACGCGGACTCGCTCTTGATACACTGTGCTCCAAGAGTAGCTGAAGCGAGCGCCAGTGTCCAGTGCAAGCTGGACGACTCGAAAAAGCTGGAGTGCAGGATTGGTGTTGCCAAGCTACCGCGGTCGAAGAAACTACCGATCAAATGTTCCAAGTTGCAAATGGAAAGAAAGGGCACAGGCTGGAATGCCGTCCACGTCCCACATGGATTCATGCAAAAGTGCTCGTACGCTGACAGTAGCGACTCATAACACCCAGCTGGCAGCGGGATTCTGGACTTCGGGTGTGGTAGAGGGGTGGGTGTCTCAAGACTGAAGATCGTCTGGTTTGCTGATGCTGCGTATCCTGGTGTTGCGTGTCCTGGGGACGATGCCTTGCGTTTGCGAGTCCAGGGTTGTCTCCCGCGAAGACCATCAACGTAAAAGACACCATTCGTCGAATCCTCATTGTCCCCACTGTCAGGCAATCTTGACTGCACAGGGTCGGGCGTTCTCACGTCCTCGTTGATCTGCGCTCTGTCAACTTGCGTTTCGCCAGCTTGAGATTGGCCCAAGCCTATCGGCGCCGGCATAGGAGCCGGGTAAGCTTGCAAGGAGAGGGCATAGTTTTGCGATTCGATCATGCTGTTGTCGAGCCAATTCGTGCTTGCAAGGATGTCTGGGTTCCAGAAGTCTTGCTGATAGCCTCCATTGAGGTCGAAGCGATCCAAAGGTACGGTCTGCAGGGCAACTGGGTCAAATGCATGAGGCATTGGGTCGATGGGCGGACTCAAGGAGTCGGGTAAAACGCCTTGATTGAGGTTGGCATCGTCTACGCGCGCTGTAATGTCGTTTGCGTGCGGATAGATGCAGGCATGGTCACGCTGGCGGCAACGGACACATTGCTGCCCGCCAGAGCATTTGACTCTTGCGGCGGCGCAACTGTGACAAGCCCTATTGTTCAGATGCGTAATGCCGGCTTCGGGTGTACGATGAGTGAGTACATGCCGGCGTAGCGCATCACTGTCGTTTCGTCAGCTATCGTGGTGTAGTGGCCTAGAAGCGGACCCGCAGACGTGCGTGGGAAGGAGTTGTGGTGATCACATGCGATGGCATGAGGCCAACAACGCACCCGAAGGCCGGCTCAACTAGCTGACCAGCAAGCGAATGCACCAGTAGAGGGAATCTCCAATAAAGAGCGGCGTCCAGGTCTCACAAACGCACGCACGCACCTGCGCAAGAAATCCTTGCCGCACTCGCTACAGCGATGTCTGGCTGCGAGAGTGTGGGTAAGCTCGTGACGCTTACGATGACTTGCCCTGCCAAATGCCTTGCCACAGAAGGAGCAGGTGAAGACACGACAACTACTATCGCCTTGCTGGGGATCGGCGTGGGGTGGGGCGAGAGGGTTCATCGAGTATGAAGAGGTCGTGTCTGTATGAGGTGGGTACAGGAAGAGAAGAGAGGGTCAGATAGGAGGGTCAATAACACCGTTCTATACCGACGGAGGATCCGAGATGCTGGGCACAGGTGGAGCCGGAGGGTCATGGTGCGGGGGCCCCAAACGAACATGCAGGTCAAGAATTAACTACACTTCCACGCTGTTTGAGGGAATATTAATTCATCGTGCTAATGACTCGAGACTTCTCTACGATTCATGGGTGTGCGGGGGCTCCATGGGGCACCCTGAACCATGAACATTTTGGCTATAGGCCATGTGGGTTTTTCGACTCTGCTCCCCCCGTCAGCACACCACGTGAGCAGCTTCGACGGCAGTACTGCCACTTCTGATGATCTTTACCACCAAGTCCTTGCCACGATGATGTAGATTTGCGTAGATATATAAGACAAGAGCGGCGAACGTATCTCCTGTCGTTTGGTTTGTCCTCTACTACTGCAATCCTTATCTCTTCCCCTGCTCGCCTGCTCTTGTCCATCACCCTTCCAGTTCATAAACATGGACTCGCTTAACTTCAAAGCAGTTGCCGTCACAGTGGCGCTTTTCCTCTCCTCTGCCAATGCCCAATCTTCCCTCGCTGGCAAAGGCTATGTTGACCTAGCTGTCTACGGTGGCACGCCCGACGGCAAGGGAGCTGGAATCCTTTACGGTCTACCGAATGGGCCAGCATATTCGCCAAATGAAGCCCCTGATAGATCTACTTGGGGTCCCTTGTATACCGGTGCCGGCATCACCTGGAATCGCTTCGGAGGAGCACAAACTCCCTTCACGGGTTATGCTGCTGACGTCAAGAACGGTAACACAACCGGTTACGATGGCCGTTTCGCTTCCACTCTGCAGAATTACAGGGACATGCAGGCTTTGGACCCCAAGTCCAAGTATGTCTTGTTGCCGCACGATATTTGGGGTGCCGACTCCTTTAACGCAGCTACCACGATCTATCCATGCGACAACGGCGACTGTGGGGAGTATGGCAGGTTTCTCACCAAGCTCATCGGTGATCTCAAGAAGAAGTCAGTAACGCTGTGTTTGGCCGGTGCAGCAATTGATATGTGATCCTGACTTCCGCTGTAGTAATATGTTGACAAATCTCTATGTCGACATCTGGAATGAGGTAGGATAAGATAAATTCGCAGTCGCGATCTGTGCTAACTGTTCGACCAGCCGGACCTCAGCGGTTTCTGGCCACGCAGCCAGGAGCAATATCTCCAATCCTGGGACTACGCTTACAAGATGTACCACGATGCCTTTGCCAGTGCTGGTGTCAAGATTGTCGGTCCATCGACGTCAAGCCAACCATCATTGACTAATGCTTGGTGGCTGAAATGGGCGGATCACGTTAAGACTAGCGGCAATGTTAGCCACCCGAACCCTCCACAGGAAAGAGTCTTACTAACTCTTCGTTCCAGGTACCTGACTGGTGGAGCTGTCACCAACTGAACGGCCGAGGCTCTGCAAACTGCGGAAACGATCCTGTCGTGACAAACACCCAGCTGAACCAAGTTTTGCAAAAGTACAGCCTGCCAGCTCGACCTTTCCAGATCAACGAATACGCTTCAACAGATGAGCAGACTCCCGCATACACAGCTTGGTTCCTCGAACGTCTTGAACGATCAGGCATTGTCGGCATGAGAGCCAACTGGGGGAGTAATGTGGGTCTTCACAATGACCTTGCAAAACTCATTGGTCCCGGAGGAGGCGACAAGAGCAGCAACTTCTACAAGCTCGGTGACTGGCACGTGTTCAACTACTACACCAAAGCTCAAAAGGGTGTCATCACGAGCGCTGGGGCCACCGTCAGCACATGCTACGATCTTTACGTCACACAGGAGCGCGGTGCTGGCATCACTCACATCCTCGCTGGCACCCGCGGACAAAATGGCCCATATCCCATCACCATCTCAAACGTCGACTCCATGCCCGCGTACAAAGGGCGCGCGACTATTCGTGCGGTCATCAAAGAGATTCCATACAACAACGGTGGTCGTGTGGATGCGCCAGTGCTTGTCTCCAACGGCACCGTCGCCGTTTCGAACAACGTGGCCACTATCAACCTGTCGATGAATTTGGACTCTGCGTACACCATTGACGTTTACGCAACGTAGATAGCTGCCTTAGCAAAACTTTGTTTGCCTATGGGCTACAATTGGTCTTACTTGTAAATTGTGGTGACGACCGCGCGGACCAGCCACAGGTCTCGGCCGTGGAGGGCATGTATAGCGGTGAAGTTGACAGAGCTGTCGCTCGAAGCTCTCCTGTCGTTTTCCTTGTGCTACTCACCAACGCGGATGGATCCGTCGCTTGTGGAATAGCGATTGGTCTGGAGAGCATGTAGCATACTCCTGACATGATCCTAAACCACGCTCAAGATTGCCTGAACTGCTCATTTTGCAGTTCTGCCTCATTTGCGAAGTGTATCACGCTCGTCAAAAAGTTAACAATGCGACAGTCGGAACAAATGCTGGCAAAGATAATAGACTTGAGATTGCTACTCAGGGCTATGCATGTAGAAAGCCCAAACGTCCCAAGCGAAAGATGGGACCATCTCATGGACTCTATAAATTGTTGCGGATGAAGACAGGAGTCCACTCGATCGGACAGGCCACTTCGATAGTCTCTCCACCCATCCAGCTTTGCTCACTATCCCACGATGTCCATATAGCTCCCTCAGGCAACCAGACACTTATCTCTCTCTGTCCAGGCTTGAGAACTGGCGCCACCAAAAACTTGTCCCCGTACATGTACTGCTGCTCGGTTTCCCATGCGGTGCGCTGCTCTGGAAACTCGTAGAACATGGGCCGGATGACAGGAGAACCTTTCTTGTGGGCTTCTTGCATCAAGCCTCTCGTGTAGTCTCGCAATTGTTCTCGAATGCCAATGTACTTCTTGCAGATCTCGTAGACCTCATCACCGTAACTCCAGATTTCATTTGCAGCGCCGGATGCAGTTGGCTGTCCGGCTGGTTTTGGTTCTCGGTCTCCATGAAGGCGCATAACGGGGCAGAAGCAGCCCCACTGGAACCACCGTGTAAATAGTTCGCGGAACTCAGGGTCATCGGGACAGCCACCGTGGAATCCACCAATATCGGTGGTCCACCAGGGGATCCCAGACATGCCCATGTTGAGACCAGCAGCGAGCTGGTTTCTGAACGTGCTCCATGAAGAGGCAATATCGCCACTCCAAACGAGCGCGCCATACTTCTGGCTTCCTGCCCATGCGCAACGGAGTAGATTGACAATGTTCTTCTGACCTTCCGATTCCATACCCTCGTAGAAGCCACGAGCATATTCTCTAGGGTAGATGTTCCCGATCTTCAAGTTGCTGCCAGCATGATAACGATAGATGTCGAAGTCGTAGATCGAATATTCCGGTTCCGCCTCGTCAAGCCAAAAGGTCTTGATGCCAACCTTGTAGTAATTTTCCTTCGCCTTATCCCACACGTACTTGCGGGCTTCAGGATTCGTCGCATCGAAGTTGGTGGAGTCTCCGCCGACTTGCATTGCCACGCGAACACCGCGGTCGTGGCGGATCAGCAACCCTCTCTCGAGCATCTCGTCCCAGTTTGAGGAAGTGGGCGCGACTGTTGGCCAGATAGAAACCATCAACTCAACTCCCAACTCTGTCAACTCCTTCACCATAGCTTCAGGATCAGGCCAGAATGCTGGATCAAACGACCAGTCGCCTTGATGTTTCCAATGGAAGTAGTCGATGACGATGAGGTCTAGTGGTACCTCACGTCGCTTGTACTCTCTCGCTACCTCCAACAGCTCTTCTTGATTCTCATACCGTAGCTTACACTGCCAGAAGCCAAGTCCGTACTCTGGCATCATTGGTGCGTATCCGGTAACACCGGCGTAAGCCTGCACGATTTCGACAGGAGTACCAGCAGCAGTGATCCAAAAATCGATGATGTCGCTTGAGAAGCTCTCGAAGCTCATGACATTGCGACCGAGCACGGCGCGGCCAATTGCGGGATTGTTCCACAAGAAGCCATAACCAAGCGAAGAGACGAAGAATGGAACGCTTGCCTGAGAATTCCGGTGTGCGAGCTCTAGGTCGGTTCCCTTCAGGTTGAGGAAGGGCTGTTGATACTGGCCCATGCCGTAGATCTTTTCGTCCGGTGAGACAGACTCCAGCCTCAGTGTGCAATGGTAGTCACCACCAAGTATCCCACGCAGCTCGCGTGCCTCGACTTCCAGGGCGCTGCACTTCGGGTCGCTCAAATCCAATCGATGCCGTGCGTACTCTTCCAACAGGATTCGTCCAGAAACGTCGGTGACTATCAACTTGCCACGCTTGGAAATGCTGGCCTGTATATTTCCCGTGCGGATCGATCCGGGGCCGTCGGGGTGAGTCTCAATTTTGCAAGTGTCATTGTTGCGAGAGACTGGCTTTGTCAATGCCCAGTCTCGCTCCGGCATGGAGGATGATTTCGTGGCCCGGATGCGGAGTGAGTTGTCGCCCCAAGCTTCAACCCAGAGTATGTTCTCATCATAGCGGAACACGAGCTTGCTCTCTTCTCCGAAAATCATGTTTTCGGCAGAACACAATCGGTATGATCGAGGGTGTAAGAGAGTGATCCACAATAAGAATGCAAGAGGAGGAGGAGGAGGAGGAGGCGGAGGAGGAAGAGTGATGGGAAGAGGCAGCCAGACCGGAGATCACATTAAGCAGTGTTTAAATCGCCATCTCGTTTTTTTAGTGGATCTGTTGTTATTGAGACCGATGACACGTGCCGAGTAGCAAGTGGGACATTCTTGTGTGTATGTGTTTAGCCGACTGCGATAGCTCCGCAGGAGGTCCATAGCATCACCCGCATACCGAACTCAAAGCGATTCATGTGGCCTGGAATCTCGTTTTTAGGTGTCATGTTACTGACCCAGATTCGTGTTTCGGCGCAGTCGCTACCGATTGATCGGCGTTCGCCTCCGGTGTAGCCTCTGACCTGACCCACCGGCCCCTCGCTGCGACCCTCGCGACCCTCGCCAGTCCTCTCGGAGGTCACCCCAATCACTTTGTTTGGTAACAGCGGCGCTCTCAAGACCCATGATCGTCTGTCCAGTTGGCACAATTTTGCGCACAGAGCAACAGTTCTCAGGCTGATGCGGAAAAACTTGCAAGCATTGTTTCAAGCCCACCTTCCAACGAATCGACGCTCCTCCGCTGGACAAGCAGTCGATCATTGAGCAGGTGGCCTAAGCCCCACGAACCCCCCGCATCCGTGTGGAGGAGTATGGGGTAGACCAAGATGGTGTTGGGCTAGCGAAAGTGCTTCATGTACCTAGCCGACCAACAATATGGCGAGCATGGGATCAATCATAAAGGCTGCTGCCCTCGCGCTACTCACACTGCTGGATGTTGCAAATCCGCTGAGTCTCACGTCTTGACAAGACCACGTCTTCAACACTTCGGACATCATCATTGTCAACATGAGCTCCGTCATGGAGGAGGATACGGAGAAGAAAGGATGGGCGCTGGGAACCGAGTTCCACGATGAGACCCATGCTGCGGACGCCGCTGAGGCTGCAAAGATCGAGCGTGACACGAGCTTGTGGCATGCTTTGAAGGCAGAACCAAAGGCTGTACTCTGGTCTGTGGCGGTATCGACAGCAATGTAAGTGATTCTTTCCTCCACCCCAATTCGCACTTGAGGCAACAAAAATTGACTTGCTTGAAGTATCATGGAAGGTTACGACATCGTTCTGGTGACATCGCTATTCGCGCAACCGGCCTTTTGCAAGCACTTCGGTACCTACACTGCAGACGGCGGCTGGCAGATCGCAGCATCGTGGCAGTCTGCGCTTGGTATCGCTCCGACCATCGGTGCAATCGTCGGTGCATACCTAAACGGCTGGTTGACCGCCAAGTTCGGTTACCGCAAGGTCTTGCTGGTGTCGCTTGTCGCCATGACCGCATTCATCTTCCTCGTCTTCTTCGCCATCAACTTGGCAATGATACTTGTTGGGCTGATTTGCTGTGGTGTCTCGTGGGGCGTCTTTGCTACAGTAGCTCCTGCCTACGCTTCAGAAGTTTGGTAAGTGTGACTGTAACATCAACAATCCGATCCTGTGTGCTAACCAGGCCTAGCTCACTTCGCTTGCGCGGTTACTTGACCGTTTACGTCAACTTATGCTGGGCCATCGGACAACTCATCGCGGCTGGCGTGCTGCGAGGGTTCGCGGACGACTTGACACAGTGGGCATACCGGATCCCATTCGGCATCCAGTGGGCTTGGCCCATCCCGCTCTTTGCAATCTTATGGTTCGCGCCAGAATCGCCCTGGTGGCTTGTCCGCAAAGGGCGAAAGCAGGAAGCGCTTGTCAGCATTAAACGACTCTCCTCAGCTCGTTCCGCAGCATCGCCAGAGTCAACTCTCGCACTGATTGAACACACAAATCTCATTGAGAGCGAAGATGTGGCTAATCAGCGATCCGCCAGCTATCTCGACTGCTTCCGAGGTATCGATCTGCGCCGCACCGAGATCGCGTGCATGACCTTCGCTGCTCAGATCTGGTGCGGCTCGCCGCTTGGAGGTACTCCCGTGTACTTCTTCGTGCAGGCTGGATTGTCTTCCTCGAATGCATTCAGTTTCAACGTCGGAGGTCTCGGCATCGCAGCCATTGGAACGATCCTTTCTTGGGGATTGCTTACTCGTTTCGGTCGTCGCACCCTTTATCTTTGGGGACTTGGCGCCTTGTCGCTATGCCTCTACATCGTAGGAATCATGAGTGCAGTTTCAAACGCCCCAGCATCGAGCTTCGCGCAGGCCGGGATGATCATCGTGTGGCTTGCGATCTACTATCTGACCGTCGGACCCATCTGCTATGCAATTATCTCGGAAGTCTCGGCAGTACGTCTTCGAAACCAAACCATCTGCTTGGCGAGGATGACCTACTACATTTTCCAAGTCACAGGAAACATCATTCATCCCTACATGGTCAACCCGACAGAAGCGAATTGGAAGGGAAAAGCTGGTTTCTTCTGGGGCAGTACTTGTGCGCTCTTCTTCATCTGGGCGTTCTTCAGATTACCAGAGTCGAAAGACAGGTCGTTTGAGGAGATGGACATCCTCTTCAAAGAACACATTGGGGCTCGGAAGTTCACGAGCATTGTTGTGGATCCCTATGCTGCACAAGGTCAGCGGACAAAGGTCGAGAAGTGAGATGCTCATGATATCATGCGGATTCACGGCTTGATTGGTGCGAGTTCTTCTGCGTGGTCAGTTTCGTGCTTGGTACTCATTTCAGTATCGCAGCAACACGTTTTTTTGTGCCGTCTATCGAATAAAACGACTTAACCAAACTTCGTCGTTGGGCCAGTCCATAACTCTTCTTCACCCCAACAGTATAGCATGAGCTACTTCGAATTCTTCCAACTGACAGTTCTATCCTTGCAGGATCGCCAGACAATGATAAGCCACATCCTCAGAGATACTAAGGAACATGCCATCAGTTGATGCGCCCAGTCTAGCCAGACTGGGAGATCGCTCGTTATGGCAACCTCCGGTCTTGTTCAGGCGCAAGGCTGAGCGAATCAGACATGGCACGCGGGCAAGGCTGAGCGAGCCTTAGTGACGCCTTGTGATTCGAAAGGCTCACAGCCTTACTGAAGAAGGCAACAGGTTTGTGAGCTACGCAAAACGTGGCCCTGTATCTGAAAAGCTCACATCCTGGCAAGTTTGAGGAATAAATCACTGTCACCCTTCAAACTGCCCCGCTTGTGAACTGAGTGATCTCTGAGCGTCTTTAACAGTGGCAATATCCACGATAACCAGATCCGGTATGTCTGACGATGATTACGAATACGATGTCGACGATCCGCGCACACGGGAACATCTGGCATACAAAATCGCGCAAGACAATCGAGGACGGGCGAACAGGCGGTTCAGATACGGTGATGATGTTGACGCTAGAGAGTCTCCACAAGAAGAAGAAGACGAAGACGAAGATTCGCCATCTGAGGATGACAACGATGACAACGACGACCGGCTCGACGAGCAGCTTAGGAATGCTCGCGAGGCACGCGGCTGGGCTGTCGAGTAATCGCCACCTTGTTTCCCACATTGAGAATGTTCAACAACGCTAACTGTGGTGCACTACAGCGAAGCGAACCGCCGGTACGCCTGGAATGGGCAGTGGACTGGCGGCGTGCACGAAGGCGTAGAAGAGCAGGCGGATACTCGAATGGAAGAGGTCACAGGGCACGGCGGCTGGAACGACAGGATCGGGCAGCTGGAGTGAGTATACACGATAGAACTATCTGCAAGAAGCCCTGTTAAGGTATAATCGGATGCTGACAGAATGAGTCTAGACGTGCGATCGCGGCGAGAGACGCTGAGTCGGGGTCTTCAGACGACGACGATCCAGCTGTCGAAGAAGATGTGCATGAAGAGCAAGAAACCTTGTGGGAGGGACGTTCGGAGCGTGAGAGAGGATACCGGTATGCACAAGACTTCAATGGTGCGGAGGAAGCTGGCGACGAAGAAGAAGAGGAGGAGGATGAAGATGATGATGACGACGAAGGTATATCGTACAACGAGGATGTGGACAGCGATTCGGACTCGGACTGGTAAGAGATTGTGGGGACGATCATTTCGTATAGTTACCGTACTCTGTACATTGATATGCATTTACCATTTCATCATAACTCCCTCCCTTAACCAAGATATCTGAAACCCTCAGCCTCATCTGCGTCCTGCGCAGTGTTCGGGCGCGTGCCTGGAGCAGGTGGGCCTCCCTCCTTCCTGTCACGGCGAGCGTTCTCCCACTTGATCAAGCCCATATACACGAAGGTGAACAGCAGGCCTGCAGTCGACAGGCCAACCTCGACGGCTGCTCCACGAGTGTAGCGCGGGCCCTCCGACTTGGGGAAAAGGTATCCAGAGCCAATGGCGACGGCTTGTGCAAGGGCGACAGCGAGAGGCACGGCGACGGCACGACGAGACTCGCTACCAGCGTTGTTGGCAGACCATGTGACGATGAGGGGAGTACAAACTGGACCGCACTGTCAGAGATGCGTTCGATGTGCGGTTGCGGGAATACATACTGTAGTGGCCAGTCTCAGCAAGGATCAAAGCCACAAAGTGAGCAGGCTTGTTGCTGGTGGGAGCGCCGAGGAAGATCGCGAAACCAACGATCAAGAGCACCCAGCCGAACTGAGTCGGCCAGCCACGGTTACCGAACTTGTCGGAGACCTTCGCTGCGATGATCATACACTGTCTTATGTCAGTTGTTTTCTTTCTCAGTTTGGAAACTGAGTACAACGTACGACTGCGGCACAACCGTAAGGTGCAAGTGTGGCGATCTGTGCTGTGGCGCCCTCAAAACCATTCTCGGCGAGCAATGTTGGGAGGTAAGCACTCAGAGCAGCTCCAGTGATCTGCTGGCACATGTTCATGAGCATAGCTATGTCCTCGTGTTAGTGAGGATCCACTCAATATAGGTTAAGACGTTGACTTACGCATGACCTGAGGCCAACGGTACAAAGCGCCGCGTGCCTGCTTCCAGTTGATCTCCTTGACCTCGGGACCCATGCTCATGTAGCGCTCGTACATCACTAGTGTGTGTCAGTTGTCCGCTCTGTAAATATGTTCTGCCGATGTATTCTTACAGTAGTCCTTCTCTTCGGCCGTGAACCATTTGCACGACGGGATATCATCCGGCAGTACAATGATGGCGATGAGGGCAATGGCGACTGTGGCACCACCTTCAATCATGAACAGGATGCGCCATGATTCAAGCTTGACGTGGATGAAAGAGACGCCATAGGCTACAATACCGTTGACGAAACCACTACACGTCATCAGTCAAGCCCAGGCAGTACAGCGGCAAGTGCGACTTACCCAAGAGGAGCCATTGCCAGCCAAACGGCAACACGAGTTCCGAGCTTTTCTCTTGCATAGAATCTTGACAGGAAGACTTGAATCAGTGGGGAGAAGCCAGCCTCTAATGATTCGTTAGCGGCGGTTGCGACGTCGTTTGGGTAAAGAAGATGACACACCTCCGAGACCAATGAAGAAACGGCAGGCAAAAGCGCCAGAGTAGTTCTGAACACCGGCAAAGCATGTTGCGGCAATACCCCAGAGCAGCGCGCAGAAAGTGAGGACTGAGACCATGCGTGTACGCTTACCCAACAACGCGAAGGGTACCACTGCATATTGTATTAGCTCCGTCTTGTCTCGTGAGGCCTTGGGGAGTACTGACTGAACGGAGCATAGCTCACGTAGTAAAGCGAGTTGAGTAGAGCGTATGTCTCGCCTGTGGGATCGTTGCCGATGTCTTTCATCATGCCAAGGGACTTTGCGTTGCCCAAGTTGGATTTGTCCAGCGAGGAGGCAAGGTAGATCAAAGTTAGGAGAGGCATGACGATCAAGTCCAGCTGTAACAAATCAGCACACCGCACACAGATCAGTAGTCGGTAAGGCCAACGAACCTTCAACGTAGTCTTTCGCATAAACTTGGGATCAAACTCTCGCACAATTACCTCTTGCTCGGAGGAGTCGGTGGCGATCTTTGAGGCATCCTCAACATATGCGTCGTCGACCTTCTGAACGGCTGATAGAGTCCTGGCAGTCATGGCGAATGCTTGCGTCGAAAGAGTAAGGAGTTTCAAGTGGTTCGCAAGCGAATGAACCTCTGATCCAGAAGACTGGCGACAGACGAGACCATATGTTATCAAGACGGCCCAAGCATTTACCAAGGCTTCTAGGCAGCTTGACCAGTCGTCCGAACCGAAACACGCTTACACTCAGCCCACATTAGTATCCGAGGACCCCGTTGGAACAGAAATCGCACTCAGTCCGTTGATGTATCATGCCAGAGAGTCCGATACTGACTGCTTGCACAGACTTCATCGGACCTCGCCCGGCCAAAGCACAGACAAACAGTCGTTGAGATGACAGGGTCAAGCTCCGAAAAAGCTTGTTTGGGTCTCGGCGAGGCTACCGCCCAAGGGGCCCCAGACAAAAGACTCCACACAGACTCCACACCCCACATGGCCGGAGATCGGCTCGACCGGATACATCTTCGGTGCGTATTCTGGCAATCGTGTTTAGGGCAAGGAGTCGGTTATGCTCACGGATCTCTGGGCTTGTCCTGGGCAGAACAATGCTTGCTGGGTCTTGTCGACGTATGCATAGCCAGAGGTGAGGTCAGACGTCGGATGACAACACTGCGCATTAATACTTGGTCCTGCCACTGTGCACAACATGCTTCGTTTGACGGTTTCATGAGAATTCTTGTTGCGCAACGACTTCTCCTCAACTGCCTTCTAGAAGCCACAATCCGAACTTGTGAAGAATCTGTGCAGGCTTAGACGATTGAGCCCAGCAAATTTGCGTTGTATATTAAATGCAGGTGGAGCCGGCATCTCTGCACGTACATTGTGCCAGTAGCTCGCTCAGCACTGGAAAATGATATATCAGCGTTGTCCCTCCATGATGCAGACTCCCGATCGTGTCCTCTGCTTTCTCCGCCTGCACGTGGAGTATGCCTGACTCAGCCTGCGCACCAGCTCTGCCAGAGTCACGTGGAAAGGTACCCGCCGGACTTCTGTGCATAGCGGACACATCGGACTCTGCAGCTGATGAGAATTCGCCGGCAGCCCTCCACCTTGCCAAACATGCTGGCGGCGGAGGTGGATCTCAGCAGCCCACCGGCTTTTTCTCCACAACATCGGACGTGGACCGAAACTCCATATCAATCCACACTTGCCTTTTGCGGCATTCGCAGTCCACATCTTGCTAAATGGCCACTTATACAATGATTTTCTAGGTGACATTGTCTTTCGCGACTGTAGCGCACTGTTTGATCATACAGCAAGACAAACGCAGCAAGACAAACGCAGCAAGACAAACGCAGCAAGACTTTTCTCGCAAACACACACTCCCGCTATGAACTTCTACCCCGCGCCGCCTGTGATCGATGCTCAACTTTACTTACGCATCCCGGATGAGATAAGATGCAATGGCAAAGAGACTGAGTGGCGTGGAGGCTTCGCTCGTAACTTCCAAGATATCTTCCTGGAAGGCCCAGTCGCCGATACCCTTGGCAACCTTTACGTTGTCGATGTTCCCTTCGGCAGAATATTGAAGATCGACTCTGCAAAGAATGTCACAGTTGCTGCAGAGTGGGACGGCGAGCCCAATGGACTCGCGCCGACTGCAGATGGACACTTGCTCATTGCTGATTACAAGCAGGTATGTAGCATCCACTCATAGATGAACGCATGGCCTGACAACATGCGTAGGGCATTCTCCAGCTCGATCCTAGCACAGGAAGCATCCAACCCAAAATGACACGCCGCCACCTCGAACGATTCAAAGGTCCCAATGATCTGATCGTGGATTCCAAGGGTAACCTATACTTCACCGACCAGGGACAGACTGGAGTCACAGACCCAACTGGCAAAGTTTACCGCCTATCACCCGAGGGCAAGTTGGACACGCTCGTGGAAAACGGTGTATCACCCAACGGCCTGGTCCTCTCCCTCAATGAGAAGTTTCTGTATGTCGCAATGACCCGTGCCAACCAAGTATGGCGGTTACCACTTCATGAGGATGGCACAACTACGAAGGGCGGAGTCTTCTTCCAGTCTTTTGGAAACGCAGGTCCAGATGGCCTTGCCTTGGACGAAGAGGGATCTCTGTTCATCTGTCACCCAAGCCTAGGATCTGTGTTCGTTGTGGACTCTGACGGAATTCCAAAAGTGCGGATTGCGACTGGTACCAAGGGCATCAACCTCACCAACTGCTGTTTCGGCGGTCCTGAAGGCAAGACTCTGTTCATTACGGATAGTCTTGAAGGGAACGTACAGACAGTAGAGTGGCATTGCCGAGGAGCGCTGGCAGTTCCGACGGTCAAGTCTGGCTAATCTAGACTGTATAGTTCAGAGCCATTCTATACGAGAAAACATCCTTCTCGGCACTCCTACATAATGCAACTATTCGAAGCTCCTACCTACAATTCGTAAATGTGATCGAGTCGATCACATTTTCCTATATACCGAATCCGGTATCGGGTTTTACCCGAAAAAGGTCGACTATATTTAGTCGATTATAGTTCGAGAGAGTGACCTCTTATAAGAACGGATTTATAGGTTAATAGAATATTATTCTTACTTAGGCGCGAGATCTAATAGACCGAATCTTTATATCTAGTTTCTTAGTAAGCTAATCCTATAGTTTATAAGTTAGCTTTCTAAAGTACCTTCTTATAATACTAAGTTATTTATTATATCTAGATCCTCTAAGTATACTATAGAGTACTTAATTTAAAAATATCGAATCTAATATATATATATTAGATTTAGCTTATATATAAATTTTATTAGAGTTATACTAGTAGAGAGCCTATTAGATTTAGGCCTAACTAATATAAGGCCTAGAATTTAGCTAGATTCTAGCTAAAACTAGGCTAAATCTAGTAATTTATAGAGGTATATTGTAATGGGGTGTACTCGGGATAGGAACGCAGAACGAGGTACTAAGGGTTTCAGGGTAAGGAAGACTGGTCTGAGTAGCACACTGGTCAAGATGCGTTATAAACAATGACTCCAAGTTAGTTACTTAAGTTGAGTACGAGGCTCCTATAAAAGATAGAAACTCTAACTATCCTATATACTAAGGAGACTCGTAAGGTATACAACCTGCTCTGTATCTACAGAGCAATAGAGCAACAGAGTAACAGAGCAACAGAGCACTCTGCAGGTCACGTGATGACCTGCTCCGCTACCAATAGAAGACGAGGGCTTCGAGTCGAAGCCTTTGAAATCCTATACAAATTTTAGGGTTACGAATCCGCGACCGAGTCGAAGCCTTTGCTTTAATAGAGTCGAAGCCTTTGCTTTCAAATGATACAGTAATACTCAAAATTTGACTGTGATCTAAAATGATACAATTCTTATTGCTCCTCGAATTTCGGATCCTTATATATAACAATAGTGCGACAAATCGATAGTGATGTATGCACTATAATCGTAGCTAGCGATGAATCTAGCGCTCCCTACAGCATACCCTAACCACTAGCAGCAACAGCTCATCTACTCTATACTAAAGCGATATTACGACGCACTCTTTTCTATTACGCGTAGGGAGACTACATCTGTTAAAAATCTATAGCTCTCTAGAGAATGCAAGTTAAGAATATGATTTCGCGTATTGTTTCTTCTTATCTTTTTAAGTATGGATTTCTAGGACCACTTCGAAATTAATCCTCGACATAAAATCCTCGTTTGTAGCAAGTGTTAATATATAATAGTACCTTCGTAGCTAGCAACACATATGCAGGTATACCACAAACACCTTAGCATATAGCAGCACTATGACTTTGTCTCTAGAGTCGCAACCTCTCCTAACCTTGCTCACGTGCACGAGGATATTATCTACTCGGATCTAATAGATGCCCTTATAAACAGTCTCCTAGTATATTTTGATAGTCTTCGATGTTAATAGGCTAGCAACCTTTCGGCCTGCACTTATGTTTGCCGAACGTTAAGGTTGATATAGGAACACTATAAGCAGAAATATGGCTAGGTTAATTAGTAAAAGCGAGGTGGCGATACGCGTACGAAATAGCTTCACATAGCTAATAAGATGTGGGCACCGAATCGTGCCTATTAACGATTTTTCAAAGTCATAACTTAGCAGAAGTATTTTGAAGTCGCTGCAATTCGCCCTAGTGCTAATAAAGAGTACATCGAGAATTAAAAGCATCTTTTCTTCTAAGTATAGAAGGAAGATATTAAGAAGATAGCGACCGATCTTATAGAAGCTGCAAACATCGTCTAAGGCTTCGCTAACCATCGATCGACTGTAGTGCCCTAGCTTAGAGAGACAGGTATTGTTAAACATATCGCTTAGCTAAAGAAGGACGAAATTAAGGTAGCAATTGCCCTACTATCATTAGAAGGCGAGAGTGAGCTCTAGAAAATCATCGATGCTATGGAGTCTCTATTAAGAGAAGCACATAGCTTGTGCTTCGATAGGATTAAATGTATGCTCACTTAGCTGTACCGAGTCGTCCTTAGTCGCTTCTAGTCGTCGTAAGTTAACATAGTCGGGAAAACTCGAGCCTTCGATCCCTATAAAGAACCCGGAACCCTAAAAAGCTACTTCGGAATCTCACAACGGTTCTTATCTTACTTTCACAGAGTGGTGTTTCCCGACGAGTACTACTTCGATATCGAAGATACCGACGAGCAGGGGGAGAGGCCTGAAGATGTCGTCGAAGCTACGGACGAGCAGCTTACGGCTTAGAACGACATTTAGTAGATAGCTAAGCAAGAGTATCAAAGCGAAGACGATAAGGAAAAGAAACGAATAGAGCTTAAAAGCAAGCTTCTAGAGATGTGGATGCTGATCGTCAGCTATAATACTAAAGCTCGGAGGTATCAATCTCCTCTATTAAGCTTCTGCGCTATGCTAAGTATCAAACCTTCGACTAAAGGATAGTTGGAACCTAGAAACTTTAACAGCCACCTCTTAGCAATAATATAGGTAGTACAACTATTAATCTTCTACGATAGTGCTCGCAAAGAACAACAGGGCTAGGGCTAGACATTATAGCTAGTTAAAAGATTTTGTAGGCGATATTTGTAATAGACTGTAGAGATACCGATAGGAGAGATCCTTAGATAGCGACTACTACTATTTAAGATATCGAAAGAAAGCATCGGAGACCACGAGGCATATTAGGACGAAAGCGAGCAAGTGCTGACTTACGAGGACACGGAGTTACATATGGACGAAATCTCTACCCTATTAGCATCCGAGTACTAAGACTGTTATCGCTTACTCTACAACGACTTAATGATAAGTCAAAAGACGATCGGTTACATGTACTCCTAGGTACTTAGAGATAGACCTAATGTCGACACTATCGATTAGAATTTCACCTAGCACCGAGATAATGCAAACCTACTTAAAGGAGCAGACACTGCTTTGTTATCTGCGATCGATCAGTCGGAACAGCTCTCTTACATTTTCCTATCTACGGATACACGAGCGCCTAACGGGTTCTTGTGGAGAGAGACAGCGTTAGCTAGATACGAGGCTACGGTCTAGCAATTTCTACAGCGACTTTGTGTTCTCATACACGTAGGCGGCGGACAACCAGTACGAGAGAGTAAGTTCTTCGAGATGACTTAGCGTAATACTTAGAGACGACGGTCTATTACCATCCGCTACGACCGAGTGATAGTACACGTGAAATTCCATAAGGGCTAATAGCAGATAGGGAGGTACAAGGAAAACGTTCGATTCCTCGCCCATCTGGTCGGAGAGCTCTTGCTCGATTATCTTATCTACATAATACCACTCCGACAAACCTTCTTACGCTAGAACTCCCCGAAGGTACTTCTCGCGCTATTCCTTTAGGAAAAGGACAGTAAAGTCTAGGCAGAGGGTCAACTAAGTCGGTGTCTTAAAGAAGCAAGTACGAGGGCTTATATTCTACGACTGTATGTTGCGAACTAGAGATAGATTATAGTAGCTATTATCAAAACTAAGTTTGCTAGCTAGATCTCCTGCTTTAAGGCTGATAACGATGACGAAGATGCTAAGGAGATAGACGAGGCAGTCAAGATCATAACCTGGTAGCAGAACTATAAAACTCAGACAGTCAATCGAGCATATGCAAATCAGACTAGATCGGTGTTTAGCAACCTGTAGGATAGCTAAATCAGGATAGGTCTCCGGGCTTCGACCTTATAGCAAGACTTCTAGGGCGTAGAGACAATCATGAAAGGCAAAAAGCGCACACGGCCTACTAATAGCTCGAGATTCCAAAAACAGGTAGCCATAGGCATATACAAGCTAAGAAAGCCCTAGTCGGCAGAAGCGCTGCTCGGTAGACTAAAGAAACTCTATAGTAACGAGAATATGACTTAGAGATGCCTAGAGCAGGAGCAAGCCCTCGAAATAATCATGTTAGGGAGAGAACAAGTAGTAGCTATACTTCCTACTAGGTCCGGAAAAAGTCTCTTATTCATGCTACTATGTACGCTTCTAGGCGCGTAGGTCATAATACTTATCGTCCCGCTCGTCTCGCTTCGAGGAGACTTGCTTCGATAGATATAAGCACTTAGAATTGATCATCTCGAGTAGATACCTGGAGAGCGTCGTGAGGTAGCACTGGTGATCGTTAGCACTAAAGCCGCGTCCACGAAAGACTTCGTAAAGTACACACATAGCCTCGTTACTCGCTAGAAGCTAGACCGCATTGTCGTAGATAAGTACTACCTTATAGTCACAGCAGTCGAGTATCGGCTAACCATAGTAGATGTGATAGCGCTTCGTTGTCTTTGTACACAATTTGTGTACATGACTGCTACTCTGCCCCCCTTAATACAGGCCGAGTTCTAGGAGCGGAACTATCTAGTTTATCCGACGACGATCAGAGTATCTAGCAATCGGACGAACATCTTTTATATAGTTCGGAAAGCTGACCTACAGAAAGGCAACTTGCTAGAGCAGGCTGCTGTCGAAGTGTGTAATGCTTGGAACAAGTCGGACTTATTCGACTACAGCTATAACAAGATTATCATCTATGTTAGAACACGGGACGAAGCAGACCAGCTAGCTAGTAATCTCTTATGCGAGAGTTACACGTTACAGAGTAGCGATCCGCGAGAGAAGAAGAGCATCCTCGAACGCTAGACCGAAAATGCAAGTCAACCATTTATAGTTACGATGATAGCCCTTACTAAAGGATTCGATTATCCGCATATACGCCTAGTCGTTAATGTGAACGAACCCGAATCGCTAGTACTATTCGCACAAGAGTCTAGCTAAGCCGGTCGCGATAGTATAAAAGCATATTCACTCGTCCTACTTCTATTAACTTAGGAACCATAGCTTTGTCCGAACGAATATAAAGAAAGTGCTTAAAATCTACGATACGACATTAGTCTTCGCAAACAGAAGGAAAGACAAGCAGTATATCGATACTTAAGGGGGGAGCAGTATTACTAGACGTCGCTAACCGAGCACCTTAACATCGCTGAACACCAACGTTAGTGTATAACAGAGGATATCATATACGACTTTTGCCTATCCAGTCATAAGGAATCCATTCTATTACCAAAGAGAGTGCCGAGATCGAGATAGTACACTAGCCTCGATGCTGTATAGCGAGAGAAGTTACAAGCATATAACGAACTCGCACAGTATAAAGAGCATCTATCCGCAGTCCGCAGTACATGTCTCCTCTATCGAGCTTGTAACGAGCTATGGGAACATATGTTTAGCTAATACAGCCGATAGCATAAGTTTTTTGATTAACGTAACAGGACTAGACGAAAACATAAAGCAGTAGGCAAGACATAGTTCAAACCTTTTACTACTTGTTTTTAGTGTTATAACCTATAGTCTGTCTGCGAACGAGCAAACACTAGGGACGAAAAGCAACATAACTACTACATCAACAAAGATATAGTGCTTCTACTATGCTATAGGGTTTTTGTGAGTATGTATAGCATTTCATAGATATAAGAAAAATTTAGGCGGTCCTTCTCGAGTGTCGATATATTCTTTAATTAGTTAGGTAAAGAAACGGTTTTTAGAGGTAGGAGTACTATCTAAGTAGTGAGAGTAGCAGCCGTAGCGCTCTAACAATTCGAGCTCTAAGGTATTATTCGATATAACACATAATAAGGATGATATTATCAATCAAACTAAATATAGTATCAAATAATAGAAGCGCGTGCTGATCCTAAACGAGATTGGTATAGGCTGAAGCCCTTTAAAGATTAGGGTCCAGCTGCTCGGCCAAAGGATCGAGATAGGGTTCGTCTACTAATGTGACCCTCAGATGTTTAAGTAGTAGTAGAAAGATTTCCAAATTCCAGTCGCATTCTACCCGCGAGTCTCGCCCACAAACCCGGATTATAGAGCGCGGTTGTAACAACTGTTCTCGGTTCCATAACTGTGATATGAGCACCTAGCCAGTTGTGCTCTCGTCAAGTCAGTTCTGGTTATAAAGCCCTCGCGATCTTATAGAAACTCTTTAGCAAGGTCTCTTAAGAAATCGGTATTTGTTGTAGTATCCAACCAGTCCGCTCGTCTGTGAAAGAAATACATGTCGACTAGCAGCTGACTATCATTCTACGAAGAAATCACGGTGGTTTTATTGAAAGTGTAAGCGAAATTTGAAGTGGGTCCGGCTTCTACAGACGGTGGTTTTTTTGAAACTTTGACGGTGGTTTGTTTGAACATTTGACGTCGCAAAATTATGAGGTCAAGGTAGGCGATGCAGTGATACAGCAAATTACTAGAAATGTTGCAAGCACTGTAAAAATAATTTTTTTTAGGTGATATTTTCGTAAGGTCGTCCGCAGGGCTGGACTCCGACAAAGTAGGGTTAGCTCGGCGCAATACGCTGGCGTCGTGGATAAATTGCCGACTCGCATACAGACAAACAACAAAGATAGCAGTGACCGCAACACGGCGTGGGTATATATAGGGGTAGGTTCGTCACGTTGTAATTGTAGTAGCATCTGCTTTGAATAATTATCGCCGTAACAACAAAAGGGTCAACGGGGTGAAGATGGGCAGCGTGCAAGAGGACTTTGACGGCATTTTTCAACACATGCAAAAATACAAGATCATTGTGTGTAAAAGATGCGTTTTCGCCGTTGTACCGCAACAGATCGATCGTCACTTACGTGAACATCACCCGCAAATCGACAAACAGAATCGCAGTCGCATTGTTGAAAGGGTAAGGACGTTAGAAGCAGTCGCGGATAACAAAGAAGACGTCGAATACCCGCAAGCGGACGAAGAGCCGGTCGAAGGGCTAGAGGTCTTCAAGGACGGGCTGCAGTGTATGGGACAACAAGACGGCAATCCGTGCAAATACGTGTGCCGAACGGCGTTTGGTATGCAGAAGCACTGTCGACTGGAACATGGCTGGGTAAATGAAAGAGGCCGCGGAGGAAACGTGCGGAGGAAGGGGAAGCAAGCGCTCAACCGGATGTGGGAGGACGAACGGTGGTGTCAGCGATTCTTCGAGTACCGACAGTGGCAACGATACTTCGTCGTTTCACGAGGGACGCTGGACGCGAGAGACGAACAGGTGGAGGGGGAGGGCAAAGATCAGGAAACGATCGAAGCGGACGCAGGACTACGAGAGGTTCTACGAGAGGGCCGAGTGAAGGTAGAAGAAGCACGACAGCGGCAGACGGTAGACGGTAGCTTCAAGCGGTACGTCGCGGATCCGTGGCTCGAGTTTACGGGCTGGCACAGGCACTTGGCCGGATTTCAATGGGACGATCTTCTGGGGTTTGTCGAGTGGACCGCTAGGGAGCGAGCGCAAGGGCGGAGCAACAGAGGCAGAAGGGTGGTCCGGGTGGGAGAAGAGGACGAAGGGGAGGAAGAGCTGACGAGAGCGTGCAAGGGGACGAGGTCGGTGGTGCGAAAGGCATTCGAGGTATGCAGGCCGGGAACGACAGGAAGAGCAATCTTAGAGTACGTGAACAGGAAAGAAGCAGCAGGCGATCAGAGCATGAAAGCGTTCGACGGTAGCCGTAAGCCGAGATCGATCAAGAAGTACACGGAGGTATGGCTGAAGATCTTACGGTACATCTGGCGGACGGCAGCGAAGGAGAACCGACCGAAGTACAGGTTGACAGACCGACAACGAGGGTGTCTATCGGAGCTTCACGCAGCAACGAGGGAGGAGATAGGAGCAGAAGAGGGATGGGAAGAGAAGCAAGAGAACAAAGGGAAAGAGCTGCGCGAGGCAACGGAAAGGGCGTGTTTGAGGTTTTGGCTTGCGATGTTTGATCACGAACTTCAAGACGACGAGTATGAGAGCGGGATCATAAGCGGGCTGGCGGTGTCGGGCATGTCGCAGAACGGCGGCAGGAAGTGGAGGTCGGCACTCTTATACACACCGGATCTGTCGGGGATGGTGACAGTTCTGCGAGCTCTGGTGGTGTACAGTGCACGAGAACGAAGGCAGGACGACATCGCAGAAAGGATGTCGCAGGGCTTGAAGCTGGAAGAAGCCGAAAAGGCGGCATCGTCAGTTTTGCAGAACGTGAAGGCGTCGGTGCACAATTTCATGACACTCACGGCATATGGAGGCAGGGCTACACCGTTGAATCACATCATGCAACAGCGAACATACGGCAGGAGGATACGAGAGTCGACAAAGGCGAGCACGAGAGTGGCGTGGGCTGGGGACACGATCTTGATCGACAAGGTAGCATTTTCGATCGAAGACATACGGGCTGTTTCATTCGAACTGCGAGAGACGGCAAGGAAGCGATTACTCTCGGATTTATTGTTTGTCAGTGAGAACGGGGAAGAGGGGAAGGAGCTGCCGCCGCTACAGCTCGAGAAGATAGTGGACGATATGGGCTGCACTGACGAAGGGTGGAGCTTTCTGACAGACGGCAGGAATAAATTCGCAGTGGACGGTGAGGAGTGGTTAGCGGGGCGTGTGTTCAGGGAGGCGAGGCTGAGGGAGAGGTTCATGCGAAGAGGCTGGGCGGGAGAAGAAGGCAAAGAGAGGGCGAGGTGGAACGAAAGAATGGTGGAGGGCTACTTTCGTCAGGTCCGTCAATTTAAGGAGGAGCTGTTCACGTTGGCACATCTATCGGCGGGGGCGCCGGCAAGAGGGACGGAACTGATCACGGTGATGCATCGGAGCCCGCAGCAGGGCAGAGGAGAGAGGGGGGTGTTTGTGGACGACGGGATGGTGGTGTTTGCGACGTCGTATCACAAGAACTATCAGCACAGCAAGACGAAGAAACCGATACAGCGATATCTGCCGGAAGAGGTGGGAGAACTGCTGGTTTACTATCTGTGGTTAGTAGAACCGTTCGTTCGGCTATTGCAGACGGCAACGAGGGACCGAGTAGAGTGGTCAGACTATATCTGGGAGCCGAAGAACGAAGAAGGGTGGGGAGAAGGGGGAGGTAGCAGCGAAGAGGAGGAGAGTGACGAAGAGGAAGAAGGGTCGCAGAGCGAGGGAGCAGAAGGGGGAGGGGAGGAAGGAGGGTACGTGAGCATGGTAGAAAGGAGGGCAGAGCAGGCGGCCGGAGACAAGGGAGAGGCATACGCGAGCAACGTGGACGGATTCTGGGGGACGGACAGGGTGAGGAACACGCTGAAGAGAGAGACGGGAAAACGCATTGGGGCGAGCATTGGCACTTCGACATGGAGGCAAGCGTACGCGGCTCTTCAGAGGCGATACACTCGTGATATTAGGGTATTCAAGTCGGTGACGCGGTGGTACGACGAACAGGAGCGGAGGCAAGATAAGGACATGGAGGACGGATCCGACCCGGAAGAGGACATAGCAGCCCGACAGGCATGTCACACCCGGCGAATGGAGGAGATGATGTACGGGTTGCTGCACGAGGAGTGGCGGGGAACGACGACGTCAGAACGGGAGGGTTTCCGGCGGGTGAGTCGAGACTGGCATCGATTGATAGGATGGCCGTCAGCGAAGAGAGGGACAGAGGGCGATGAGAGGGTGCGGCACAGGGTGAGGCTGGAGCAGGAGCAGGCAGCGATCAAGAGGAAGGAAAAGGTGAGGGCCATCGACATCGAGCATCAGCTGCGGTTGATGTACGGCAACGGAGCGAAATTCTGGGGGATACAAGAGCAGGCATTGGAATCGATCGTCAAAGCAGGGAAACGGAGAGTTCTGGTGGTAGCAGGGACAGGCAGCGGCAAGAGTCTGTTGTTCATGCTGCCGGCAGCGGGGTCGGAAGATGGGTTGACGATCGTTGTGGTACCGACGCTCTCGCTACAGGAAGACGTCAAAAGACGTTGCGAGGCGGCAGGTATCAGATGCGCGGCGTGGAGCGAAGGAGGCACTAGACGGTACAGTTGTCAGATCATGGTGGTGATCGCGGAAGCTGCGGTGACGATGGCGTTTGCGAGGTTCATCGACGTGAAGAGAGCATCACAGCAACTGGAGCGGATCGTAATCGATGAGTGTCACACCGTGTTGGAATCTACAGAGGAGTGGCGACCGGAAGTTCGACGGTTGCGGGAGATGGGTGGGAAAGGTACGCAGGTGGTATTTCTGACAGCGACGCTACCGCCGACAGACGAGAGCAGATTCTTCGACGCAGTCGGGCTGGAAAAGGAGGCAACGACGGTCATCCGAGAGTCAACGAGGAGGACGAATGTAGCATACCGGGTGTTGGAGTACGAGAGGGGCACGTTGGAAGAGACACTGCAAAAGCTGGTAAAGGAGAGGATGGCAGTGGACGGGGAGGGGAAGATGGTGATATACTGCAAGTCGATCGCGGAGACGAAAAAGATGGCGAAGACGCTAGAATGTAAGGCGTACTATCGAGGAGCAGGAACGGAGCAAGAGAAGCGTAAGATACAGGCAGAGCTTGTGAGGAAAGGAGGAGCGAGGGTGTTCACGGCGACAAATGCGTTAGGGTTGGGGGTGGATGCGCCGTCGATTCGGACGGTGGTTCATACAGGGATTCCGTTCGATCTGCGGCAGTACGGACAAGAGAGCGGACGAGCCGGGAGGGACGGAGGGCGTAGCGAAGCGTTCATCTTGCAATGGTTGAAAAGGAGCAGAGACGGTAAGGTGGCGAGGGAGAATAATACAAGGGCAGGGGAAGAAGTGAGGACATTCGTGAGGGGAGAGAGGTGCCGTAAGGCGGTGATGGAGGAGTTCATGGACGGCAACGCGAGGGCGTATCAGTGTCGAGTCGGGGAGGGGGAGGCCGGATGCGACGTTTGCGAAAGGACAGGTGGAGAAGCCGGAGGGGAGGATTTGACAGAAGCAGAGGTAGAGGTTGAGAGAGCATCATCCCCGTCTGAAGCGGGGAAGGGAAAGAGGAAGTTGGGGAAGATCGAAGCTTACGAGAGGGATCTAGCGAAGAGAGCGAGAGGGGAGATAGGTGACCGCTGGGGAACAACGGAGATGCTGAGGAAGAAGTTGGAGCGATACGCGGAGGGGTGTTCGATCTGTGTGACGAAGGGAGAAGGGGGCCGGGCAGGGCACGAGTGGTGGGAATGCGAGGTCGCGAACGAGGTGGAGATGCGGAGGATGGAGCAAGCGTGGGATGAGTTGGGCTCGATCGAGTGGGAAGAGTATTCGAGCTGCGAGGGTTGCAGGACGCCGCCGGCAGTATGCAACAGTTGGGAGGATGTGGACAACCGACAACGAGGAGTGTACAGGAGAAAAGCAGGGGTAGAGTGTCATTTCAAAGGAGTTTTACGGGCGGGACTAGCGGCGGTGCTGACGGTGCGAGAGGAAGAAGCGAAGGGATGGTTAGAAGAGACTGTAGGGAGTAGAGCGAAGTGGGTAGAAGAAGAGCAAGGGAGGTTTGGTTGGTGGGAGATGGTGAAGAAATGGCTAGGGCGGAGAGTGGATATGGGAGGCGGATGGCAGGGCAGCGGAGCGAGCTTGCTGTTCGATAAGGTGGCGTCGGGGGAGTGATAGGGCTAGCAGGGTACGCGTAGGAGATTAGAGCACGACGGACAAAGGCTGAGGGTCGGGATGAGGGTAAGGTGAAAGGGGGGGAGGTTATAGAGGAACGTGAGGCTTTGGGGATAGGATGTTATGAGGAAAGTTTGGGGTGAAGATCGGTGCGCGCTCTGTTGAAGAAGCAGGCAAGCGTTAGCGAGAGACGATGTTGGACGAATAAGAGCGAGAGGGCGGGTAAGCGGCTAGAAGGTGGTTGTTTTATGCAGGCAGCCGCTAGCGCGAGAAGGGCAAGGAGACGAAGGGGGAGGGAAGGGTGGAGAAACAAAGAAGGGAGGGAAAGCAAAGTCAGGCAGAGCGAAGTGAAGTAGGGTAGAACGAAGTGAAGTGAAGTAAAGTAGAGCGGAGATTGGCGGAGTGATAGGATTAGGCGAAGGCGAGACGACCGGAGCTAGGTCCGGGCGGGGAAGGGGCGGGGAGAAGGAAGGGGAAAGAACGAGGAGAGCGGAGGCAGGGAGGAGTGAAAGGGAAGGGCGAAGACAAGGGGGAGGAAGGCAGGGGGTTGAAGGATAGAGGGGAGAGTGTTGTGGCAAGGGCGAGGATGAGGACGATGATCAGGGTTAGGGTACAGAGACGAGGTGAAGAAAGACGGGCTGGTAACGAGCGAGTCGGGTAGAGAGTAGGGCGAAGGGGGCTGAGATATGGTGTACAGATACACACATATACACGCGGGGTGCAGGGGCGAGAAGAGTGGCAGTCGAGGCCGATGGAGCGAACGAGCAGCCCGCGGGGTGGACCCGGGAAGGAGGGGTGGAGGAGACGCGGCGGTCGTGGAAAGAAGGCGGACCCGGACGAGCCGTAGGGTTAGGGTTAGGGTTAGGGTTAGG